>OZ023331.1:39827696-39937696 GCA_964007535.1 Brachyptera risi | reverse complement strand
GTTCTGGAGTTATCAATACTTTTCAAAGTCCAATATAATGAATACAATATTTCTTAAATTTCTTACGTGTACCACGTATTCTGATGTGATGATATTCATTGAGTGATCAATATACTGAAGAAGGGCGTTATATTCCACGCATCAGTATATAACTTATTGGACTATTAAAAACCTTCCTCAGCTCAATTAATCAACCCCTTATAAACTATACACGTAATCGAGTATAATGATGAGCTATTAAATGTAAACGTATGTTTATTTTTTCATTGATCACCCCACATAACACACATATATATATATGTATATATATATATATATATATATATATATATATATATATATATATATATTTACTGTGGAGGGTTGGTAATATTGCACGCAACTTTTTTTAGTATTAGGTCAAAGTTTATTAGGGGATTCATCTTCGTCAAGTTGGTATCACCTGGGACGGCTGGTACCAGAACTTATTAACAATCAGTCATTTAGTATTAATGAAATATTAAAAAGCAGCTGTTTATATGACTGAAAATGAGGATGTCGAAAGTTAGGGAGAGAGGAGAGGGGAGAGGTATTTCTCTTGTTTTATAATCACGACATCATATCTATAAAATCTCTAGTGTTGGCAGCTCCGATCTACCGTCTCTCATATACTGAATATATTACGACAGGAAGTTCCTAGCCGCCAACATACTAGAATTGTGATGTAGTAATTTTAATTCTTACTGTGGAAATTAGTCAAGTTTGTGAGCTATTATCGAAAGGATAATGGCATGACACGGATTTTAATTTCAGCTTAAACCTAAGTGAAATGATTTAAGTCCATAATAAGTATCGAAATTTTAAAATTCGTACTATTGTTACTGTATCAAGACACTTTCTTTAATTGCTCCACTTAAAAATAGCATGTTATTCCTTAATTGCACATTTCATACTGAATTATATTATTATTTAATACTTTTCACTGTTTCATGATTTCACAAACGTAAAACTCTAGGAATAAGAATTATGTATTTAATGGGCAGCTTCTATTCTTACATGTAGTGTTGAAACAATTGAGCATTTCTCAGAATATAAGGTTTTTAATTTTTTCAATACGAAAATCAAATCTTTAATAGGATTGACCATAGATTGAAGTATAATATTTCATTATTTACCGATGTATAAAATGATACAATTTCAGAATAGATGTGGAAATCTAGTGGAAAAGTGAGATCTGCTTGATGTGTAGACCTATAGGTTCAATCATCCACGACAGAAAAAAATTGTATTCTTTGTCATAAACGACAAATTGGATAAAACACTATTAGAAATTGGTAGAAATTATTTTAATATTCAATTGGATGGAATATACATAGTTGTATTACTCCTGATACATTTTTTTTGAATACGTTATAAAGAGCAAGCATAAAAAATGAAAACTTTTTTTCAGAGGTTTTAAAATATCATTATGGTTCTGCTTCTTCTATTTCGTTAATTTTCATCAATTTAACGTTTCGCCGCGCCTTTGATGCATCGCCTTAGCTCCCCTAGCCAGACGGGCGAGACTTGATGGTCATTAATCGTTGAACATATTGTTTATCATGGAGACAATACTTCGTCGAACAAATTGTTTTTATTTTGCCTTACGAGTAATAAAACTGTATGATAACTGAATATTCAATAAAACATGCAAGTTTGTAACTTCTAGATTTATTGTCTTCGCTTCGATGCATTTCTATATATAAAACTTTCAATATATATAAGTAAGTGAAATTTATGAGTGATTTAGTTCTCTCCATTCACGTGTTCCAAACTTTATCCTATTTTTCTCCTCATTTATATTACGATTCTCTGTATTTCTTCGTGTTATCTCTTTCTTTTTATGGTTTGGAATATTTATCTGCATATTTTCATTGCATGCAGTGTTTTCGAGGGGTTAGTTACTATAATTCACTATATACTATGGTCACTATATGTGAATGCTTTTTCTTCCTCTTCATTATAATATTTTCCCGATACAACAATACAAAAATATAATATTTTCAAATATACATAGTTATCAAGAAATGATTTACTTCACTAAAAAGAATTTTAATTCTGTACGTAAATTTTTCTGTTGTCTTAGGCCTGGTATTACCAAGTCCAGTTAGCCTTTATCTGACAGTTCAAACTTGTTATCACCATGGTTACCTATGCTATTTGTTTTCACCAACTCTCAGATAAATACTAACTGGCCGTGGTAATACTGGGCCTTATTCAAATACGTTATTTTCATTTCAATTAATTATTTCAGTATATAGTATTATTCATGATATATATATATATATATATTATATATATATATATATATTATTTATTATATTTATTTATGTATACAATAGTATATATATTTCAGTATAAAGGATGGTAAGATCGCCCTTGTGGTGCCCCGTCCAAACGATCCTACTTTTCATCCTTAGCCTTAATTGGGGAACAATGATTTTGTATCAAGTTTCGATGTTATAAAAGTCGATGTTATAAATGTCAGTATAGACTAGTGGTAAAGCACATGCTGTTACGAGACTTTTTCGATTCTATCACCAGTGGTTTACATTATATAAATCATTTTTGTAATGTGTATTATATGTTTAATAAATGAATAATAATAATGAAATCATATTCTATGTGTCTTCATACTATTACCACATGAAAGTGTAGCATGCATGCTATACCAGATACAGCATAGCTAGTAGTTCTTCACTATGCATCGCTTTGAATAAAGGGCGAGTCAGTCAAAGTTTGTCAAATCCAGGAGTGAAATCTATTGTTAATACGTTGATAAATGATGCGTAATACAGTGGCTTTCATACAAGCCTCTTCTTCAACTCGTCCTTGAGACCTTGAAAGATAGAATCATTTTCTCACTTTCAGAAGCAGCAAAAAAAAAAATTTCCTTTGGACGAATAAAAATACGTTATTAATGTTAGAATCATTGCACTTTCAGAATACAAAAAAAAACATTGTATTTTTAAATCGTTTCAAGTTGAATTTCTTATAACATGGCTCTGTAGACCACCCAGATTCATAAATCATATAACGATTTGATCTCGAATTGTATGCAGCCGTGCGTGTATTTGATGCTTGACTGAGGCAAGAATTAGGTGCATCTTTTGGGTGGGCCAATAGTACGTCTTCTAAATAACAACTAATGAGCTACATATGCAAAATATGATAATAATATGTGGTTAAGAAACTTGGAGGATTGATGGAAATTGTGCAGTATGTATTCCTTATTTGGGTAATGATTAAATAATACTTATTTTATTACATTTCGATTTTATATAGATCTAAAAACGTTTTCTATAAAGTAGTCCCATTATATAACCACTATAAAGAGCTACATTTGGGAAATATTATTATAAAATGTGTATGGTGAAAGAAAAATTGGGGGAATTGATATAAATTGTGCAGATGTGTAATGCTTATTTGGGTGATGATTAAATAATCCTCATATTATTATACATTTTAATTTTATCTAGATAATGACGTGTTCGATTGTTTTAATTTTGTCATCATATATTTATCCAAGTTCAAAAGACATAAATAGACAGATTGCTGGGATGGATGGTTCCTTAACAACATGCCACGACCGACTCCTCACTATCCAAAATCACCTGATAAAATAACCTTTCATCTCACCATCCCATCATCTCATGTGTCATTCACCGACGCCAATAGATCGTAGTCATCAGTTCAGTGCATCGTTAAACCCAATATAAGAAATATATACTTTTTAGTTGGCTTATGTTTATGTAAATCGTAAACTCATATTACTATAGTCTAGAGAAGTAAACCAGACTATCAGTGATTAACATATAAATCTAAACTATAACTGCACTATAATTACTTGATTAACATATATATCTAAACTATAACTGCACTATAATTACTTGATTAACATATATATCTAAACTATAACTGCACTATAATTACTTGATTAACATATATATCTAAACTATAACTGCACTTTAATTACTTGATTAACATATATGTCTAAACTATAACTGCACTATAATGACTTGATTAACATATATATCTAAACTATAACTGCACTATAATTACTTGATTAATATATATATCTAAACTATAACTGCACTATAATGACTTGATTAACATATATGTCTAAACTATAACTGCACTATAATTACTTGATTAAAATATATGTCTAAACTATAACTGCACTATAATTACTTGATTAAAATATATATCTAAACTATAACTGCACTATAATTACTTGATTAACATATATGTCTAAACTATAACTGCACTATAATTACTTGATTAACATATATATCTAAACTATAAATGCACTATAATTACTTGATTAACATATATATCTAAACTATAACTGCACTATAATTACTTGATTAACATATATATATCTAAACTATAACTGCACTATAATTACTTGATTAACATATATGTCTAAACTATAACTGCACTATAATTACTTGATTAACATATATGCCTAAACTATAACTGCACTATAATTACTTGATTAACATATATGTCTAAACTATAACTGCACTATAATTACTAGATTGACATCCTTCATGCTCATCCTCGTTCAGACGTACACATCTCTGAACTAGTGCGTGCATAAGTGCGTGTAAAGTGCATCAGGTGTTACATGCGTGTGTGTGTTCGCGTACTGACAAGTGAACGAGCACCGGTTACACGCTTCACTAACCATCACCACCTTAACAATATCACAAACCCCCAATATCAACATGATTAGTCCACCCTCCTGTTGGACAATCGATATGTTAGGTTGGTATCATATAGGGATGAGCTGGCTTTTATAGCAATTGCATTGTTTGTAACCAATTATATGTAATTGGGTAGTTTTTAATTGGAAATTATGTCTGTAGAGAGAGATGTATGACACACCGTATGCATAATTGAATATTTACATCAATTAAGTTCAATAAATTTAACCTGATTCAAAATTAAGTGAGCGTATGTGAAGCATATTTTAAATTGAATTTTGTGGATGGACTTGTGTTTAAGTAACGGAGATGAGGACTCAACTTAAATAGTTGTTTCTTCCTATGGTATAGGAAAAATGAATACATATTTCAATACTTTCCAAATAAATTCTCATGAAACCAAAATTATTTTGAAATCAATTTTCGAACTGAGGTTATTTTGCTTCATATTTAAATGGTAATTTCTTGTTTTCTCTTCTTGCTGTAATTGTAATTTGCTTCTTTGGAATATAAATACCAATTATAGTTCAACAGATTGTAAATTAACTATAGAAATTCACATTTAAAAAAAATGAGAATATTTCAAAATTCAACAAATTAATTAAACTGTTGGAAAATGAAAGTGTTGTAAGCTGTTTTCAATAAATTTCATCTCTGATTATATGAAAAATTTGTTGAAAAATCTTGTTTATGTGAAAAATATTCATTTCAATAATTTTGTACGTTTCCACATCATCAGAAGTGAGGTCCTTTTTCAGTTTCAACATAATACACATTTCCACATCATTAAAGGCACCTTTTGAAATTTCAACATTCGAACAATATGACAAGTTTTTCACTGCATTGTAGTTATAATGAAAGTCGACACACACGCAATATAATATAAGATTGGCTAAATCTAATTACACGAGTGTTTATAACAAGATTACTTCGTAAATAGTTTTTAATAAGTTGAAGAATTCTTGTTAGACGACGTTTAAACTTTTCCAAATAATAACGAAGCTTGCATGTTACTTGGTAATACATATTACCTTATATGAGATGAACAGTCTTACAATTGTTTTTACTGCTGGGAACTGAAACATGTGTTTTTCAGAACATTGAACAAGAATATCCAAGCAGAAAGGCTTACGTGAAGTGGAAATAGACACGAGATATGATAGTACGATTTTTTTTTCAAGAAAAAAGTGAGGATATATTTTCAAGAAAATGTTGAAAACTTTCCGAGATCTGAAAGATTAGCTGTAAGAAATAATATAATATATGCGATGTAAATATGACGGAACGAAGATTGAAGATGAGTTGTTATTTATACTGAAGTTATGGCATCCTTGTGGGTTTGACGATTGGATGCATAAGCTAAGACATAAAAGTATTCACTACCATGTCACTACTTTCTTATCGATCATATTTATGATTGGCCTATCGATGTTCTTCCATATCTCGTTGATTCGATTTCGATAATTATCGATATAAGTAGTTGTTGTCGATACTCAATCAGTGTTTATTCATAGCGTGCAGGTTGCCACCAATAATAAAAAAATATTTTATATTCAATACAAATTCAATTGAAAGATTATTTTCGGCAACACAAATACCAATACAATAACATACAAATATTTGTATTTCTTTTTAATTTGATTCAGTAAACAGTATCCAATGCAAAAACTAGAAATCATATGAAGTTCATAATGTATACAGAGGAAACAATATCATCTGAAAATAGGCCTATATACAAAAAGTCTTTTTTTCAAATTCTCATTCTTAATATTCTTGAAATTGTTGTAAACATTTTTCAGAGAATTGTATTGTTATATAAATTATTTTTTATATTTCACATCTTGACTGTAATAATATTAAAAATTACGTAAATCAAGAATTTTAGGAAACTCAAATGAAAAATAATTACTGGGAAAAGGTTTCGAAACTTATATACATTTTGTGTCATCAAAAAGCAAAAATAAACCCATTATTTTGGTTGTTATGTCTAGTGAAATGACCTATTCAAATAATTCAGTCACGAAGTTACATCTAAGCTCGACAACAACTCGACTCGGAAAGAAAATCATATACCTATACATTTGCGTGTTCATATTGGTTCTACGTAAATGTATATTTTTACTCTTTCTTCCACTGAAGTTGTGAACCCTCAACTCCCTCCCAAAAGCCCCTCTCTAACATTTACCTTTCTATCCCCCTCCCCCCCCTCCCCCCTGCTCCTACACAACGCTCCTCACCACTCCACTCTTTCCTACTCAATGTCCTTTATCACTGTCTTATTTTCTTGTACTAATTTACTTGCTGTCAACATGGAGAAAAGGAAAATTGAGAGGAGCGAAAGAAGTAACAAAAACTTGGAATGATGGCTGAAGGGTTAAATAAATATCGGTCTTGATTTGTTGGGATTCGAGATGTTGGTACAAGGATATGGTTGCGTGTATATATATATATATATATATATATATATATATATATATATATATATATATATATATATATATATATATATATATACATACATATTTTAATAAATGCATATAACTTTCAACTTCTATAGGAAAAATTATTCAGGATCAGGGCTACTGATGAAAGAAAAAATATTATCATCCAGAAATGTTTTTTCTTTTTTTTTAATAACATCGAAACTTGATACAAAATCTTTGTCCCAATTGGGGCTATAGATGAGAGATAGGATCGTTCGAACGGGGCATCACAAGGGCGATCTTACCACCCCATTTTGATTAAAAACCAAAACCAATTAACCTCAACACCAGCAATGTCTCAGAAATGTGGGACTGGAATAATGTTTTGTAATTGTATTTGTATATATTCGATAATATCGCTGACTGTACAATACAGAATGATAAACGTCAATGAAAAACGACGTTGTGAAAACAAATCTGTCAATTTTAACTTTGCAAGTCTATGATCAATTAACGAAATTTTCTAATTTGATGATTGAAATGTGGGTACTGCATAACTTGGGACTGATAGAGTCTTCTTTGGAAATCCTCCCAAGACTTGAACTCAAACCTTTTGACAAAATCACTTCAATACTCAGTGAATATAGAATACAAAGTTACATTCTTTTATGATCGATCATTGGTATAAACTTCAGATCATCAAAACTCAAACGCCATAACCATTCATCTACCGCATTTCATACAAGCCAATAAAATAGTTTGTAACTCTTGAAACTACTGAAATAAAACCGTAAAGTTGTTTTGTGAGAAACTTCCGGTTTTTGTAAAAGCGTATTATCCAACTGACTCTTCAGCATCATTGTTAATTCCCGTTTCCCCCCGTTATTCAAAAGAAATTCCAACCCGTCGGAACATTTCAATGTTGGTGGTAAAATGTTTGAAATAATAGAAAGCCACTTGTCTTCGACAATAGAGAAAATATTTCTTAACACCTACATGCCATGAGGTAAAGTTTTTCTATGTGAATACCTGACTATACTATGGTTCTGGTTGACTATTATAGCTCCACATAGTAAAACTGCCCTTACCTGAGCGGTTGTAAAAATTCATTCATAAAATCGACAGTCAGAATTCATTGATGATGTTAGCAGAGAGGAAAATGTCAGTGAATTTGGCGCGTTTGCCTTTTGTTGGGTTTTAACAGGTGTGTTGGGAATTGGTGTTATATTATTTTACCAGGCCTGTTCGGGTATATTTTCATAAGTAATTATAAGAACCCTTCAGATCGAGGTAAAGAGCGGCATCTCACTCATTTAAAGTTGGCACGATTTTTTGTTGTTCCTCTTGTCGGAGAAATATATTCGAAATCGAGAAGGAAAATACTATATCAAAATCAATTTAATATCCAAATGATGATCAACATTTTATTGACATACAATAACGACTTTGGTTTGTTCATCCAAAGTGGAAGTTTAAAAAACTTGGTCAAAAATAAGATGAATTATATAGCTCGATTATCTGTGATTATATAAAGAATGATATAATTTCAGTATTAAATGGGAAATATACTGGAGTATTTGTGTAATAGTCTGTTTATCACACATACCTTATTGTAGAGCACAACTAACACCTATATAACTGAATCATCAAGTTTTTAGTTGGAAGTTCATATAGTTTATAGTTGGAACTCGGTGACCATGGTGACCATCAGAGATCAACCAATATAGTCAACTTCAAGGATCAACCATAGACTGAAGATCTTTAGTCTATGTATCAACTAAACTAAGTTTTTTAATTGAATACCAGAATGGGCGGCTCTTGAAAGTAATTCTATTAAAATGGAGATTCAAAATCAAGATGGAATTATTGGTCAAACCATCACATTGTGAACGATCACGACACTTATTGGTGAGAACATTAGAAAAGTGAGAATCCAGTACGGTGATAAAAATGCAATCTTTAGGCGAGAGCAAAAAGCCGATTGTAGAAGGGTATAGATAGTTATTTTGCACTCATCAGAAGAAAAATGAAAAGAATTCCGTTTAAAAACTTGAAGAACAGTTATGAGAGATAAGTTATTTTAAACGCTTTGTATTGACTATTGTTTGAGCTTCGTGTGAAAGAGAATATACCTCTACAATACAAGCCAGGCTTGTATATACAGTGTTCACACGGGGTTTAGGACTTTATTTTGAGGATTCGACCGCCCGAGATGTGATTTGCGGTGTAGGTAGAAATACATCCATAGTTATATTTTATATCATTTTTTTCAGAAAGTACGTATCACAAGTGCTCACTACTCTTATATGAGTTTCTCTCTATTAATAAATTATATTCAATTTTCTGTGCACTCATCATATGTATTGTTGAGAGAATAGAATTTTGTATACGAATGAAAAAAAGCGAATATATATATTTAAATTTTATGTATTGATAGGTTTCCACTTGGACTGTGGAAAAAATGATTGTGAACTGTGACGTAAAGACTATTTTCCTATAAATCCAGGGTTTTTTAACAACAGAAATATGAAAACTTGGGCTAAAAACATCTAGAATTAAGGAACTAAAACTATAACAAACCAAAACTAAAAACTGAAATCAAAGAACTAGAACTATAAAAAAATGAATCAAAACAACAGATTCGACTATTCAGAATTCAGTCGTTTGACTTATTTTTTAATTACGCAGCAGTTTTTCCTTACTTTACAGTCATTGTCAATCTATCATTTATGCCTATGTAGGCCTGTTTGTAGTTAAAAAAAAAACAGAATTAGTCACCCTCAGGCCCAGTATTACCAAGTCCAGTTAGTATTTATCTGAGAGTTGATGAAAACAAATACCATCAGGTAACCATGGTGATAGCAAGTTTGAATTGTCAGATAAAGGCTAACTAGACTTGGTAATACCGGGCCTTAGTGAAAAATATTAATTCAATAACTATTCAATACGCCACCTTATTCTTTATGACCTCATATTTTTTCAAAAGTTTGAAATAACGCTACTTATAAATGATGTTAAATAATAATTAAATATCTTGTTAATCATTTCAAACTTCACGTACTTGGACCAAATACAAATAATAAAAATGAGATAAAAAAAAATCGAGATTGCCAAGACAACAAAAAAAAACTGTATATATATACATCCGTAAAACAAACCCATATTTATGGTCTATAAGTATATATACTACATGATATTACGAAGAGTTCAATGAGTTCCATAAGTGCGATAAGCAGTGACAGACACAAGTGTTATATGTGGCAAACTCTACTCTATATAATTCTAAATCGCTACTTGAGCTCAACTAATCCACAACTCTTCTCACCTCTCAATCTCGTCAAACTTGAGAGTGTATTGTATAATGTGTGATTTAGAAGATCTAAAAAGTATTTATAACCACTCAAAATATAATATATGATACACAATACAATCATATTGTATACATACACAATGTTCATCAAGTGGGTGTACTCATGTGGTCGTGAAAAAATACATACACACAATACAATCCTGAATTAAAAATGTATGTATCTATATTATCACCCTTAAATAAACAAACAAATAGACATGAACTGAATAAATAAACCGAATAAAAGTGAATCAATGAATATGAAAAAAATGAAAAAACAAATAAAATAAAAAATAAATAAATAAAAAAAATGAAATATATATATATATATATATATATATATATATATATATATATATATATATATATATATATATATATATATATATATATAATGATGAATAATTATTATAAAAAATGAATCAGGATCCGAAAGCTGTATTTATGGATATTTCACGTAGACTGCTGCACTTACGTGTAAATAATACGAACTTCATTTCCTTCAAGTTTTCTAACTTTATTCAACTCATTCATTTGATTTTTCATTTCATGGTAGACTCATGAGTATTTGCTGAAAGATGGTGAATAATTTTTGGGTATGAATTTGTTATATTATATAACATAATTTTCAAGTTGATGTTGATAGATCTACTTATCCACGAAAGAATAAAGTCGTATACTAACCAATAATTGTGAAAGCTATACAGATTTAAAAGTTCCAAGTTTTCGAAACATGTAGTTGTATTTACAATAGTAAATCTCGTAATCAAGAATCATTGACCTTAAAAATACCACAGCTATTCAAATATAGCGGTGATTTTTGTGCTTGTTATTTTGGTGGACGACCTTTTCTTTCGTGGATACACTTGTATAGGATTACCCACCAATGGTTATCATTTTATTACAAATTTTATCAAATTCTAAATGTTGTGAAATACATAATGGCTATGAATGAATATATATATATAAATATATATATAGGCCTATATATATATATATATATATATATATATATATATATATATATATATATATATATATATATATATATATATATATTCATGTCTACATTCATTGTCGACATAGACGATGATTAAGTTGATACATTCGCAATAATTCACATCAATCCTTTTCGAAAGAAATGCAATGGCATGCTGGGTTATTTTGTACCATTGCACGACGTAAAAGTAAACTAACGTATAATGATGCGAGTATCGCAGAATTCAGATTTGTTATGTCCTTCATCCGGCAAAAATATGATTAATATCCGACGTCAAGAAATATGAGGTATATGAATATAATTATATTATAGTTCAGCAATTCACCTTTCTTCACATGTCATACAATAATTAAAAATAATGGATATAATTCATGCGATACAAAAATTAATAACATGTTACTGACAAGTGACAATGTCTACAGACACATAAATATATCGTTCAGTATTCATTTATTCAAATCCAATCGAATTTTTTAAAATCATTTTCAATAATTTATGAAATCACAATTAGAAACTTACTGCGAATAGATCAATGGATAAATCAACCTGGTTCGACTACACCCTCTAACCCCTCCCAGTAGTATACACCATGCACGAATCGGAGAAATGAAAACATCATATGATTTAAAAAAAATATCAAAGTTGAGAATCAAACCCCGGTCTGCTGAACGTTCGTATACTTATACCCTCGTACACTGTGTCCCGATTTTTATATCTACATTCATATAGAAAGTAAATTCTAGGACCCCTTTTAATTCAATAAGAAGATAAGTGCACAGAAATATATAATAGTATTCCTGGGCTTTCAAATCGACACGCTACAATATAATTAAGGGTTGTGTTAAGTTCCATAGAATTCATTTTATATATATACTTTATATAGTTGCCTATATATACATTCCTCAACATCTCAGCTGAAATGCCATACAAAAAAAGCAACAAATTATTATTATGAAAAAAGATACATCTGCAGACCATAACTTATATCGAAACTTCCCATTTATATATATATATATACGCCATGCTCCACTATACAATGGCGAGTACGCCGTTTACGAGAGGGGTGAATTTCGCTGAATCAACTTCATATCAATGGTATAAGAGAGTGGCTATGTACAAGAGTGTATAGCATATTGACAGAGAGAAAGAGAGAGAGAGACAGACAGAGAGAAAGAAAGAAAAAAACTCCTCTCGGCTTACACTCTTATTGTAAGTACCTTTTTGAATCACAATAGCCATCAAACATGACCCCTCTCCTCATACGAAATAACACCTTTCCAACCAATGAACAACAAGCCGCGTCTCCCCTTGCAAAAAATCGATTGTTGTCATCTTGTTTCTTATTGGTGCATTCTAAACCACTCCCACTTCGTGTTTGTTTTCATTGGTCGATGGAACCTCGTGTATCTAGTTTTTGGAGGGTGCTTGATGTCGAGTAGAGGTTCTCCTAAATAGTGAAGTGTCGCGTGCTAGCTAGAAGAGGTCAGAAAGTGCGGATTATTACAAGTAGAAAAGTAGTGTAGTAGAAGTAGTTGTGTGGTACAAGTGGTGGTACTTGGGTGATTGGGAAGTGTATATCCGAGTAGTGAAGTGTCCACTTGTGAGGTGCTGTAGAATAACAATATATACTCTCGTTTTTAATCGTTAAGTCAATAAGTCAGTAATACTCTTGACAATCTACGTGAAATAGAAGTTGTGATAAGAACTATATTACCGACGAAAGAAATTTGCTATTTTATGTATTTTCGAAAATTATCTTCAGTCACCTTCAAGTTTGTTTTGATACAATAAAAAACAATATATTATTTTTTAAACATGTTTCTTAGAAACTAATTATACATGTTTACGTTTCTTATGTGTTGTTTGTGACATTTGTGTGTGTTTGTAAGTGTCGGCGTTTTTATTTCTTGTTTTTTGGGGGTTTCTATACCCCCTCATACGTGACTAGTCCTGGCTAATGAAAGTAAGCCCCGTACTGGGGTTCGAACCCTAAACCCACCGCCGTTGTTAGCGTGGTACCCGTGGTGTCCGGCACTACTACCGGCGGCGTGGTGTAGCCCGGCGGCAATACGGTCTGCGTTACCTGGGTAAGACTAGCTAGGTGTTATAGGTGTGCATGAAATAATTTGAACCATATGCCTATAGGTAACATCAACCATGGGTGGGCTCTGATGATCATTTTAATTTAAATATGATAATTACAATATTGTCTTTTTTGACTGCAAGACATAGGCCTATTTCTTAAGAATTGTCAAGAACTGTCAATCACAAGTCTGTCTCTTTCTGTTGCTATGATTTTTTGTAGGGTATTGTAATTCAACCAAATTACTGAAACAAATTACTGATGGGATTCATTTGAATTTTGATCCACTTCATTACAATAAGTATAATTTGAAAAAAGGAAATATTAGTAGGTCTATAGAGATAGAGGCTTCTTTGGCCTCAAACTGTTATTCAATCATTAATCGAATTTTTAAACAAATACTAATATATAATTTCCATCAATTGAAGAAAAAAACATAGACATGACTACATCGAATATAGACACATAGTTTGCAAAATGAAGTCATTTTTATGGTTAAATAGTAATTTGAAAATTAAGAGACGGGAGATTCAATTTCCTAAAAAATGTTGGAACCAACTTGGTTCAAATATGGGTTCCTATAAATTCCGTCGGCTGCATGGCTGCCTGTATATGAGATGTGTATAATGTAGAATAAAAAATGCTATTGTGGAAACAAATTGTAGGAACTGCTTGGTGATAAGCATGTGTAAATTTCATTATCTACCAGGGATGAATGGATCAATCAGATGTGGAAAGGATTAATATTTAAAAAAGTTATATTTTAATTACCTATACTCGATGTCATATAGATGCGACGTGCATTGATCTCTCTTAATTGTTGGTGATAACCAACACTTGAATATAAAAATAACGTAAGAATATATCTTTTGTGATAAAATGTATACGAAACAACTATGTCACCTTTTTACAAGAGTCTCAAGTGTCGTGTCAGTGTTTTATACAATCGCAGGCCGAAAGTAAGTATAGCGAAATGTACCGTTTTAGAAAAGAATGAACAATGAACATTTTTATGACGCGGGGTTGAAGGAGGCATTCAGAATGACGTGAAAGGTATAGTTTGAGTGAGTGTGAGAATTCATGTTATTATGGCTTTTGGTAGGACACAGTCAAGAGGCAAAAGGGATTAAAATTGGCAAATTTTAATTCTTTTGTTGTACTGAGCGGTCTCATATTGATGTAGTTTTTGAAAATAAGTTTTTACTAGCGGCTCAATTCTTTGCGGAATGTAATGTAGGCCTATATATATATATATATTTATTCACAGAGACATGAATGGACTTTTCTAATCTCCAAAACGAATTATTATATTTTCGTTAAATTCTCAAGTTTGGCATGGAGCTTACACGTGTGGGGTATAAAGTACGATATTTCTAAAAAAAAATCTAAAAATTAAATATTGCTGGTTTGAAATCGCATTCGAAGTAGGCCCATTAAAATTCTGTGCAATACATATTGAATTCATGCTTAATTATTCATTAGAGCTTGAAATACATTTTCAAATATAGAAGATAAGATAGTGTGATGTTCTTTGAAATCCGCTTAGAAGACACATTTAATTTTGGTATTTATTTCAAAGTTCCGACAAAGTGAACGAAAAACATATTGAAATCTAAACCTCTATTGCTAGTTGAAAGCACTTTGGTTGAAGTATATGTATACCTTAGTCCTCAAGGTATCACAAAATGATGTTAATCCCATGAGAATGTATTCTAACATTATATCTTACAAAAATATCCAGGTGAAATGAGGTGCATTTCAATGGTTATATGTAACACAAAATATATCGTTTTTGAAAAAATAATTCAAGTTGTGCGCGAGTTTAATTTTCTCTCGCACGTTCTGCTTACTTTTGTCGCAAGTCAAATCCGAATAGGTTATTGTTCGATCACGTATATTTCGTATATTATCTACCTGTAGAGAAACGAAGTAAAGTGTTTTGTGAAACTGTTCACGGCAGGTGGCTATTGACCAATCTACTTGACATCGAGAGGTTTAACAATATTCTAACTGGCAGTTTAAAATACAACTCACAATTCTCTATATATAAAGTATCTATTTCTATTGTTATAGTATTCGTCTTAGGTGAAACTTTTAATGGTGTAACATTTAGCTTACCTGTACGCAGTGTTTCACATGTATATATTTCTGTCAGAAATTGAAATCTAAATTGCAAGAGAACTTTAATTGAATGAATTTGCATTTTGCAGATAGTTTTATTTATTCTATATTCAGATCAGAACATCCCTTATTTGAAGCATAATAATCAAACAAATTCTCCAATATTTATGTATCATCCATGGGTTTATATAAAATGTAAATGATATGACACAGTGAAAATAGATATTCAAATGAATGAACCTATACACATTTATATTTTTATACTAGTCAAACGCGAAATATGCGTTGTAAGATGAGCGAGATATCTCAATAAGGTATAAAAGTCCTTAAAGTAGTTCTACCCTTGCTACTTTATCGACTCTGGTATTCTACACACCTTGATATCTGAATAAGCTATTAAAGTCGTTAAAGTAGTTTTACTCTTGCCACTTCATTGACTCTGGTGTTCTACACACCTTGACGCATATAAAAAATACTTCATTGTTGGTCAACTCTTGAATCTAGAAAGCAGTGAATCTCGACAACTTAATTCTGTCACAATTTTTATGATATATTTTATGAATATTATCAGACATTTTATTTTTTTTCTTCAAAACGACTGATCAGAATTGCTTAAAAGATCGTAATAATGTGTAAAATCCATGTATACACATTTAGAGAGAATTTCATTCCATTTGGAGAGATTTTATTTTTCAACATTTTCTGCCCAGCCAAATCTTATGCTGTTTTTAGAAACTTTGAGATGATGATTCTCAAAATCGGTCCGACCGATTCATCCCAAAAACTATACAGTTCTAAGTTGGATGAGTTTGCGTGTACAAAAAAAGTTTCATGTTGATCAGTCAACCCTTGCGACCTGTGGAGTGCTTACAAACAAAAAAAAAAACAAAAAAAAAAAAAAAAAAAAACACAGACAAAGCCCTATAAGAGTGGGATGGAGACTTCGCTACGCTCATCAAATACTAGTCAAACGCGAAATATGCGTTGTAAGATGAGCGAGATATCTCAATAAGGTATAAAAGTCCTTGAAATCGTTTTACACTTGCTACTTTATCGACTTTGGTATTCTACACACCTTGATATCTGAATAAGCTATAAAAGTCGTCAAAGAAGTTCTACTCTTGCCACTTCATTGACTCTGGTATTCTACACACCTTGACGCATATAAAAAATACTTCATTGTTGGTCAACTCTTGAATCTAGAAAGCAGTGAATCTCGACAACTTAATTCTGTCATAATTTTTATGATATATTTTATGAATATTATCAGTCATTTTATTTTTTTTCTTCAAAACGACTGATCAGAATTGCCTAAAAAATCGTAATAATGTGAAAAATCTATGTATACACATTTAGAGAAAATTTCATCCCATTTGGAGAGATTTTATTTTTCAACATTTTCCGCCCAGCCAAATCTTATGGGGTTTTTAGAAACTTTGAGATGATGATTCTCAAAATCGGTCCGACCGATTCATCCCAAAAACTATACAGTTCTAAGTTGGATGAGTTTGCGTGTACAAAAAAAGTTTCATGTTGATCAGTCAACCCTTGCGACCTGTGGAGTGCTTACAAACAAAAAAAAAAACAAACAAAAAAAAAAACACACAGACAAAGCCCTATAAGAGTGGGATGGAGACTTCGCTACGCTCATCAATTATGATTCTAGTGCTAATGTAGCCTTTAGTAAAAATGTCCGTCTCATTTTTAATAAACTCACGATTCCAAAGATCCTCTCGGACATTTTGGAAAACTTGTGTTTTATAAAAAGTATTTTGGAAAATGGTTCTATGTATTCCAAATAGGCCACAAATAGGCAAATAGGCAACAGTCTGAATGACAAAATTGTAATTGACCTAATGTAACTATTTATCCTGGATATTCTTCAGAATACATTGATTTCTAATGACGTGCGATTGGTGGCCACGATCAATAGGGCAGTGACCCAGTCCTGCCATAAAAATATTGAATATCGCATTTGTACTATATATACCATACTAGGAAAACGCGGGATTTTCGTTGTGAGATGAGCTTGGGAATATGGAAATCTATGATGAAAAATATTTCGTCAGATCAATCCATCTACGGACCTTGGATTACTTCAAACGTTCAAAAACCTTACATGAAACTTGTTGATATTTATAATGATGTAACCTGTCGCATATACACTTTGCAAAACCCATTGATCCCAACCTTCAATAAAATGGATACTTTAATTGCGTTTTCTTTGTTATTTCTCATTCGAATGTTGTGAAAGTCACTGAGAATATTTGTCATTATGTTTTTCATATTCAGTGAAAATTTTGAAGTTATTGAGAATTTTCCACATTTCAAGTATTTTCCATCCGTATTTTTTTATATTTGATTTAACGACGCACTTTAATGCCATCCGTGTTATTCTTATGAAAAACCTTTCAACCGATTTTTCTGAAAAACAATCCCAACATATTCTGGTATGACATAAATATATAGAACAAGTTTCGAGTCGATGGGTATTTTTCCTGACCTGTATGCCGTGCACAAATGTACAAAAAAAAACATAAAAACGAAGCCCATTTTTTTCGGTAAGTGAAATGGAAATCTTCGCTACGCACATCTAATTATTTAACTTCCTGAGTATATGTATTCTAAAAAATAAATAAAAATTGAATTGAATTGAATTGAATATACATGTGTCAGCGTGTGTGCCTCCACATATTAACGATTACCGTACAAACTCTATCGGAAGCTCAGCTAAATGATGCGTGTGATTCAAAGTAGGCCTAAGGCCACAATTACTCATACGGGACAGATATGTATTCCTAAGTGCGTATACGAGGGTATTACAGAGTACAAGGGAGTATTATTATATAACGCACTAATAAGACAAATGACATATGAAACAGTTTTTGTGACCGCACCCAAAAATATTATTCACACTTTGAAATGGAAAGTGACGGAAATTGAAATATATATATATATGCTATATCTGATGTATGAATATAGGCCTAGAGAACACTGCATGATACTTTATCACAGCAATTCTCTGATAACAATTTTATAGCATCAAATATTCGGTAATAAAGCCGTATAATGGTTACAATTTCGAAGAATTGGTTATGGTTAGATTGGGTTGAGATTTTGCCATGTTTCTCGAATAGTATACGGCGGTGACAGCTTTATATATACATATTTCAAGTTTTAAATGCTCGTACCACAGCTTAGAAACTTTTAATTACCCAAGTAAATGTTCATCGGTATCAATTACAGCGTTTTCTTTTTACTACCTTGCTTTTTTATAACTCTGATCGCTAAATAAGAAAAATAGTATTCGTAGTCCGTTATTACTTGCTAATTTGTGTTATTTATTATGAACATATTTTTGTTGTATCAATCACAATCAGTCGATAATATTCACAATTTTATTTCAAGTGCCGTGTAATTTGGATTCTCATTCTGAATAATTCTTAAGACATCTTCTACAAAATGGTCTTCAAAATTAATCCTAAGCAGCCGGCAATAAATTGACTCACTTCTTCCTGAATTCAAACGTTTTCATTTGTTTCCTATATATATATATATGTATATATATATATATACATATATATAAATATATATATATATATATATATATATATATATATATATATATATATATATATATTTATATAAAGTTACGACAATTTCTAGAGATAATACCATATTTCATCTATTATTTTTGATTTTTCAATTTCAATTTTTGAATAAACCCATTATAAATATCAATCTATTATATATTGGAATTAAAAAATCAAAAATAATAGATCAAATATGGTATTACCTCTAGAAATTGTTGTTACTTTGAGTCAGATCAAAGTTATGACCTTTTGTGAATTCAGCCCCAGATTATTTGACTTGAAATGTATTTGTTTTCAACCGCATTGTCTGACCTAATTTGTTTGTTTGTGACTAGGTTGTTTGACAACATGAAGATGCCGACGCGCTCCTCGGGTTTCCACATTTGCGATATCTTGGACCTCAACGACGCTAATAAAGTCCAGCAGAGCGACGCCACTGAGCACGCGCATCCCTTACATCAAGGTGAGCGTTTGGTCATATGTATTTCATTCGATATATTTATGTATTTGTAGTTTTCCTTCGAAGAAGGAAAATGTAGAGATATTTCCATTTTTCACAAAGTATGCACGGGCAGTTATAGTTAACTTGACCAATATAAATAAATCGAAGAATAATATAATGAAATATCAAAATCTTTATCGCGTAATGAGATTTTTTAATTACAAAGTTGAATACCTAGATCTGTATCACACATACTTGTGTTCATAAGCATTCGTGTATTCTGCTATATTGTAAATACTTCTCGATATATTTATGTATTTGTAGTTTTCCTTCGTGGAAGGAAAATGTAGAGATATTTCTACAAAGTATGCCACAAAGTTGCACAAAGTACAAAGTTGACCAATATAAATAAATCAGAATAATATAATGAAATATCATTGAAACCTTTATCGCCCATGATGTGATTTTTTGTTACAATGTCGAATACCTAGATCTGAGTTACACATAGGCCTACTTGTGATCCTAAGCTTCTGTGTATTCTGCCTTATTATCTACACTTCTCAATATCGTCATTAAGATGTTTCAGTTGTGCCGCATTCTCAATTATGAGGTTGTATTCATGGCCGGCTTGTGTCCGTCATTTGTGATGCCCAAAAGGTTTATATAATAATCCACAAATATTTAATATCTGTTTCAAAAATATAGACCTATACTGAATCATATTTTGTCTGAAATTGAATAATGAAGAGTTGAAGGTTTGTGACCATTATTTTTATGCTATTAGAGGCTTTTAAAATGATTATATTTATGTGTGAATTTTGGTTCTCAGTTCATCAAAAACTTCGATTGCACGTAGTACCGTATCAAAAATAGATTGACGAATTCGGAATGTTTTTGTTTTTATCTCTTTCATATCTGCAGTGTAATATGAAACAGAAAAGGTAATATATATATATATATATATATATATATATATATATATATATATATATATATATATATATGGGATTGTATAGTTATGTCGAAAATTGGATCGTATCCAAGAAGTTCAATTATAATTATCACATATATATATATATATATATATATATATATATATATATATATATATATACACATATATATATATATATATATATATATATATATATATATATATATATATATATATATATATATATATATATATATATATATATATATAATAAACTATTGATGAATAACCATTACTTGACCTTGTTTAACATATTCCGTGACTGATTACGACTTATACTAGGCCTATGTAGCAAAATTAATATATCTTTTGATGTATTCCCACATCTCTTGCGTGAAAATCAAGTTGTTCTGACTATCACTTCTCGCCGAATCACGTGAAGGGCGAGATCGCTTGTTATGAAGAGGTTAACAGTCAGCTGGTGAGATCTCGTGCTAACAGTTTTATAATCGAGTAAAGTGCGATTCATGAAATAATCACAGGGGTTGAGACATCAAACCATTGATTACACGCAGCGATAGAATGTGGCGGTAATTATCAACTCGAACCTCGAAAACACAATCAGTTTTACAACGAAGTGAGAATGAAAGATGAAAGATATGTGGCGAGAATGTATTCAAAGGATGATTCAATTGTGATTTGTTACATGGCATAGTGAGTTGATTATGGTTTTCAGACAGGAATTCGAAATATATCGTACAATGGTGAAAAGTTTCCAATCCCAATGTATACGTTCATGTATAATTCATTTCTTATTTTATCGAAGAAAATTGTTTAGGCCCAGTATTACCACGGCCAGTTAGTATTTATCTGAGAGTTGGTGAAAACAAATAGCATGGGTAACCATGGTGATAACAAGTTTGAACTGTCAGATAAAGGCTAACTGAACTTGGTAATACCGGGCCTCAGTGTAGTAATTGAATTCAAATACCCACCAAAATAAGTAGTAGGCCTATTGGAGTTATTCAAACTATCAAATTATTCAATAATTGAAATGATTACATTTCAGAGGTGAAAATTTAACAATCGTTAAATTCGTGGCCATCAGATCTTGGCTATCAGTACAGTGCGTCGTTAAAACCCAATATAAATAAAAATGGAAATCACATTGAGTTTGATATATTTTGGCGGTTATGTACAACAATGTGATGACAGACAAATTGTATTGAAGAGTACCAACATAACTAGATTATTGGAATATCAGATCTAGTTTTATAAAAGTGTGAACAACAACAATCACAACAATTCCAACAACAACATTTCTGATGGGATAAAATACAATGGAAAACTGATTGTTTAGCAGATACGTGTCATGGGTTTAAATCTGGGGGGTATTTAATGATATATAGTTATGTTTTCCTAGGTTATAGCTTGAAGGTTGAGCCAATTGGGCTGGTATATAACTTGAAAAAAAAAAACATCGAAACTTGATACAAAATCATTGTTCTCCAATTGTGACTATTGATGAAAGGTAGAATCGTTTGAACGGGGCACCACAAGGGCGATATTTCGTAATGTACAAACAATATGAATACAGAATTAGTAATCCCACTCAGATTTTTGTTCGAGTTTTATTTTCATTAGGCACGGTATTACCAAGTCCAGTTAGTCTTTATCTGACAGTTCAAACTTGTTATCACCATGGTTACCTATGCTATTTGTTTTCACCAACTCTCAGATAAATACTAACTAGCCTTGGTAATACTGGGCCTTAGTAAAATATTGTCCTCTCTTCGTGTGAATGAGAACTATAAGAAATGTCAGGGGTTATATAAATGTAGGGCATATTATGTGATTTATATGCTCTCATATCAGGATTGTATGTACACGTGAAATGAATGTATTTGAAAGTTGAAACTAGAACTGATGCTGAAAATGAAGTATAAAAAATGGAAATATCTTTAATCTCTTCATGTATAAATTCATGTTCGGTGAAACATGGCACTTCCACCATAACCAATTCAACGAAGAATTTTTGTTTTTGAATTGATTATTTGTAGATCGAAGATATTTTCTCCGAATTCGAGTCGAAGATGACTAGTTAGGATCATTTGAAAATGGATGTATATATAATTAGGAAATCTTACCACCCCAATTAATTAATTCTGGAGTAATGTGAATCAATTAATAATCTTTAAAATGGTGAAATCATAAATTCAGAGACGATGGACAGTCATACTATCACTTTTTTCTAGAGTAAAGTAATCTCCGATCTTTTAACTAATACACGTCTTCTCTTTTTTTCACTCATTCTCTGTCTTTTTCACTTTCAAATTGTCCTTTCCTCCTACTTCCATACAACATTTGACTAAATTTTCGTCCACAATTTTATTTAATTGATTGATTCAATCAATCTTCATTTATTCACACGATCGCGGCCTGATCTCAAAACTATCCACCTCTACTATTATATTTGTATGATAGCTCATACTTATAAAAATCACGTTTTGTTTTACTCTGCTTTCACGTCCTTCGCTAAACCAATTTTGAAAAGCAATGTCGATAATGGTCGCCTATAAACTTATAAATTGTTTTTCCCCCAGCAATAACCATTCTCGAAACAAGTTATATTATTTATCCCAGCTATGTAATTATATTTACCAGCGGCCATTAGCCGCGCGTATATAGTCCTCAGGTCTAGATCGATTCGACGCTATGGCGGTTGTGATATATATATATATATATATATATATATATATATATATATATATATATATATATATATACATATATAAGCGGCGTTAAGTGCCGCACTTAGCCGCCGATAAGTGCAACTCATCCAATGAACACTTGTGTATAGAGAAATCTCACTTCAAAATGGCTGCCATCGAGAGTTGATTAATCTCATTTGCGTGCTATTGATAGGTCGAGTCACGCCAAATGTCAATCAGTGATTATCAGTAGATAATGACGTCATTAATAGAAAAAAGCCATTGCTTTTAATAGAGTTGCATGGTGGAGAGTATTCGTTTTATGTAACGTAGAGGATCAATACAAGATGAAGTACTTTTGCGAAACGTTGTTGATTATTAGGCCTATAATATAAAATACTTGTAACTTGGATAATATCAATTTTTGATGAATGAAATATAGATGGAAAATTAAATGTATGAGCCACCATTTCCAATGAGTCAATGTAATCAATGTCAATGTGTCAATGTAATATATCAATGTAATAATTAGGCTGGTCCAATTGAGGCCAATGTTGATACAGAAACGGCCACTTTTTCATTTGTATTCTTTTGGATTCTTTTTTTTTTTTGGTTTCTTTTCATTTCTTTTCGTTTTTCATATTCATTTTTTTCTAGGGTTCATCAACAGTAAAGAGAAAAATAGATGATTGAACAACAAAAACTATCGAAATTATTCATTAGTTAATCTCATCGCATATATTTTATGTATAAAAACTAGGCCTAATAACTTAATCTATAAGCTGGTTTTATAATATAACAAGTTGTACAAAGCTATTTTCCAGCTTTATATATATATATATATATATATATATATATATATATATATATATATAGCTCTATTCAAAATACAATTGTGAATATTAACTTCATCGATCATCATGCTGTGTTATTATATTTAATACATTATGAATAAAATACTGTATCATAATGAATAATATAGGCCTATTATTTATAATAATTTATTTTAATTATGATAATATATCATGTATTATTATTTATTTTTTCATTTATTTATTTCGTTTATTTTCCTTTCCTTATAATTACGCACAACAGATACAACAGATTACAAATACAATAATAAAATTACCAACAACACATGATGAAAGGAAAATATATTACTGAGTGCAAGAAAGAAGAGATCTTGAGTTTGCACTCAGATTATAGGAACTAAAATTATATATAAGTCTTCATTCTATGAATATGGTGAATTGGAGATTATTAAAATAAAATGAGAACTATATATATATATATATATATATATATATATATCCTATATATCCATATATCCTATATATCCATATATATCTATATATGAATATAATAAATTCAAAATATAAATATGAATAAATAGTGATAAAAACAAGAACATGCGTATTTACATATCCTCTGTTCATCGTACAGTGCAGCCGAATGGTCAAAGTACGCGAGTTTCAACATTTGCATGTGTTCCTGTCTTCCAGGCCCGCTCTCCGGCATGATTCCCGGTCATCCTACGCATCACGAGCTGGCCAGTCTAGCCGCGTCGTATGCCGCTCACCACGCGTTGTATTCGGGAGGACCAGGTTCGATGTCCGAGCACACCCTTCTACCACCGCATCCGAGGCATACGTGGCAGGGCCAGGGAAACGACCAAGTTGACACACATGGTAAGATATTTCATTGTGATTGAGAGATGGAACGCATTGTTGTAATTGATGGACAATTAACAATGTCCTTTAAATTGTATTCTCCAATTTTGATTTTCAGTATGAGTGTTTATTCGCCGCTAATTTTCCAAGTTGCTATATAGTATAATCTGACGAACATTCGGTATTCGAGACTTATAGTTATAGATCAGGCCTCAAATTTTGAATTTTGACTATGTATTGTTGGGTTATTTTGCCTGCAGTAAGGAAAGTCGTTCGGGAAATAATATTTCTGCGATTTCGCAACTTGCGCTATCAAGATATTTTTTTCTCGAATATATATTCTGGATGAACCAACCATAATCTCGTATTCATTCTGTGGTGTCATGATAATGTTAATCGAAGGTACCATTACATCAAAGTATAGGCCTATACTCATGCTATAGGCTAGGCCAATGCTTTTATGAAAATATGTAACTAAAAGTATGAAAATATATGTTGATATGTTGAATATATTGATTAAAATTATTACGTCATAGTTTGCATGTTATTTCACCTCTGTGATACATTATCTATTATATGGTGTTCTTGAATCTTTACACAATGAGTAGGCCCGAATCACGCAAGAGAATAATATAGCAATAGTGAATACATGCAAGAGAAATTATTATCTTTTATCAAACCGTTTCGGTTCCGGGAATTTTCGGTAATATTTGAGAATTTACATGTTGAATAAATTCAGGCGCTAAATGACCTCGCTGTCGATGCGCATTAAAAACCTAATATTCATTCATTCTTGAAGAAATTTCTTCGTATTCTACATAACTGAACCATCTGTCAGCGTATCTCAGTTAAGATAGTTTCTTTGTAACCGTGGGCTGAAGGGATGACGATTTTGAGAAATTCTCCAAGGAATAAGTACAGATAAATAACTGTTCATATATATTTTTTTCAATTGAAATATATTTCACAATGGCCAATCACTGCATCTCCAAAAATGAGGATTTACTTCCATTAACTCTCAAATCTTTTTTCATAATTTTCATTCGCTACAGGTATATGTGTTTAAATGTATGGTTAGTTCTGTGCCTCACAAGACTAACCAAATAATATATAGATATAAATATATATATACATATTTATATATATATATATATATATATATATATATATATATATATATATATATATATATATATATATATATAAATTTGAGCAACGTGATCTATATACAGTGAACACAAAAAATTATAGAACGACTATTCATTACATAGAATAATTATTTCAACTCATTTGATAAAAACATAGCGTCATTAGTGAATCTTAATCAACATAGTGATATGATGAACATGTAATAGTTTCATTGAATATTGATATCAATGTTCAGATCAATAGATGTTCAGATAAAATATTGACATCAACCGCCACCACGAATCAAACAAACGTTGCACCAAGACACATCTTTGTTGTCTATGTCAACAATTACACACAATCACACCAAACCGATAAGCCGATAATTTTTAATCAAGTCAATATTAAACTCTGTTCAGATAATTTGATGACCTCTCACGAATCATCAATTAAACGCCATGCACCGCGGGGTTGCGGCCATATTGCTTTTCGTCGGATACGTGGCAGGCGACTCTTGTTACTTATACACTGGCAATCTATTCACTGGTCAATTTGCTTTGAATGCCCGTCTCACAGCCCCTTCGATCGTCTATTCATTACACATCACAGCCTCGTGATGTTTGGGGGTGGAAATATATGGGGGGTGGGGAAATGGGGATGGGGAAATGGTTTTGGGGTTGCATGTAACTCGGGGTGTGATAACATAATTGAAGACTGTGAATTGGTTTAGTCATTGTTTTTCGTTTCGTGTCAATGTATGCAAAATGACTGAGTCGTTTTAATGATGATTAGAAAAGATAACAATTCACTTTTATAATAAATAAGATATTTTTTCAATAATTTTTGGTTTCGAATTCAACGACAAAAGCTATGAATATATATATATATATATATATATATATATATATATATATATATATATATATATATATATAATATATATATATATATATATATATATATATATATATATATATATATATATATATATATATATATATATATATATATATATATATATATATATTCTGGCGAACCGATGGATAAGCTCAACTCATGCTAATGCTGTTCCAGTTGGTTATAGAGTAAGGCCATGAGGGTCAGTCTTTGGATTATATTCGCATTGTGATCAGATTGACAAATTAATTGTGAATCTGATTATTAATTATTGTGATCTTTGACCTTCAATAAGTTGCCAACTGATGTACTGGTATTTCTTATTTGTGCGAGATGTTTCACAAAGAAGGCTCCAATATAGACAGAAGAAATAAAAATTACTATATTTTTTTCCATTTGTTTTTAGGCCTAAAATAGTCATAACGTATTTGATTTGAACTAAATTTCGAACGCGTATAGTGTACGCATGACAGAAGAATTCATAGCACACTCACGGCACATTTACAGTTTTGTATAATGTAGCTGGTTACACAGCTCTGAAATAACCTTTATCTTTTCCGTGTATCCATCGTTACGATCGCCCTATCTCATATGATACACTGCCATCCATATATGATGCGCTTCGAAATATTTATAGCGTTTTCTTTTGGTTCAAGTATATGTTCTGAGATAAGAAACTCACAAATCAATGACGACAAAAGATAGTAATCTGATTCGGAAAACTACATTTCATCAAGTATTATTGCATGGTTGAAGAGAAATAAAAGTTTCTAGGTCAAGCTTGCATATCACAACACGATACCAGATTGATGAGAAAGAGAGGTAGAGAGAGAGAGAGAGAGAGAGAGAGAGAGAGAGAGAGAGAAATAGAGAGAGAGAGAGAGAGAGAGAGAGAGAGAGAGAGAGAGAGAGAGAGAGAGAGAAAGATAGACAGTCATATGTCAACGTCTATCATTGACAAAAGTAATTCTATTTTCAAATAATATGTATCCTCATTTAGATTTACGATTGGGATTCAAAAATAGACAGGTAATTGAATAAAGATAAAATTGGAAAACAAGAAACGAATAATATAATTCAAAGCAAACAATTCCTTATAATAGGGACATGGATTCAGCGAAATACAATTCGAAATAATTCTCCAATTCTCAAGATTCAACAAACAATTGGGAATATAATACATTTTCAAATGTTTTGTGAATTCACACACATATCTTTGCATTTAATTTAGTATACAAATAATTGTGAATTCAAATTATCTATGTAGAATCAGTGATTCACACACATATCTTTGCATTTAATTTAGTATACAAATAATTGTGAATTCAAATTATCTATGTAGAATCAGTGATTCACACACATATCTTTGCATTTAATTTAGTATACAAATAATTGTGAATTCAAATTATCTATGTAGAATCAGTGATATGATGTGCCATGAGTCGTAGGTCACAATTGTCAGTGGTGCTATCAAACCACAATATGTATCTACGCCATACTACAAAATCGAATGAAAAATTTGACAAATATAGAAGAAAAACCCTTTATTGGTCCATGACTATAATATAAAACAGGATAGCAATCAATATAAAAAATACATGGAACAATATAGAGAAATAGATTGGAAATATGACATAATATAACATGAAAAGAGTAAATGATTAAATGATTAAAGAATATCACAACCCTTACCCTTCAACCAGATTTTAGTAATTATTACAATATTTCTATCCTGAAATTCAGAGGAAATTAGAAATCATCTTCTCAATTTCAGAAATCGTGATTGATTCTCTTGACCTCCAGAGACCATGAGTCATGACTCGTAAGCACAACTGATTCTGTATAGAAACATGAACAGAACCAAGTAATGTCTACGTCACGACTCAAAGAAAGCGCGGGGTCCTGAAGGACAACTGAATCAATAATAATTCCTAAAATTGCGGTGATGATTTCTAGTTTTCTTTAAAATTAAGAAAATGAATATTGCATTATTCGTGAGAATCTGATCTCATAGTTGTGCTGTCCTTTGAAGAATATGAAGTGTTGTAAATACACAGCGTATCAGCATAGTAATTTGTTATATATTCATTATAACATATAGCTCATAATCAAGTCACAAGACCCATGGGAATCTTTATAAATACAACCGGACAAATATATAAGGGAGAAATAAGGGAGAAATATATTGGCTCACATATCCCAATACGGCATTCGTCACAATTTAATATAATACATTTATACTCGCTTACATGAAACACTTAAGCTGTAAGCTCTTGTCAATTATTGTAATCAAAATGAACAGATTTTCTCATTGCTAAGCCAACTACTAATCTGTATTCATAACGCTGTCGTTACGTCCAGCATATGGGTACTACAACACCCGCTTGTTACGTCACTGAAAGCGTAACATTATTCACTGGAGTTGTCGAGGCTTGTTTATGACGCGTAATGTCATATGTTGGGGTGTGGCGGGGAGGGGGGAGGGGAGGAGGGGGGATATTGTGCATATCACATCAATAAGTGTCGTGGTCGTGGTGTATGTACGCAGTAAAAAGAGGGGCGAAATAGAGTATATATTTTTGTTAATCGGGAGTCGTTTTTCTCTGACAGATTTTTTTGTATCAATTATAATGTGTCTGATGTAGAAGATGAACTTTCAAAAGTACATACTAGATGTTATGATATATTTTCGAATGAATCACTGTTTGATGTAGAATTCAGGTGTATTCATTTTTTACAACTCAAAACATTTAGTTTTACTTAATTGTATCATAATTGAGTAGGCCTACTACATTTACCACAATTTAATTAAAAGTGATTAAACTGGAAATTATGGCATAATTTCTTTAATTGTAACCACGTCAACACATCTTTAACATAACAAAGCAATTATGTGAGGTTAGGCATTAAATAAGAGTGGAAGTGCCGGATATTGCTGTTATATTATATACGAGTGGAGGTGCCATCATTGTTGCAATTTGATATTCATCCTTAATTAAACGGAATGAGAAATATGATTGAATTCAACTAGAATTAATATTGGGGTAGAACGGAGCGTCAACGACGTGGTTAAAAAACCGGTAAAAAACGAATTCAACTAGAAACTGCAATCCCACTTCATTAAAATCAACTTAGTAATATTGTTCGATTATTAGAGTTCATGAAGAAGAAATAGTTTTCCAGTAGACGTTATTGGGTTATCGTAGTTCAAATATGTATCATATTTATGGTTTCATAGACTACTACATTTAAAATATTCAAATTCAAAAGTATTACCGCAAGACGTATAATATTTCTGTAACTAAAAAATACGTTATCATCACTCCTAAATATCTAGACACATGATTAAAATTATGAATAAAACTGGTATATCATTTATTTGTCAACTTCAACGTAACTTACAACAATCAATCAAAACCCGAATTTTGTTTTGTGGCTCGCATGTCAAAGACTGAGGTTGTAATATGTCAAACGTTCATCACTCTTTCCCGTAAAAAGCGAAGAAGCGCGTCGGGAGTGCAAGTAAAGAAGCGAAACGGTTGTGTTTGTGTAATAGGGATGAACGAGGGGACTGGGAAGAGAGAGAGAAAGAGAGAGAGAGAGGGGGAGGAAAAAGGGAAAGACATCAGGAAACACAGCCATTATTGGTTCTCAAACAATTCTCGTAGACCCCCTAACTAACTCTATCACACACTCGTTTAGGTCAGAGGGTGAGAGAAAGCCAGAGATAGAGAGTGTGTGCGAGAGAGAGAGAGAGTGCATGAGTGAGGCATTCAAAAATAAGGGTGGAAATTAGTTCATGACATATCAACCCCTGTGTAAGCTGTGCATAGCTTATAATATGCAAACGCTCTAATTGTTATTGATGGTGAAGCCACAATAGAAGAGCATAGGCGTCACTCTGCAATATTTACTTGATCCCCTTGCATATATACAAGGCTATATGGTCGTATAATACAATCAAAATTGAAATAGATTGATATAAGTTGATGTTATAAGTTTGATCTCGGGAGTAGGCATAATGAAACGGAGGAGATTAAAAGCCAGAGATGAAAATGGATTCGAGTTTATGAAACGAAATTAGAATGGTATATTTGTGATTTTTTTCATATTTTAATTTTTAAATTTAATTTTAAATGTTGATTCGGATGGTCGGATGTTTTTTTCAACTCATAAATAACACCAAATGAAATGTTTTGTACGTTTGGTGAATTCTACCATCCGATAATTTAATTTGTAATTGAGTCAATCTGAAAGAAAGTAAAACTTTACTATTGATTTATCATTGGAATTTCAGCCTAATTCGGTGGTTTGATTTGTATAATCAATTCTTACAAAATCAATGTTAGCAAAAAAGTCAGAATTATTGTGGGTATTTTTTTATGATAGCCATATAAACCTCAAGCGAGAATGTGAAATATATATTCACCAATTGATACTTTTATATTATACGAGTGTGTTCAAGCTGGATATATGTCAAACGAAAGGTTGCTTTAGAGTTTAGACCGATTGGAATATCTGGATCCACGTTAAAATTTCTGTGCATCATTAAATGGAAATGTTGCTGACATACTTTCTGTGTTACAAATCAGAATTCTATCTATTTCAAAGTGTTTTAGTCTTATTTACTGCATGCCGAAGAGATTTCACACTTAATTTATTCCAAACTTTGTTCAATCACAAGAACCACAAGAAAAATACACAAGAAAAATAGTGAGTTTATTCGGAGTTTCTTTTTCGACTCATCATTCATCATTATAGAAACTTCAAATAACGGAGGTGATTATGAAATCTTATCAACAAAAATCAAATGAATACGTGATACAAAGTTTCAATAATATTTTGAATACAATTATATCTGTAGGTAAAATATGTATCTACGATTTCTTGCCTTTCAAAAATGACAATCCTTATTCAATTCACGCCCTGATCGGTTTTCATCCCCTATAGACCCATACCAACCTTTAATCACGCCCAAACGAAACTCGGATATTACAAATACATTTACAACAATTTATCGGGTATATGAACTTAATATCACAACAATAGAATATTTAGACTCCACCCAAGGGATGAAAATACTCCATTCCTATTGGCTTAGATTGAATATAGCATTTCAAGGGTGGGTTTTTGAAAGACCGGTTGATACGTTTTTGCAGCTGTAACGTACAGTTGAGTTTACCATAAGAATTGTCACCGTATAGAGCGTGTATTAATGACAAATAGAGCAGATGTTTTGGGATGTAATGTTTAGATGGTTTAGACTTGATACATTGAAAGGAACGTCAATTTTGAGGAACGTCGATTCCTGTAACAATCAATGACTGGAACTTTGTGATTGGAATTAATCATCTCCAGGTTATTTGTTTTGGAAATATTTGGAATGGATTTAGATTTAGTTAGGAATTTAAATTTGAGATCTCCTGGTTGAACAGTTTACGAATTTAGCCTGAAGTAATTTCCATTGAAATATTCTCATACGCTTGTTTCCCTTTGAATTTTCATTCAAGTATACTCCAGTTTCATTGTTGATAGTCGCTATAGCACGAAATAGAAAATAAAAATTCATAAAATTATCTTAAAAATGATAATTTGTAATTTTTCATATAAGGAGCCTAGAAATATTATAGAATAACATGCAAATCAAGAAAATAAGATACAATATTTCTTTAACGAAATCTTTTTCATGAGATATTGATTTTTCATTCGCGATCTAATTAGCTTTCAGGCTCAGTATTATCAAGTCCAGTTAGCCTTGTTCTGACACTTGAGGGAAGTAAATATCATGGGTAACCGTACATGGTGATAACCAAAATTAACTGCCAATTCAGAGCTACTCACATTCCGACGGTGATTCCTGCACCAAGTTCAATAGATAATCTCTATCATTATCCATAATTATTCACATTTTATCAACAATAATATTTTTTTAATAACATCAAAACGTGATTTAAAATCTTCGCTTCCCAATTAAGTCTATGGATGGAAGTCGGATCGTTTGGACGGGGCACAACAAGAGCGATACTAACATCCCATTTTGATTATTTGAAACCAATGAACTTAAACACCAGGACTGTGCTGTCTGTGACCATAATTTTCCACCACAGATAAAAGTCTTTCAGTTTCCAAAATCTCAGAACACATTATGAGAAAAAACCGTTTCTGTCATAGGCTCAATCTAATCCGGATAATCTAACAATAATTTTATCCTCTTTCTCAGGTCTGATGGTACAAACCCAACAAGTGTCTCCCGACAGTACGTCACCCAACTCTTCGTTACCAGGAGGCGGTCCACCTCGCGACACCGACGTCAGCCTCTCCCCCACCTCCTACCACCCCCACGACGCCGACTCCACCCTCCAGAAACATCCTGACGACGAGTCTATCAACGACGAGGGTGATTCCGACCACGAACCAGAAGAGAACAACTCACAGCCCGGTCATAAGAAACGCAAACGACGCGTCCTTTTCTCCAAAGCACAGACTTACGAATTAGAACGAAGATTCCGACAGCAAAGATATTTATCAGCACCCGAACGGGAACATCTTGCTAGTATTATTCGATTAAGTCCTACACAAGTGAAAATATGGTTCCAGAATCATAGATACAAGACGAAAAGAGCCCAACAGGAAAAGGGAATCCACGAAACACATAGTAATGTGAATACTCTTCCTAGTCCAAGGAGGGTAGCCGTTCCTGTTTTGGTGCGAGATGGAAAGTCATGTATATCGGGAAATGGGAAAGATAGTCAGAACCAGGGAATGGGAGGACATCATCTAGTAATGCCTTCTTATTCACATCCATTAATACATCCACAACCACCCAGGGTATGGTGGTAGATTGGAAGAATTAGTTTGGGTATAATTTTTTAAAAAGTTGAAAACTGAAAATGGCGTTCGATCTCTCTATTAGTTACATGCCGAGTCAGGGTTTGGGTTGGTTTAACAAAATGGTTATAATAGTACTAGTTAGTTTGTTGGTTGGTGAGATTGATGGAAAAAAGTTTTTCATGTAAAAGTTTGTAATATACATTATTAATCATTCAAAATGATCTCTTAAAGTTAATAAGTTTGATGTCAGACAGTTTTGACATCATCCAATATTAAATAATGTAGTGTACATATATAATATATCAATGAAAATTTTTATCCATAATTGAAGTGAAACGTATGTTCAAATCCAAGTGGTTTTCGCACTGAGGCGTTTTTTAAATTGATCTGTTAAAAATGATTGATGACTAAAAAACATATGAATAAAAGAGTATGATTACTAATCTTTAGTAGAGATTTTTTTAAGACATTGTTTAATTTATATTTTTTATTTCTTTGTATTTCTTCGAAAACTGTTCATCTAGGTACTTAATTTTCAAATCTGGTTTGAGTTCAGTTTATTTTTTCAAAAACTGATTCTAGTTTGATATTTGTCACAATGAATTTTCATAACTGGTGATGACTTTTTCAAAATTATCAATTTAATTGGTAATGAAGTATCAAACTAATCAATTTTAATCGAATTAGAAATAATGAATGCTGGTATAAGAGAAATTGATATTATCTTTTCCATATATTGAAAACTAGTCCTAGTCAGATCATTTTCTTAATTGCTCATAGATTAAATTCAGACCAGAATCAGAAAATGTTTCATATTATATATAACGAACTTTTTATTCCATTGTTAAATAATTTTTTAAATATGTGTAATTATAATGTAAATAACAAGACAACATTTTCATTGAAAACTTAGTACAAAAACAAGGAAGCCTCTCTTTATAAATTGCAACATTGGATTACATGTCAGACGTTAAGAATATAATGCGATTTTCAATTCATTTCAGTCAAGAATCAACATAAAAGCATTCAAAAGTATATAATATAAAATCTAAAATTATACTGATTTAATTTATTGTGTTCAAATGTGTGAATAGGCCTATAAAGTATAGTGAGTAAATTTGAAATCATTGTGAATATAAACTGTAATAAAACAAAGATGCCATATAAATAAAAATCAAATAATTTCAATTGGTACTGTATTATTGTGTAAACCAAAATAAAAATATCCAACCATATACATTAGAAGTTTTATACTCCTAGCCTTGATTAAAAAAATGTTCTTTATAAATTCACTGTTCTGTTTCTATGATATTCCTACCAACACCCGCACCATCATAATGCACGCTTTGTGACAGAAAAATGGCAAATATTTCGTGCAAGTGAAGTCACATTCGTGTATTGAGGTACAAAAATGACACCAGTATTTTGACCTACAATCACAACTACAGAATTTGTTTGTTTCACGCAAGTTTTCTAGTTGCTTATAGTAATCTGACAAACATGCTGTCTGACTGGATGAAAAACATGATTGAATGAAATATAAAACTTTGACAGGTAATACTTACTATATGTAGAGCCTACTGTTGAATCATTTAATTCGCCTGCTGGATGCTACATTTTAATTCTGATACTATGTTGAAATTTGGAAAAAATTGAGAAACAAATTAATTACATTCATTGAGAAAGATTTAATGGATCAATCAGTTCGTATTTTAAATTATTCGTGTCAGTTTTTTTCACATATTGCATAGAAATTCACCTCATTAAATGCATGTTGAATTGAATAGATATCGTATCAAATATTGAACAGTCATCGTATATTCCCAACTTATTATCCAATAACCTTGTATCTTTAATCGATTAATTAAATAAAACTTATCAAATAGAACAGCTTATCAATGTAGATTCATATCCACGTTTTACTTCAGTACACATAGACCTTTATACACATTACTTATATCCTTGGAAATAAATAAAAATGATTCAATGTAAGTTAAAACTATTCTTGATTCTTTAACATTGTAACGATTATCTTATATCTGTTTGATCTTTAGCAAGTGAAAGGAGTTTTTGAAGATTCAATCTCATAAAACAATTAAATGTCTATCAAATAATTGATTTGATAAGATGTCTAGAATAAAACTAGTGCGTAGGTCAACGTAAGTTATTACAATACATTTCGAACGAATTACAAACAGAGATTTTTTATCGATGAAAAACTTGATGCTTACTGGAAAATTTATATTAACAAGTATTTTGAATATTATTGTTTTGAATGATGATGTAATTATTTAACGTCAATGTTGTCCTGGTGGAGAGTTTAGATTTTCAAAAATACTTTGCTCATCATATATGTCATTTTCAATGTATTTATTCTGCGTTTAACGACGCACTGTATAGACCTACTGATGACTACGATATATTGGCGTCGGTAAATGATATATGAGATGGTGGGATAATGAGATGAGAGATTTATTATCAGGTGTTTTTGAATGGTGGTAAGGAGTCGGTCGTGGCCTGTTGTTAAAGAACCATCCCATGATTGACCTGAACGACAGAGGGAAACCACGAATAACCCCTTTGATAAGTTACCCTTACTATTACCCTTTCCTTACCATGGCGGAAATCGAACCCCGGTCTCATGAATAACAATTCAGTGTGATAACCACTCGACCACTTCTTTCAGTTATATTTTATATTCGCCACGGTATCTAAAAAAATTCAATTTTATAGGTTGTAGTGATATCAAGTCTATAGAGAAGAATTGATAACGTGTACAAGATGTAGAAAAATGTGTATGTAGGTTGTAGACCTTTTTATGAATGTGAAATTGAGAATAATTAGAATAAACCAATATAAAAAATCACGCTAATGAATTGAAAATAGATTATATGAGAAAAAAAAAAATCATTTTAAAGTGATGAAATTAAAATTTTCCCCGCATCAATTACTGTTGATTGTTTAGGTTGCAGAGATTTTTGAAGCATTCCAAAAAAATAATGAATTTCATCCCATGGAAACTAACGTGATATTTTCTACGTACTATTCACGTTTAAATTAAAAATAGTAGACAATCAAAGCCTTAGGCCCCTACATTTGCCAATTTACAATTGAAAGCGAATAATACAACCATTCGGATAATAAATGTTCACATTGTTTACAAACAAAATGCAACGTAACTTGTCTTGTTTATTCGATTTAAGGGTATTGTAGGAAGATGTTGAAATGAGGGTGGCAATTCGCTCACAATGATTGACAGTCGAGGGTACGCAATAGCATCATCGGAAACAGACGTGCGGTTCGCTGAGTGACGTCACTTCCGCTTAGAACATCCGGACGTCTCTGTCGCTGACTAGTCGATATATAGAAACTATCGATTCGTCTCGATATTCAAATAGAAATCTACTGTGACGTCATGATCGACGTCGTCACGTCACGATTATAAATTTAATATTTCAACACATCAGTCTAGAAATTTATATAAAAATACATTTCAATTTTATTTCGGATTGTATGTAGGTGTACTCGATCGTAACTCATGTATGTTTATATATATTTATAAAACTTATTTCTTTCTAGTTTGTGGACGACTCGGTGTAAGCAGCATGCAACTGGAAGAATATAATAGAGAATTTCTTTCCCTATTGAATGATTATATTTAATACACATTCTATCAAATTTAATTATACTTCTATATATATCACACTCTTGTAGTTATTTGTTTCATATGTTTCATTGAAACATTTTGTAATGTCAACATGTAAGAAAACAACACAGTTCAAAATCATAACACACTTTGATTAACCTTCCTCTAATGCATCCATCTTGTCATATATATATCTTGTCATATTTGTATATATCTTCATCATTTACCTATACGTCGATTGATCTTCATTGAAAGATCTTCGAAAGATCTTTGAAAGATCTTTGAAAGATTTGAAGATCTTCATTGATCTTCATTGATCTTCATCTTTTATTGAAACATTGTAAGACACGGTTGAAATAATAATAAAAAAAATACTCAATGAAAAATCACAACACAATTTTGAATTTTAGTTCATACTTTTTCTGGCTCAATTATTTGATGATTGATATCGTTTTACTGATAACGTATTTGATCAAATTGAAGTATCTGCGTGGAAAGTGATTTTTCCTGCATGTGGCTATAAATCTCTCGAGTTATCAACCAAAATTTATTATATGGATTATATAATGGAGCAATTGATAAAATGGTAAAAATATAGAATGAAAGTCGTTTTTTTGAACTTCCTAATCTTCTCTCCTCAATTTTCAGCTAAATAATATAGATTATATACACCATTTTCTCTCATTTATTAAAAAATATACTGCTGTTCAAATTTTGAAATTTTAACATTCTATTACGTATCTTGTTAGTATCAGCTCTATACCATTTCGTATGAGTACATATACTTCTTTTCACGATTGTTGCTACTTGACTAAAAATACTTATTGATTTTCCCTGTTCATTCCCTGTTCATTCTCATTGCTCAGAATATCTCAATATAATATTGTGATGGAATGAAACTTGAAAACTTGATGTAAATCTGAAAATATACTAGAAATATTTCTCAGTAAAAATTCCAGTTGGTTGTATCGGTCAGATAATTATTCAATTGTTCATATTTATTATACATTGCTTCGCACTTGATACATATATTGGTGGCAAAGATCTTAATACTGAATAATATCAAATATATTGTTCGTATAGAAAGACTGGCATCATTATTAATAAGCATAGCTGATACTAAATGTTCTCTTGCTGTATCAAGGCTTCAAACAATTTCAAATTCAATTTTCAAAATCCCCAAAACACATCATCATTTAAATTTTTCCAGTCTTTTTCCGTCCGATTTATAAATGAAAATTTTCCGACATCTTTCCAGAAACTTTGAATTTTGACTTTCTTACTATGACTATTTATGAATTTATATCTAATGTTTTCCTCCAATTTTCATTCATAGAATTTGTAACCATATGTATTTACGCTATTTAATTTTCACTGAGAAAAAAGGAAAACTCACCGATAACTAAAATTAAATTACTCTCATTCTAAAACATAACATGACATAAAATAAATTATAAAAGCATAGTTGTGGTGATAATACCAGATGAAGTTTCAGAAAACTTGGCAAATTGAATCTTGTATATAAATTCTGCAATACACTGTTGATATTTGTCTTTGTTATGTTGGTATTCAACTACCAACACTTGTGACTGAAAGTATGTACTATATATATACCACCTCACACTCTACTTTACTTTACCCTGTATTTTATGTCCAGTGACTGTTCGCGTATTATGTTTTTATACGAGCTTTCTAAGAGAACACTTTCACTTCAAGAACAGAGCTAAGTATGAAAAACATAAATCTTGATTCACGGAAAACTGCTTTGGTCGGTAGAAAAAAAGCAAGAAAAACGAACAATAAATTTTCCCCAACACAAAGTTTAGCAGATTAACGAACGATATAACTTTTCGTATATATAGTGTAATTATCATAAATCAGATGTTTAAAAGCAATATCTTTATTAAATTAGGAGTTAATTAAGTGTTTTAATTAATGTGTTCGACAATTAATTGTTGGCTAGTCGCCACTTGGAATTTTAATTGAACGTTGTGAATATGATGGGTTTTTCTAATGTTACATATAAAATGATTCCTTTTTTTCCAAAAAGAGAAGTATTTTTCACTATCAAATTATCCTCAATTGAACTAGAAGTATATGCCCATATGGTGGATTGTTTATGTTCAATTTATGTCGATATAAAATACGTCTATTTATGTCTATATAATGTCTATATAGTATAAAATACGATTATACGTAGAAAAATCAGTGTAATACATCTAAATTCGTCAAGTAAAATTCAACCAGAACATACCGAACAGAAAAAAAATTCTTGAATCGTTCTTGTGAAATAATAAATGAATGAATAAAATTATTAAATACACATACTCTCTAGAAACAAACATCATGGTTGAATTAATTTAGCACTTTTTCATACATGAGGAAACAAATTAACAGTTCATATTGAAAAAGTCGATAAAATCTAGTTTGCAATAAATCAACATTCTTGCATCATCTGTCACTCACAAGCCATATATTCCTACAAGAATGTAATAAAACGCAAAAAAATAGAAATTTTGTAAAAAAATACATCGGAAAACTGTAAAAATCACTAGACAAACAAATCACCTAATTACTTACGACAGACTGAATAGTGACCAATCACAAAAAGAGGGTGGAATGGGGGTGGGGGGAATAGGGCATTGTGTATTGAGATGAACAAAAAGAGAGCACAAACAAATCCTAAAAAAAGGGGAAAACTCGGAAACGACCTATTATCATTTCAATATCAATTGATATGTATTCATTACATCCCAAACGTTTTCAGTCATAAATAATCAAATGATTGTTGAAGTCTGACTGGACGACATATATGGTGACGTCACCACGAGCCTTGATTACATGTATGCGCATTTTCACCCCGCGCCGTATTAGGTTCTGAGTGATGCGTACAGGAATACTGTCTCAAATTCATAATCAAACTCATATACCAATATATTATCTAGTTATATAATCTCGTATTGACATTTTTCTTCTCAATGTTTCGTTATATCTCTGTTTGTGAGATATTTTATTTGCCATCTTGTTTAGAAAGACAAAGTAACTTATTGCAGAAAAGTGTTGAAGTTAAAACGCAGCTTTATGCTATGACGTAATCGATGAATAGAAATATGTCGATGTGTTTTAGACCCTCAATATGTTGTTTTTTTCAATTGAAACAATGACATTGACATTGAATTGAGCAACGGACACTGAAATTGTATACTAAAGCTGAAACAGTTGAAGGTTGAAAATGGTATTTATATAAAATGTTCAAGTTATAGCCCTACACGGTAATATATTCATATCTCATGATTTACTGATACATTATTAGGGTACAAATAGCTAGATTCTAGTTTAGATACGTTTTTATCAGATTTTTCTGTTCTTCAAAATTGAAATTCGAATTTGGACAATTTTCAATATAATACACACTTTTGAAGAAATACGACGCTTAAATAAAATTATTCCAAAGAAGACTTGAACATTATTATTATAACTCAAAATTCATAAATTAATCATCGATTTTTTATTCTTCAGATCTATGTATACCTCATGTGGATTTTATTCTGAAATGAAACTTTATTTTCTCATCATGAATAGGCCTATATCTAGTCAATAAAATCACATTGTAAATATTACCTGCAACAATTCCATCGATATGAGTTTTCCACTATGATACAATAAAACTTACCCTGTCCTCGAATATATGTACCGATCACAAAAACAGCCAATGACATTTGTCAAAGATGAAAGCTGGCCAAATGCCCAGATATCATTTCTTAAAAGAGAACCCATCGATATATACTATTTCTATTGATGATATTGATACGAAAAAACTCGTCTCTCATCTCGTACTAGATGTGTATGTGTGTGTGTGTGAGCTGTAAAGGGTGAGATGGTCCGGAAATGTTAGCAGCTTCCAAAAAGAGATAATCACACACCCCACCCTTCAATGCCCCCCCCCCTCTCCTCCCTGACCCTCTAAAAGCCATGAATCGCGAGTTTCCTTCATGACTTTATATAGAAGCCAGTTATCTTTCCCTTCCTCATCGTTGACTTGTTGGCAATTGTAGGAAAAGAACTGACCGAAAGGTTATAGGAAAGAGACACACCAAAACAAACCAAAGTAGAGACGGTCATCTTCAAACTATGTCCATATCAAGGATAAGGTCACAGTGTGAATTATAGTAATGATTGTGATGGATTTTATAATCTGATACCCAAGTAGTATTTTTCGATTTATAAGGCTTTTTGGAGCATGTGGACTGCCATTCCTGTATCTTTTGGTATAATTGTATTTAAATCGTAATTTTTATCTTTCCAACTCTTCAATTGGAGAAATGTTTCCAACGATTTCGAGCAAATACATCCATACTCGATATCCATAATCATATATAAATTCATGGGATCCCAATGAGAAATAATGATTAAGTCTCCCAATTTATATACACAAAAAATCGTAACACGTCGAATTTATATTTCTAATTAGTGTATTTATCAACATAATATAAGTTAACCAAGTAATCATTCGAGATTTTATATGTGATGCCATTACTTATGTATACTTTGAGTATTGAAAAATACAGATATTATTTCTGAAAATTGAACAAAACCAATAATAAATGATACAAAATATTGTATATAATATAAAATCATAGATTATATGAGATATCAAATTATAAATCAAATAGGCTCCCTATACATTAAATATTGGATTTTGAATATTTATATCATTATTAAATATTATATGCTATAAATACCAACAAAAATAAATATTGAACATCAATATAAAAATATATATCTTTATGATCAGTTATCTTTCAAATAAACAGTCATCAATAAGTTGCTTCCTATCCAACGATAAAATACTTTTTTTTTCAGGACACGTCATGAAAACAATTATTTATCAGTTTGCCATTATATCTCAAAATTTACAGGTATTCAAGTTGCTCAATATTCGAACCTGAAAAAAAAGTTATGGTATTCAACTATTTATGTATGTCTACTTCCAGTAAAACCTGGCTATACCTCCACGTCGGGCTATCAGCGTCGGTTTCTGTGCCTCTGTCCATATAGCATATTGTCGCTGATCACAGCCCATGACCGCAGGAGCGTGTGGTTATAGTTATGGATTATGATTTATGGACACACTCCACCCCAATACACACCCTCTTCTATCGCCTAACATATCATCAATGATGACACTTATTTAAACCCTTACGAGATCAAATCTTCATACTAAATGGTCCAGAACGAATTCACACGAAACTGGCACAAAAACCTGGTCAAGTCATATTTCGGAGATTACAGAGATATGATAGTGTTGATATACTTGTATCCACGAGAGAAGTAGGCTGTCTACGAACTGAATATTCATGAGCATCCAGAAAATTGTGAGTAAAGTAACTTTAGTTTCGAACATTTCAATCATTGAAAGATGCGATTTGGTTTTTTGATCTGGTTCTAAAAAAATATTGACTCTCAAAATTTCACATGCTATGAAAATAGCGGTGATATTTGTATTTTCTATGTTGGTAGACAAACTCCAACGCTCGTGGATACAACTACAAGTATATAATATGTGTGTATGTATATATATATATATTTATATATATATATATATATATATATATATATATATATATTTATATATATATATATATATATATATATATATATATATATATATATATATATATATATATATATTTATATATATATATATATATATATATATATATATATTTATATATATATATATATATATATATATATATATATATATATATTTATGTATATATGATATCTATTTTTCTCAACGATACTGAAGTATATAATATTCTATACAATGAACAATACAGTTTCCTCTATATATACAAGGTTTATAATTGAATTTGTTTTGCTCCCTTTCACAATATTTCATTTGCAATTGACAAAAAAAATTGTAATAAGTTATGAGGATGTTATCTGAATCGTCAACATAATATTGGAAAAACGTAGTCAGAATGTGAGGTAATTACTTTGTGGGTGATTAATAGGTCTAATAATAGTTGCGTGATTTTTAAGGTGATTAAGGTTTAAGATTAAGGTTAAAAGATTAACATTAAAGTGTATGTCGAGGTGAATACATTTTGGTGGAAAGGCCAGAATTAAATCACCAATGAATAAACCTTCAGCTCTCCGAATACATGATTACCTGAATATAAACAATGAAAATAGACGTTAATAATGTTAATATACTGTAAATATTTCATTATTTCAATCACTACTGATTTACTTTTCTTTTCTTATTTTTTTTTTAAATAACATCGAAACTTGATACAAAATCATTGTTCCCCAATTAAGGCTATGGATGAAAGATAGGATCGTTTGGACGGGGCACCACAAGGGTGATCTTACCACCCCATTTTGATCATTTAAAACTAATGATCTTCAACATCAGGACTGCGCTGTCTGTGACCATAATTTTTCGCCGTAGATAAAAGTCTTTCAGTTAAACACACGAATGTTGATATCTTCCACTTTGAACCAAGTCTCTTGGGCAATGATCACTTCTTTTCATTGACAGCAGATGTAAAGTTTATCATTATACACAATCGACAAATTAAATTAGTGATAGGCCTATAATATTATAACTAGGCACATCACTCTACTAATTAATGGTCGTGGCCAATTAGTACTTCATCCAAGCATTTGCTTCGAGGACTGTGGGAAACCACAAAATATCAAGTCAGGATGGATAAAAAAAGGTGTTTGTTGGTCTTGAGCTTTTTCTCCCACTTTTTCTCTTCTTTTCTTCTTTTCTTGTAGTGTTTGATATTTTTTTTCTTTTTTTTTTCCTTTTTCTTTATCAATTAAAAAATTAAATACTAATTTACCACCTCAATTTCCATCTATTCGTGGCATTGAAATATTGAAAATACTCATATTTCGTAAATTAATTTTCTCGTACGTTATCTCACAAAACACGTCTCTAACACAACTCAATTCATAAAGGAATTAACCAAAATGAAAATGCATGATGATAAGATCTACCAAACTCCATAAAGATATTGAAAACACGTCAAGAATCCAAGTCTGCAATGAAAACATTCTTACTTGAACTCAACTTCTACAGCATTGACGAATACCTGCGATCTCAGCGTTTGACATGAAATATTGTTTTACTTTCATCTCCATTCACTCATTCACATTGTCATACTAATTTTAGAACTTGACACGGTTCATACAATGGTATTGTTCACAAAATATGAATAAATCAATAAAATAAATAAGATGATATTAATAATATCGTTCACTGAATAAATAATCGAATGGGATTGACATTGCACAGGCACACTCACACATTTTCAATTGATTCATATAGTTCAAAATATTATGTTATCGATATGATTTTAACAAAAATTTGAGTAAATATCTCAATTTAGGCCTATTTATAGCCATTTAAGTGTGGATATATCATGAGGGAACTTCAAATTCTACCGACACAACCAAATCCAAATCATCAAGTTTTTTTTTTCATGTATAATTGTTATAAATATATATTAATGTAATATATTTTCTCACCCTAGAAAAGTCTTCTCGATCATATACTTGAAACAGCATCCTGTCCAACGCAAGTGTACTGTGTACATCTAGCAAAACCCCGCGGCGTACAACTCAGATTCACCCCGGGAGCTCGCCGCCCATTCTCCGCCAAACCAAATCATCCCCTCCCGGTAAAAAACAAACTGCAACAAACACAAAACTTTTACATTTAAACTTTGTATTTTCTTTCGTTTATCGCTGATAATAGCCCCCCTGTTCGGACAATATATTTTTACGTCACTGGCTACCAATTGTCCGACAAATAAAAACCCTAAACAAGTTTATAAATACAGTAAATAACCTATTTATTACGGGAAAACGAGCAAAACTTTTGGATTGTATTCAGTGAAATTGAGGTGTTGGTGTGTGTATAATATGGAAAACTAATGCCTTATTTGTTCGATTTAATCCCGTATTGGTTCGGGGGCTGCTATAAGCTAAACGTATAGCTATTGTGGGAAGATTAAGGGTTAGGGCCTACTTCTATAAGCTGTGAACCTTAGATTGAGATGTCTTTCTTCAGATTTTAAATGTGTGAATTTATTACAAACATGACAAAAAAAAAAACGTACAGTTACAGAGAAAAGATGATGGATTTTCTGCATTGAAAATTTTGATTGAATAAATCTTGTTTATTATTATACAGTTGGCAAGATGTATTTCAGAATGATATAAAAAATACTGTTGCCGATATACAAAGACTTTTTTCGAAAAATCATTCTGTAAGGTGAATAGAAAGCAGAATTGAATTCATTGAAAAAGTTTTGAGAAATTTGTTTTCGTGTTTTTAAAAAGAGATGTTTGTAATAGAGATGTAATTTTATCCGAGGTTATTTATGTGAATGTCGTACACAAAACGTGAAAAAAGATTTATATACAGTATCATGCAACTTCCAGGATGGATTACATTCATAGAAAAAGAGTAAGAAAATAAGTCAACTATAAAACCTCACAAATATAAGACTTTACGAAGAACTATTGTTCTAATATAGAATAATAAATTCATCAATTCATAGTTCATAAATTATTATGTACTTGAATAGAAAACTAATAACTCTGGAAAACTTACATTATTTTTTGATGTGATCATATAATGCATATAATCAGAGTGCAGTAAGCTAAGGCACCGCTTTAGAAACTGAAGGCACTGTTGGGCGTGGGTTCGAGTCCCTCATAACTTCATAAGGGTTTTTAAACGTCATTACACTTATCATCACTTCGTAGTTTCATTCCCCTCTGATTATTTGCCCCAAATAATATAGCTGTTGATGAGATGAGATCGCCAAGAAAAAAATAATCAAACAATCAATCTATCAATTTTTCTATCATCATAATACAATATAATAATGATCATAATCAAAATACAAATCACAGGTTCACGATAAAATAAATAATAACGTTTTATAATTTTAACTTTTATAGTTGATATTTTTTGTATATAGAAAGTTCATTTCAAGTTTTTTTATTTCAATAATAATTTCATAATATGTTATTTTCATTTACACTCTTGAAATTGTGATGAAATGAGATGATTTATATATATATATATATATATATATATATATATATATATATATATATATATATATATATATATATATATATATATACATATATATATATATATGCCCTCTTATCAATGAACTACACAATGCTACTATGAGGGTGGAATTTACCTGTTAATCAACCAATCAAGGCACGTGTCTGAGCGGAACCTATCACCTCTGCCCCCATTAGCTCAACCCCCCCCACCCCCCCTCCCTCCCCTATCCGTTCCACCGCCACTATCAATATACACCCCCGCCGTCAACTATATCTTACATAATACAAACACCCTTTTACCTATCAATCTGAACTCTAAAGAATAATAGACGAACTGTTATGTATTGAAAAACTATAATTCTATAGAATTGGTCAGAGATAACAATCACATTGCTTATTTCTTATATTTATAATAACATTTTGAACATACCATTTGTCAAGTATTTTAATTTGACTCATTATTACTTTAGCTAATTACAATTGGAAGCTTTTTTATGGTACACTGGATTCTCATGGATAACTATTTTCGACATCATAATCCAGGGAAAAATGAATATATTCTCTCTATTTTAAAAAATGTAGCTTTTTTTAAATGTTTCAAATGAATTTTCAGCATATGTTTAAAAAAAAATTATTGAATTTTTTAAACTTTTGACCATGACGAATGAAAATACGAATATGATTGCATATAGAGTTCATAAGGTATAATTTATCCGAAATATAATTTATCAGGAATAATTGTGTTATCAAAACTTATAATTATATCCAAATAAAGTATGAGTCATTTGTGTGCAATGGAGAAGGGGGGGGGGGGGGGGCACAGTATATGTAGAGCTTGAACCAAAAGTGACAGGCTGTTTTCTGTTCCTCTGATACCTGTTCGATACCAGGTGATATCGCAACATTGACTGATCTGACCAGGTAGAAAAAAACTGTCACTTTTAGCTCAAACTGTACATATGGTCTACGCATACGATCATCCAAATCCTACCAACAATACCATTATACACGGTAACGTATAAAATTTCACACTTTCCACCCAAACACGTGGCTTCCGTACAACCGGATGTTACTATTATTCCTCCCCAACAATTAACACACGTGACCGGTCACGTGACAGAATTGACCAATTGTTTGATTGTCACACGCTCTTTAGGTCATTACCATGCAATTAATATCACACATAACACCGAGAAAATGACCACAAATTAGAACACAAACATAACATTGTTCTCAGTTATATTAGATAGTTTTATAACTTTAAGGGGGATCTATAGCTGAATCACAGCTCAAAGGTTGTGATCTGTTTCGTGTTATAACTGTCTAGGGTCGTGAGATTGGCTGTGTTATGTTTTATGCACGTTTCTATGTAGTTGTCCATAACAAAGAACTATAAAGTATAGTGAGATGTAGATACTGAATAGCAGATAGGAAATAAAAACTATGGATTTTTATGGTGTGGTCATCGGTTTTAGTATGCATGTTAGAAAAATCGTCGAATAGAATAATGGATCAAGTTATGAATATACAATGATTATTCCTTCATTGAGATGTTATATTCTCAATGAAGTTGCTATATTCTAAGAGTATGAAGTTCAAAAGTTTGGTTATAAGTTGGCAATTTTCACGAGATAACGTGACATGCATGTACGAATGCTCGTAATATGTTGAACATTATATAGCATGTCTTGTCTCTCTCTCTCTCTCTCTCTCTCTCTCTCTCTCTCTCTCTCACTCTCTATCTCTCTCTATCTCTGTCACTCTGTCGCTCCCCCACATGCATCATTTATTAAGTTTTGAACAAATTTATTTTCAGAATCAAATCGAAAATATGCAAGAAAGAAGATTGAGACATTCTTCATTTTTCAAACTGGGCAGATTTTCAAAATCAGTAAGAAAAATATGATTTATCAAAATTATCGAAATAAATTGATATTGAATTTATATTTATACTCAATTTTTTCCAATCCGTATAAGAAAACCTATTTCATAAGAATATTCCATTCCGTTTTACTTAAAAAAAAAAAAAAAATCATAGCATCTTCATCATGAACGAGATTGAAAAAAAAACATGTAGACAGGGTCATCAAACATGCACTCGACAATTGCAACAATACAATTGAATCACAAAGTGCATACATAATGCACTATCCGGATCCACATTCAAATTGCATAAGAGCCTGGAAGTTGGAGTAAAACTTTATGATATCGGTTAGGGAATCAGAGAGGTGGGGTTCTGAGAGAGGGAAACCAGGAGGGGGGGGGGGGAGGGATGCGCCCCACTGGGTTGGAAATTAACAAAGAATCGACTTGTTAAGGGGGTAGGAGGCAATGGGGGGGGAGGGGGGAGGGGATGCAGCGGACCCTTATTGTTGTCCGTCGTACTTTGAGCGTTTCCGTGAAACTCACTGACTCAGTTTCCGAGATGGAGTGCGTCTGGGAACTTGATCCAGAAAAAAATAGATTTTTGCAATCAATGAAATCAGATACATGTTATTCAGAGAAGTGTTCACACTATATGTATCTCATGAATTTATGTATACTTAAATAGAAAATTATAATCACCAAGAATATAACATATTTGAAATGAGGTAAACATTTATTGGAAGATTTGATTTCGCTGGTAAAAGTCAAAATTAAAAGAATAAACCAAGTGGCTATATATATATATATATATATATATATATATATATATATATATATATATATATATATAAATATATATATATATATATATATATATATATATATATATATATATATATATATATATATATATACGAATTTTCGTGGATCCTATAGGTGGAAAAAAAAAATTATATACACACGAATTATCGTAGGAAGTTGAGATTAGTTTATTTATGAATCATATCCTTCCGGTTGGTTAGATGAGTTTAATATAGTTGAGTTTAGCTTCTTTGGATTATTGTCTAGCATGCATGTCTAGAGTGTCAAATTCTCAGTTTGAAATGAAACTTATTTCTTGGATTAAGTTTCTATCAGTCGTTTGAAAAGTTCAAATTTATGTCATTACACCGATGCTGGTATGTTATTCCTAAACTTGTATCTGATGAAGAAAAATGTAGTTTACCTCAGAATGATTGTGAATACACTTTAGAGAACCTCGCTGCATGCAGCTTTGAAAATATGACGCTTTTGAAAGTCGTAGTTGTGGTTCTCGACGTAAATCTCTTCCTTTAAAATCTTCAGTCTTCAAAATACTTTATTCATGAAAATAAATTAGTGATATTTATGTTTGTTATGTTGATAACATTTTATTATTTTGTTATTGTTCAGGAGTAGGTTCAATTGCGTGAATGTGCATCTTGCCTGATACTGTACCTTCTGCTAAAGCTGTTTTATGTAGTACAGTAATATATGATGGATCATTGAAACTCGGAAGTGTTTTTTTCTAAAATATCATGCGGATTTTTAAAAATAAAAGATCATACAGATTTTTGAAAATAAAAGATTATAAAATATTATTAAGGATATTTTCAGGATTAATTTATATATTAAGGATTATTGGATTATTTGATTTGAATGAAGTTATCATATATGGTGATTGAGAGAAAGTAACATGAATGTATATTCACTAAAGGAAAATGAATATAAAAATGAATCAAAATTGATTTTTAAATTTTTAAATGATTATAGGGCCTACAGGATTTTTTTTGGATTATATAAAATATTCACATTTTTTGTTATAAACACAATATCAAATATGGAACAAATTTTCTGAATTGGAATTGTTATTGTGCTGAATAAAATTGTTACCAAACGAAATTTAAAAGAGAATTCATATTTTCTGATTTCGGATTTCTAAGGATGTTCAGATAATAAATAAAATGTATACATACGGTGTTATACATAGCTGGTCTATTATAAAACGAATATATGTATTGTATTACATCTGCGACATGGGTTTGTTATTTATCGATGTCAGACTGACCAGCGAAGCGATCCTTTGTTATTACTTTTACAAATTGGTCTCCTTTCCGACGAACTCTTGCACATAGATATCTACCCCTCTCTGGACCAGATTACAATATTTTATATTAAACAATTATTATTTATTCATTGTAGAGCGTAGTCCTGACATAGACTGATAACTCATATATCTTTTATAATTCGCTACTATACATTTTTATTGTAAATACACAAAAGGTTATTGAATTGTTTCTTTCACATAAAAACTTTTCAATAAATTTTACGAGTCAATTTTAAAAATCTGATTTTGTGAAGTCAATTTTAAATCAAATGAATACAAGACCATAGAGATATCCTTATGAGAAAAATGTATTTCTATTCTATACCAATTAGTCGGGATCGCATGTAAATAATACTTGTTCAGTTGTTCATACACACATAAGTTCATTTTCAAAAGAATTGACGCACATTTGATGAGCGTATGATTATTATTCACCAGAAAATACACATAGGCATATATTTTTTTAAAATTCTGATTCAGACTGGATATATATACAATGTACATGGAATATTTTCAACTGTCCTCAACAACAGAAAATAGCAATATTTCACTCCAATACGATCCAAGAGATCCTGAAGATTCTCGAAAAAATACGCTTCATCTATTCTAATTCTTATATTCCTATTCAAATTCAATTATTTCATCTTCAATTTTTAAATCTAGTTTCCCTCTGATATATTTAATAATAACTGTATCAGGTTTTGTTCGTTTCGCGATGACAAGACTAGGCTTTCATCGTGGCATCGATCACTGCACTTATTCTCTACGCCACACAGCTTACATAATAACAGAATCTTGCTAAACTGAGCGGAACATTGCTACCGGATACCATCAATATCTCCGGAGCGCTCCGAGCGACCGGAGCGCTCCGGAAGCTCGCTGTTATTCGCCAAGCGTTTCAAACAGTTATGATATCTATATAATGCTGAATGGCTGAAATGAATGGACATGATATAGGCAAGAATGGTTTGAGTAAGTTGATGAAATTTGAGAATAGCTCAAAGGATTTAATTATAGTATAATTTTTTTTGAATTACATCGAAACTTGATACAAAATCATTGTTCCCCAATTAAGGCTATGGATGAACGTTTGGACGTTTGGACGTTTGGTCGTTTGGACGGGGCACCACAAGGGCGATCTTATCACCCCAATAATTATTTATTCATTTTATTTTTCATTAAACAATAATCCGCAATTGTGCGCAGCACGGTGGCGAGTTCCTATATTAGTATAAAATAGTATAATTGATATAATATAAATATTTTCAAATTGGGTTTTGTTGATTATTGTGATTCAATATTACCATTATAGTTTTATTAATATAATACGTCACGTTATTTTTTCAACGATTTTATTCGGCTTCTAATGAATTTTGTTCTGTGGTTATTTCTCTGGACTTAATTTTATTGTGCCGAGTTGTAATGAAGTGGCTTAGCTACCAACTTAATAAGGAGGTGGACCCTATACTCACCTTGAAAAAATGAATTTCTGAAGAATGAATTTGAAGTATATCTCGTTATTCGAGCCAACATTTTAAATGGTAAACTCCAAGGGCATCATCTTCATTAACCGAAAAGTGATCATATGAAAATAGGTAAGTTAAGAAATTGTTTTTGACAATTATACTTGCTATCACAGAAGTTTCTAGAAAATATACACTGAATCTGCGAAGATACATAAAAAAAAAAATGAAGAAAAAAGGAGTATTTAAAAATCCGGAAGAGTGCACCCTTATATCACTGAAGTGTTTTATCTTGAAAAACTTCCCCAAAAAAATCTACTCCCCAATAAAAAACTTTTTCTAACCAAAAATAATCATAAAAAGTAATGGTGTTAATTTTAAAAAACTCAACTATTGTACTCGAATTAACCCTTGTCGGTTGGGCAATATACAGCAACTGACACCCTTACTGCCCTCCTCCCACCCTTATTCCACCCACCCTTCACCCACGCACCCTTGTTTCCGAGTCAACAAGCGTGAAATTTAAATCGCTACACACAATTTTAACACCGCTTCATAATAATACCATCTTCATTTTTTTAAACAAATAATAGGTCCACAAGTTTTATTTCATGAAGATCAACGATGCTGAATTAACTAGTTTCAGCACTCGATTAAAAAGAATTCAACATAAGAAAATGTTATTTTAATCACTGAAAAAAAAATTTCCGTTCAATACAAATTAATTTAATGAAAATAAAGCAGATCGATAAAAAAAAAATTCAATACGATACTAAAAAGATTTGGGAAAAGATTTCATATGATGAAGATAAAGCATGGTAGAGATGCATATTTCAGCTATATGGAGAATAATATAAATTTGTAATATTCCAACTATATCCTAAATGCCTGAATAATTGAATCTTCATCGGAAGCAAATGATATCATATTTTTCAATACTGCGTCTTTGCTCAAGTGCTCAATCGAACCAAATATTAATTTCAAATTCAATACAATTTCCATTTGTTGAACAAGTATATTAAAAAAAAATATACGGAACATTTTGCAATTCAAGTTTTGAAAATAATTTCCACTAACGTTTTAAAACAATTCTGGAACATAACCTGAGAGGTCAACTCCTTTTTGGTCTGATTGAAGGGAATAAATGGATGCATTATATATGTATATATATATATATATATATATATATATATATATATATATATATATATATATAGGATATATATAGAACCTATATATATATATATATATATTTATATATATATATATATATATAAATATATATATATATATATATATATATATATATATATATATATATATATATATATATATATATATATATGTGTTTTGTTGAAAGCTTTCACGACTCATTATGTAATCAATTATCAGATCTGTATGGATAATTAAAAGTCGCGTTGACGAAGATATATTTATTTAATTGCCCGACGTTTCGACTACAATATAGTGAACATTTTCTTTGGTTCATATTATTTATCATTTATGTAATTATTTTCATTTTTAGCCCTCAAAAATGACCACTATATTGTAGTCGAAACGTCGGGCAATTGAATAAATATATCTTCGTCTACGCGACTTTCAATTATCCATAAAGATTTGATGATTGATTATATATATATATATATATATATATATATATATATATATATATATATAAATATATATATATATATATATATATATATATATCAATCCAGGGATTCAGACGTTTTCTCCTCATCAAACATCCATCACTCGATATATTCAAAATCTATAAATCAAAGTACTTCAATATATTCGTGTACACGAAATAAAACTTTCAACCAATTAAACACTTCTTTTAGTTCCACACCAGATTTGTTTTACACATCAGACAATTGACACAGCTGAACGAAATCTGACAAAAGTTAATCGATTTATTCAGTGTAATCTGTTTGAGCCCCACGCAATGATCATACAAGGATGATTCTCTCCCTTCCCCCTCCCCCCTTCCCCCTCCACCCCCCACCCACCCCTCAAGGCAGGGTGTTTTATCATATTGAGCGTTTATCTATCATGAAGCCATGAAGGGGTGGAACGAGGAACTCGACTATAATCAGTGTTTAAAGGGCAGATGCGTTGTATAATCATTCTCACCTGCATTTATCAGCTGATTATTGTAATAATATAACATTATTGTGTAACAGATGTTCGACAAGTAAATGTTATAGAAATATTGAAAATCGAATGTATATATATATATATATATATATATATATATATATATATATATATATATATATATATATATATATATATATATATATATATATCTGGAATGGGAACCGTATTGCCCCTCACTCGATGGTGTATAATATATATATATATATATATATATATATATATATATATATATATATATGTATATATATGTATATATATATATATATATATATATATATATATATATATATATATATATATATATATATATGTATATATATATATATATATATATATATACATATATATATATATATATATATATATATATATATATATATATATATATATATATATATGTATATATATATATATATATATATATATATATATATATATATATATATATATATATATATATATATATATATATATATATATATATATATATATATATATATATATATATATATATATATATATATATATATATATATATATATGTGTGTGTGTGTGTATATATATGAACGTTGTTTTATAGTTTCTGTTTTCTAATATATCAGTATATTTTCTTTCAAAATTTTAATATAGCTTGATCAAACCCTTTATGTGACCGAAACCGTACGTATAGGTTAAGACGCAGAAATTTTCAGTGAAGAACAAGTTCAATCGAATCTTATTGCATACAATTGATAATCTGTTAATTCATGAAAGAAAAAAAAATATATATATTTATACATGCGAGAAACTTCTGCATCCTAATTCTAGTAATTCCTAATTGATATGATCTCAGTATCTAGTATTTACGTATAGCCTTCTCCTATTCTTGTTTTCGTCTCTATCTCCCCCTCTTATATTAAATATTTCTTCCTTTCTTCATTTCTCTCTTCTTTCTTCTTTTTTCTTTCCTTCTTTCTTTCTTTCTTTCTTTCTTTCTTTCTTTCTTTCTTTCTTTCTTTCTTTCTTTCTTTCTTTCTTTCTTTCTTCCTTTCTTCCTTTCTTTCTTTCTTTTTTCTTTTTTCTTTCTTTCTCTCTTTCTCTCTCTCTCTCTCTCTCTCTCTCTCTCTCTCTCTCTCTCTCTCTCACACATACACACACACGCAGACACACACACACTCTTCCACCACTTTATTATAGATACGCCGTCCGGTGCCAAACTGTCTGGCATGGACCAAGACTGGATTATACCCTGGGGGAGTACAGTCAGGGGTGTAAACTGTAAAGGTGGAGCTTTTGTACGAAGGTGGTAGACCACATTGCATTGAAACCACAACATACAGTAGGAAGCATTGTTGCGATTCTTAAACGCTTGTCATTGGGTGTAATTGAGCGTGGTGCCGAGGCTTTTACTCGTCTCGCGTTCCATTTTCATCGCACCGCCTTCCTTCTTATAAATCACCTTTACCGACTTCCTGTTCTATTCGATCACTGCCTTCTTCAACGTATATCAGCAGTGCATGAGATCGAGAAAATTATATTCATTTATTTTATCCAAAGATTTGTACATCGTACAAAATATAGGAAATATAAAAACTTACAACTGGATATAAAAATGAGTGGACAGAAAGAAATGATTAAAAAAGATAGAATGTGATATGTGATGATACAATAATTGTCCAGTGTGACTTTGAAGTACGGAATTCATTGACCAATTCATTGGTTGTATTTGAAAGATGAAAGTTTGGATGAGACTTTGTATATCAAGGTCCTATGTTTGGATTGAATAATATTATAGTTTTTACAATTTAAAATGTTTATTTGAAGTTTTGAGATTTGAAAAACTCTCAACATGTATGTAAGTATCTATGTATGTATGTATTATGTATATATGTAGGCCTATATGTATGTAACATGTATGTATGATAGTAAAACAACAGTAGCCAAATTCAGTATCAACTGAACAAGCTTTTTAATCATCAGATGAGAGAACGTGTATTTGAACACTGAAGTTCCCATAGATATTATATCATTTTGAAAGCTCGAATTGTAGAATGAATATTGATATTCAAAATTAACCAAGAAATTTGTGGATTGATGTATATACAATCGTACATCAAATTTGATGAAAAAAAATTGATCGTATAGCGCTTATATAGGCCTATGCCTAATTCTCAAATTTCCAACTCTTGCATTTGAAGCCACCATATTTATTTTCACCAATAAAATATACATATTACCTACAGACATAGTGGGTGAGGATGAAGCCAAGGTGATGTAGCTTATACTACTTATTTGATTTAAAGTTTGTGAATACCTAGTCACAGTAAATTAACTATTTTATGCTCAATCAAAGTTATACCTGTGGTAAAAGAATCATATATTTCTAGTTTAAGGTGTATAAGGGAATTATAGGGGTGGTTTTTCGAATCTCTTTAGAGATATAAAGGATGCGATTTTCTTTAACATCTTTCAGTTCCAAACGGTTTAACAAATATAGAATACCAATTTGTCAGCAAGCTTCTTTTTTCGTCTCGGAACGATTTTCAAAAGAAGAAGGTTTTCGTATATTATACGCGCCTTTTGCACTACCCTGGCCGATACAAGCGATATTTAGCGGTTCACTGATCCAGTTGATGGATTAGACACGCCTGGTATACACAACATGTCATGTGACAGTTTATGATGGTGCATGGTTCGAACCCCGGGACCGGATAAGATGGATACAACTGTAATCTATCATAAATGAGACAGGAAGGTTGTGGTGATTTTAAAAAATTAAATATTCTTTTTATTTCGAAATATTTCACAAAAACAGTACTATATGGTTGTCCATAACATAATATGTTTGACATGAGATCATAAGTCTTGTGACATATGTCATATGTCGTCATGCCATATGTCATAAGATATTTGACACATAATATTATTAAATGTAAAATATATTCAAAAAGTTGAATGTAGGCTGAACATATAAGTTAATAGACCGTAGAAAGAAGATGAACGAATACAATTTCTTTTTCTAATTGATCCATTTACTTTCTGAAGTTATTCTATTATGTTGTGTTTATGCAAAAAAAAGCATACTTTGTTTATGCTCTACAAGATTAGGAATTTTAGATTATCTTTCTTTTTTGAATTATCTAGTTTCAATTAGGATGATTGATTGGAACCTCTTGTCGAATTAGTTGTCGATAGAAGGGATTTCATACGATTTTCATCCTTGACCGATTCGTTGTCCACGCCACTCATGTTTATTTCCTTTTTCAAATAATTATGAATAGGATAAAGACAAGAGAGGAAACTTGAAATACTCCAGATTGAAAAATTGTGTTTTATATATATTTTTTTCTCATTGTTTCCTATCTATTGACATGGCTTGTCATTTTTTAATCAAAATGTAAATATATTCTATATTTTCTTCATATTTCAGACATACCATTTTCCTTGTAAAATTCAAATTCTGGTACCAGCACATCTAGCTTAGTGGTAACGCAATCGCTTCATGTGATCCGGGAGGTGAGGGGTATATCGATCCCTGACACCGTCCATCTTTGCAGTTTTTTCCGTGGTTTCCCTCTGTATATAGTCTAGGCAATGCCAGGATGGTTCCTACACGATATAGGCCACGACCACTTCCTTCCCACTTTCCTTCCCAATACGTTACGAAACTCCTTCATCTAATCATCCCATCATTTCATTAATCATTCGTCCGACGCCAAAAGATCAGTGCGTCGTTAAACTCAATATAGACCTGAATAAAAAATCTAGTTCTCGCTTAGTTTCCATTTTGAAACTTCAATTCGGGGGGTGGCGTTCATTTGAAATTAAATTCACACTCTTCGTTCTTCAAAAAAATCAACTCTCGTTTCTAGTAGGCCTACATGTCTGCCCTTCATAGACTTAATGAACCATACAGATATTTATTTTCCCGATTTCAGGAATAACTAGAAATCAACATCTCAATTTGAGATTTTTTTTTTTTTTTAGTCCTCTAGAGACCATGAGTCGCCTTTACCGATTCTGTATAGAAACATAAACAGAATCGAGAAATTACGTCACGGCTCAAAAAAAGAACCCGGACGATAGATAAATGAATACTAATTTCTGAAATTGAGATGATAATTACTAGTTTCCTCCAAAATCAAGGGAATAAATACCGGCGTTATTCCTTAAAATGTAATTTCAGGGTTGTAATGCCCTTTAATTTAATTATTTCGAATGTTATCTTATTCTCACATCTCATTTATTTGTTCATTCATTTCCTTAATTCCAAGTTTTAACACAATGTCATGAATACGGTACATATTTAGTATAACAACACAATTATAATATCACTACCATACAGTTCTAATGATATACTAGTTGAAAGAAACCTGGAAAACTAGATATATCTAACATATATCTCATACATCGATGCAAGTGCAACTAACGATGATGAAGCATGAAATGTGTGTTTGTTCCTCTGGCTCGATCGATACAGTAGCACTTAGCGTCCTGTGTGTATCTACTCCTGTAGGCATACAGGCAGGATACGGATCAAATAGAGATTGATTCCTCTCGCGTACTATCACGACGAGTTGAAATACGTGTTACCGGTGGAGCTACCGGAACTGGAGATGTGAGGGAGGACTGTTGTTGGTGCGAGGAAATCATAAGGCTACCACTCAGAGAACAGATGCAGTTTATATTACTTTACTTTTTTTATTTTGTGGTAAAAAGGTAAAGCTTTTACAGTGTGGTATGAAATTTTGGAGCTCATAATTTAGGGAAAATAGATTTAGATTATGGATACCTGATGAAATATATGATTTCTATTTATTTTTGGAATATATCAGTAAGCATACATATCAGTAATATTAGTCATATCAGTGAGTTTAAACAACAATGAATTGTCTCAATGAATAATCATGGCCCCTCAAATGTTCATAAAAAACTTCTGAGAAACTTAACAGTTAGTGGTGAAAATTTATTTTTAATTTCTTCAATTTTCTTCGTTTCCTATCTATAGGCCTTTTAAAGTTTTTTTGCTGATATTTGAGGACGCCATATTCAAGTTAATCCAGGTACATTGTGCTCATCCCATCTTCTGACAACTGAATGTTTTTTACAATTTTTTCAACCCAATAAATCACCTGAGCTATTCATTCATTTTCTAATCTGGTAAAGTTAGTAAGTATAAATGTTACAAAAATACTAATAATTGATTCTACATGATGAACTTCCAGTATAATTGACTTTTGAACATCCTTCCAGTATGTAGTATTTTTATCTGATCTTATCGAAATGTGATTAAATGTCTATGCTATATGCATTGCCATATAGCTATTAATTAATTAGTAATTATAAAAATATTAATCGGAGCTAGTAAATATACAAATAATTGAGTCCAATTTTAAGGTTGAAATATCTTCACATTATAGTGACTCGGAAGTGGCTATACGTAGAATAGCCAATCAAAAGACCCAAATCCATTCATTATTCGTTACTCTTTGTCCGATTTCTGACTTTGCGTATTTCCGTTCACATCTTCGGCTTTCTTCGTAACAACTCGTCAACAATGACCAAGGATGTTAGGTTGAATGATTGAATGTGTAGACCACAGTCCAAAGTTATGTCAGCCCCATTCATGATACACCCCAATACATGTGTAACTTGTATGGCACCAAAGGATCCAAAAGTCATACAATCTTTTTATACTACGTAATATATTGAGAAAATATTCTATTTCTATTAAAGAAAGCACTTGTATACGTACAGATATTTTAAAATGAAAAGTTAGGCAAAAAGGGGAACCGCAACAGCCGGAAATGACGTAAAACGCCCTCGAAGTTTGACAAGACGTAGGGACGTATTTGGACGGTAATTCGTGCCAAATAAACTGGCCGCTATTGATTGAAATACGATCATAGTGCAAAAATGCCATAAGAGTTGAGATTATTTCTGTAGAATTTGATGAGACAAAATTTCTTTGAATTATATTTTTGATGTTTCACACTAAAATTTATCTGCAATAATATCGATTTATATACATTTGGTGCATGTATTGATAGTAATTGATGTTTAGTTCATTCTATTTTAGTTTTCAGTTTTTAACTCACGATCCACATTTTTTCCATTCTATGGAGAATTTTTTAATTGTATCTGTAGGTTGCAGATTCTGAAATAATTTTGTGCAGCAAGATTTTTTTTTTCATACATCAGTTTGAATAATTACAAATACTTCAAAGACGATAACTGTCATTGAAATAAATAATTTCTATCGACAGAAAAAAATTATGAAACATTTCAAATATTAAAATTTAATTTGGAGTTATAATCCCTTATGCCGTTGTTCCACAAATATGTATCCTTACCGTTCGACTTTGGGGTGAAATCTTCACGCTAAGGGTGCACATTCTATAGGTGTGACACTTTTGAGGAGGATGCGCCATTAATAAAATTACAATCAGTCAAATCATAAAACTGCCCAGGTACGAAGACTCCAATATTGATATAGCTCGGTCTCTATAAGTTAGAATACACTTTATACTATTCCGAATCCATTCATAGTTTTCTTTCAATTTATTCACTACCGACAAAAGTACACTCGTTTACGAAAAATCTGAAGAAACATTCATTTTAAAATGATATTTTTAGATAAGTGACAATCACAATTGAGACATTCAAAGTTCAAACAAAGATATACAATCATTCTAAACTAATATTATAAAATGTTCGGAATTCAAATTATTTCATCAAATGATTAATTAGAACATTTCGTAATCTGTGTCTTCCAAGTCTATAATTTTCGTTACTTGAAAAGTTATAAGGCTATCTTGTGGTTTATAAGATCTATAAACATGCGTGCCAACTGCACTGTATCCAATAAGCCAGCTGGAAATCCTATATCTATTTGAGCAAAATACTGATTTCAAAGGCCATTTTCTTACACAAAACCATACCGATTCGGTTGTCACAAAAATACAATGACGTACAGATTTGTCGTAATAAACTTCAAATAAAATGTATTCCTATTATGATAATTATTTAATAGTCGTCACCCTATTGGGTCACGGTGCCAAATTACTGTTGAACATTTTTGAAATATTGGTCACTCATCCCCATTGTTTATTAAAATATTAAATACAGATTAAAGCACAATCTATATTGCCAACTTTGCCATTGGCTGACCACATTTGTATAATCATGACTTCTTGTTGAACTAGAATTAAACTACATTTATGTCATCAATATTTTCATCTGATTGAATTTTAACAATTTGGTATATATTTATCCTGCATAAATGGTTTACTTGTACCACAATATGTTTCTAATAACAGATTCGAAGTTATTCTAGATAAATAGACCTATTGTACGTCGTATAACTCGTATTCGAATTTCAAAAAGGATTACTTATAAAATGGAGATATTTTGAATTTGTATTTACATTCAATACCATAGATTATTTCTATATGAAACAACTCATATAATACGAATACTCAAGTAGAGTATAATTCTATATCACAAGTTTATTGATACAGATAGACAATTACTTTCAAGTTTCATTATTATATGTCATGTGAGTAAAATGTAAAGAATATTTACAAAGAAAATAGAAAAGAATATAAGCTAGAAACAGTGAACGAAGTGTATATTAAATTACATTCTATCCACCTAAATTATTATTTGAGGGCGGCTATATCTCCAAGGCAAGTGAAGACAGGTAGTGATGATCCAAACAATATTATATCTTGACACATATTCAAAACTTCAATTTCCCTTTCATATCAAATATATACAATGCAACTAGACTGTAATTCGCCTTGTTCATTACAACCTCCTCACACCACACTATCAAGCAATAAAGTCGAGTTGTTCCAGTACTTTTGATTGAAGTGTAATCTCTCCTGTATGGTGATTAATCATTGTGGGTACGTGTCTTCGGCGGCTCACTCGGTATTAGTGTCGAGTCGCCAAATGAAAAACACTGCTCGCCATCTTGCATTTAACACATGCGGATACATTGTATATATATATATATATATATATATATATATATATATATATATATATATATATATATATATATATATATATATATATATATATATGCTAGCTAAACTCCTAATCCTATTATATGTAGGAGGTTGATATTAAACTTGTACGATAACAGCTTCATTAAAACGTATTAAATTGATATTAAAACGTTTGGGGTTGACGTTGTGTCATGATTGTGTCAAGAAGGGTTGGTTTGATTACGGATGAGAAGTATTTGATTTCAAAATGAGTTTTACTTAGATGTTGGTGCTTTCGTGTAGAGTGATGGAATATTTATTAGTAAAAGTGTGCATAAATATGTAATAACATTGAAACTTCATGATGATATTATTTCAGAAGGGACAAAAAAATACAAAATGAAACTATATTATTGTGAACTTGTAAAAATGAATTCAATACTGCAATATGCAACGAATTGCAATGGAATAATCATGAAGCAAGTTGGTGGAGGTGCCGTACTCATTAAAGACACGTCAATACTTATATACAAGACACAGATAATCGAGCTCGATTGGGCCTATCTATGACCAAATGAGACGAAAGTATTACACCAACTGAACAAAAACTTTGGTATCATCATGTTAAGTATTTCTATCATCAAATTTTTGACGCTTTAGAAAGAAGTAGACGAGTTACTAATCGTAAATCCCTCGAAAAATCTTTGACGTTCAAAATTACAATTTCTACACCAATTTTATCGTAACACTCCTGTTGGTTATGTTGGTAGACAGCCTCAAACTCTCGCGGATGGAAGATATAAATATATATATATATATATATATTCATTATTATATATATTTATTATGTATATTATTGAAAGGTCTGTGACCAAAATAACAAACAAAAATTGTATCGTCAAGTTTGTATAGAAATGATGGGTTTTGGGATACTATAAGTTCCAAAGACGTGGTTCACGATTAGTAACGCAACTAAATCTTTCAAATTTATCACTTCGTTGGAATTGCAGTGGCATTAAAAAATCACCGACTTTCTCACAATCATTTTGTTAGTAGACGATCTTCTTCTTTCTTAAAATACAAGCATTTTTCGAATTTAATATCACTACATAAATCAAAATACCAGTCAGTTTTGTATTCACTTCCGTATCCCAAGTATTTTAATTATCACCCGATTTGACTCCTGTCTCATTATTCTCGACTCGAGGCGTCGTTAAGGTGCTCGCCGTCTCTCAGGTGCGCAGTGCTGTGCTTTTATTACCGCGCCTCAGACAACTCGGCTGTAATAATGGTTGGGGATGGATCAGAGAGGAAAGATTACGGAACACACTCTTTATAAGACCTTATATATAGACTTGCTACGAGGCCGGGTTACACTAGAGGAAATGGGGAAGAAGAAGAAGAAGAGGAAGAAGAAGAAGATTTTTGTGGTGGATGTTCGAATTGAAATATATGATGTGATAACTGAATGTGAATATAAGAGTAGGGGAGTAAAATTAATGCTGAGAGTAGAAAGAAGAATATCAAGAGTAGAATATTGACCGTTGAGTATATTTTTTGAAATGATCAGTTTGGCAAATCAATGTAAAAATTTTCCAAATTGTTCGAATATACCTAAACGATTATGGATATATGAAGAAAAGTAAAATATGAATAAAAATGAAAATGTAAATGTATTGGAATCAATTTTTGACTTTATAGCCCGTTGTACTGAATGTTGATTGGAGAATCCAAATAGCGTGGTTAAAGTAGCTACTTGTTATCACTGTTGGTTACAAGTGTTATTTTCATACCTCAATTCAAAACCGGCTGCAAATAATCTTGACTTGATTGCTTATGAGTGTGTGATTCAAACAATGCGTCAACTCGTATGAATGAACGGTGTTTTATATAGGATTTTTCTAGATAATTTCAGCCGGACTTTTATATTTCTATTCAAGTCAATTCGCACGTGATTTAGAATCTTGATTATTTGAAAAAGTTATTTATTATTTTTGTAAATTTTACCATAGCCTAATACCATGGAATAAAGATGGTCCTCCTTAAGCATAATAAATGTCTTGTTAACAATATAATAAAGGTATTCTCCATTCTATGATTCTATAGGTTGTACTCAATTCAATTCCAATTTTCATTTTATTTTAATCACACGCATTTTATTACATTTATAAACAATTTCTCTTACTCAGCTATATTGAAAACTTATGTAAACTTACATAATGTAATATACATAAATAACACCTATATAAGTGGGGTCCAAGATTGTTTTATTTTCACCTCGGTTTCAGCATAGGTTAGTTTCAGGTTAGATTGAAATAGTTCAGTCAAGGATTTGTATTTGTTGGGTTTTAATAATGTATTTCATAGACTTAGGTTGATTCAGAGTGCGCGCAACAACAACAACAACAACAACAACGACAACAACAACAACAACAATAACAACAACAACAACAACAACAACAACATCCGCATAGGACCCATGATCCTATGGTAAAAAGGTGCTACGTTTTAGGTTAAACATTTTACAATATATACACATGAGTGTAAATGCAGCACCTACAATTTCTTTGAAATACAATTTTTTTGTTTATTACATTATTATTATTAAGTGTACCACATAATTATGTATACATTTGTAAGTAGTTCAATATGACTTATAAATGTGCTGAGCCATTTTTCTGTAACTAATCCATATATCATCGCTCACAATATATATATATATGAAACCCAGATAACCAATTAAATTGGGCCAGGGGCCAGCAATATCGCGCACAATATTTATATTAATTTGTGGACGATTAATTAAGGGTCCTCAATACTCATCATGCTATAGAGAACGGGTGCAAGATACTGTATGGGCGTAGTCGAGCTTTTTACCCCTCGTTAGAATTATGAGTCCGTTTTTATCTAGTATTATTCGGTCTTTTCTAAGTATAGGATATGGCTCCATCTGTTAGAAGTCGCTACGCAATGAAAATAAATGACTGTGCAAGTGAGATGGTGGACGGCTTATCTATCTGAGAGGAAGAGAGAGGGCACGTCGTTGAGTTTCAATCATCGCTAAAATGCTGACAGTGAAAAGGCCAAAAGGGGGCATATAGATAAATACATTATTGTGTAGAAAGCTGTGTGGAGAAAAAAGAGGCGAAATATCTAGATATTGGTCGTATATTTACCGGAAAGCGCAAATTGTGAACGTTTCCCCTTTTATGTGATTTATTTTTCGACAAAGAGAATCAAAATAAAAAACGAAATGATAAGACATATAAACATGTTGAATTCAATTGTAGCCTATATATTTTAAGTACAAGATATTATCAGCATCGTAATGAGTGATGCAAAACTATAATTAATTCTTGTAATTACTTAGATAGATAGTTATTAGGAAGACAAACATGAATCAAATCAATTTTCCATCGATAATATATAGATTAAAAAGAAACAAAATGTTCCCATGCCGGGAATCGAACCCGGGCCTGCTGGGTGAAAGCCAGCTATCCTAGCCCCTAGACCACATGGGATAGTGATTGTTGTCATGTAGGAAATAGAACTGCCGTTTCAAAGTATTCGCACATGCAATATTTCACAAGGACAAGTTGCAATAAAAGTGATTACGGATCGAAACTACCGTTGGTCGACTTAATTGGCACGCGAGACGGTCATTCGGCAGTGATGTAATGCAGTTTTGTTCCTTGCAAGTGCATTACAAGGTTATGCCACTGGTCATAATATATCTTAAGTATAAGATAGCATACTGAATTTATTACTTTCAAATATATACAGATGAAAATAAAAGTCAATAACTTTTTATTTAGACTTTAATGTCTCCAATATGGAAATGGCATAATGGTTCTCGTTGATGGATGAGCGAGCGAGATGAGTTTTTTCATTAATTATGATTTTATTTTCATTTGAAATATTTCAATCATTTTACTGTTGACTGTATTTTATTTTTAGACAATATATTCTTGAGGATAGGGCATATTTTAATTATAATTTGAAACCGTACATTTTATCTCATATTATTAACCATGTATACGCAGCATATACCTTGGAAGATAAGCGAGATTTTGTATGAAATATACTTGAAAAATTATTAAGGTGCGCATAGAATGATTTTGAATCTATTATATTACCGTCAATCTAATTCACATATTGATAATTTATATCGTTGATTGGCATTACCTGTTGATCATCTTTTGAAAGCTATAATGATCGAAACCTGATGATGTGCATCATTCGTTTGCTTAAATTCCGTAGAAATTCGAATGTATCTGGAATAAATATTTTTTCCATATTTCACCATCTGGATTATTCTTAGGGTGTTTCAAATCTCGAAATTAATTTTCTAAAAAGAGGATCTACTAATTGCATCTTGAAACTACACAATATCGGGACTAAATGATGTCAGAAGTGTATGCCAAGTTTCATCAAACACTTTTTCTCGTTTGACACGTGGAGCGCGAACAGATAATAATAATAATAATAAAAAATTGTCAAGTACGGTAATATTGAGTCATCGCTTCGCTCATCTAATAATTAAGCTTTCAGACAAGAAATTGCAAGATTTGAAAGTACATTTGATTACATGTTTGTTTTTTACTATTGTACTTATTAAAATGTGTTCTTTTGTTTGACCTGTGGAGCGCATACAAAAATTATCGATTCGTTTTTTTCGAGTCTTCGCTTCGCTTTGTCAATTAATTAGACCCACCATTGAATTTGTAATGACCGCCGGTCATTATGTTATTGGTGTCTGAATCAAACAAACAACCCAATAATTCTTTTCTTTTGCTAAATTTTAATAATTAATTGTACTGAAATAATATCATATCCTTGAGGGTTTCCTATGGAATATCTTCGGTAGATTTCCGTTACTTTGTATTATATCAAGTTATTTTTAAAAATCTGTATGAGATATCAAATGGCGGATATCGATGCAACAGAAATAAAATGTCCGTTGATAGATTACCAACTCAAATATTGCAGCGTTATCATTAGTATTGATCGATACAACTATAATTACTCACAATTGAATAGAAAATTCGACGCCTTTTTTATTTTATGAATATGTTGTTTATTTGTGTTCATGTCTTCAATATTGATAACTTCTCAAAGAAAATTATATTTCAAGTTTATTTCCTATTTCAAAGGCGATTGTAGTGAGCCAAATATATATTATCGTTATTTTATGAAAACACCTATATCATTTGTGATTAGCAAACTTGAACGAAAAATTGAATTCAAATATGCAATTAATCATTAGATATCAGAAACCATATCAGAAAATACATAGTTCCTTTACTCAAAATAAGACGGCGCTTACAGACAAGCTATTGATGTACACACTGATTTTACAAGGACAAATATTGGTAAAATGGTAGTCATAACCAAAGCTGCGCGTTTATATAATGATGTGCCTAGAATTATTAAAAGTGTGATTACGATAAATCAATTCGGTAAATTAATCAGAATGTAATTTTATAATCGACAGTAATAATAAGGTTGAAATGTATGTTTGTTTTTGGTTGTAATATGTGTTTTGATAACTTCATTCCGTTGAAGACACGACGGATACACACCATGTTACTTGATTATATTTGCTCCCCTACGAGATATTCTCACTGGGAGCTCGAATACTCATGTGGATTATGTATGAAGTGTGATTTAATGTGTAATAAATAAATAAATAAAAAAATAAATAAATAAATAAATGAAGACTTTCTCACTCTATATTCGTAAATATGCCAATTAAACATTTCAGCTCTGAAATTAGATAAGAAATCTGACGTCAAGTCGAGCATTGGTTCGAGTCCTGCATGAGGCATATGTTTCTGTTGACATTTCTGCGCATTCGTACCCCCATATAACCTAGCTAATCATGGGATCTAAATCTTCAGACAAATTCAGACAAATTTTCAATTTGTGAAGTTTCATGTATACTTTGTATCATTTCCTTTGTACTCCTTGCGATGATTACCCACGATCGGCAGATTCAAAGATTTGGACGGTAAAATTTTTTTTTTAATAACTTCGAAACTTGATACAAAATCATTGTTTCCCAATTAAGGCTATGGATGAAAGATAAGATCGTTTGGACGGGGACCACAAGAGCGATCTTACCACTCCATTTTGAGTATACTAATTAACTTCAACACCAGGACTGCGCTGTCTGTGACCATAATTTTTCGCCGTAGATAAAAGTCTTCCAGTATAAACACACGAATGATCTTCCATTTTGAACTAAGTTTCTTGGGCAATGTTCACTTCTTTCTATTAACAGCAGATGTAAAGTTTATCATCATACAAAATGGACAGAATAAATTAGTGATAGGCCTATAATGTTATAATTAGGTATATCACTCTACTAATTAATGGTCGTGGCCAATTAGTTCTTCATCCAAGCATTAGCTTCGAGGACTGTGGGAAACCACGAAAAATCAAGTCAGGATGGATAAAAAAAAGGGTTGTTGATCTTGAGATTTTTCTTGAAACTTCTTCTCTTTTTTTCTTCTTTTCTTAAACTGGTATATCTTTCCAACATTTGTAGGATAGGGAGTCCAGTCACCAAATTCTATTCATATTCATTGACTATTCATATACTGACACTTAATTGTAAACAATCATCTGAATGAAAAAAAAAAAAAAAAAAAATAAGAGACAGGCAAACCCTCGCAACCCTCAATACATCTACCAACACAATCATGGAGTTTGTTTTTATTAATTTGGTAGACGACCATCTTTAACACGGCATGGCAAAGGGCAGAATGGCGTGTAAGAAAATAATGGAACAAACCGTGATGACATCTCAAGATAGCGTTATTAATGATAAACATTTCTGATAAGAAATTATTCTCAATAATTACACGACTCGTAATAAAATTCCATTCGCCTGATTGTACATTGAAAATAGAGACTTTTTTCAAAGTGAGATATCTACACGAGGAATGATGAATCTCCGTTAGTAAGAAATTACATATCTGTATATTTTTATCACGTGATAACACGCATATCCGACCCCGGGTGGTTGGGAGAGGGGGGGGGGGGGAGTGGGGTGTGAGGCATTAAGTTCTACATTTCCTGCTAAGAAGCGCGTGAAAACTTAATAAAGATTTCAACATGATTTCAATAGCTTTATATTTCTGTTATTATATTTTAGGTTTTCACAATATTACTCATAATAAATGAACAAATGGTTAACTGGACAAATTATGTTAGGTATCATTCATCTTATTTTGTCTGGAATAATGTAATTCTTGTGTCATAATAACAAAAATTACGATGCTATCATCTTGGGAACTATAAAAGTCTAGCTACATGCGTAGGTGTGTCCCGTATAAGTAACTGTTGTTGTAAACATCATCCGCTCATTCGTAACCTCAATAAACCACATTGTTGGTGGGGTCGTTAACCGAACAATAATTATCACCACAATTCATTTTTTTTCAATAACACCAAATTTGATTCAAAATCGTTTCCCCTCCAGTTGAGGCTATGAATGAAAGTAGGATCGTTTGCACGTGGCACCACAAGCGCGACCTTACAAACCCGTATTGATAATTTTGAAATAAGAACAACGACCTTTAACAAATATAAATAAAATATTGTTATCGGGATGGTTATTGTTATTAATTTTCTCATTATTGTGAATATTAGATTCTGATTCGAAAAGATTTTAAAAGCGGCACAGTAAACTTTTTAACCATCATTCACATTGAATCTTCAAAGTTGGTATCAAAACAAAATACTTCTAAAACTCGATCTGTTTTCCGCATCGCGTGTCGTTTGTTTAACAAGCTCATTGTTATCAGCTTGTTTGATTACATTTGTTTAGTAGTTATACTGTCTTGTCGCCATACCGACCTGGCTTCTACATGAGGTGAGGGTGGGTGGGTGGGTGGGTGGTGCGGGGGTGTTACTGACTTCCGGTAACAGCTTAACTCTCCACCAATCAAAAGACGACGTTGCTCCGTTACCATGGTAACTCGGCGGCGGGTGTACGACGGGAAATCTATACTACTAAGTAATAAGAGGGTAGGTGGGAGGGGGGGAGGAAATGTCGAAGAAAAACCTCACGAGAAAAACTTGATCCGGCCCGGAGTCGAGTTTAGGTATAAGAGAGTCGAAAGAGTAGATGTACTTCTATATCAAATTTGAGAATAGTTTAACAGCCAGTTTAATAGTTATACTACTAAGGTCCGGTATTACCAAGTCCAGTTAGTCTTTATCTGACAGTTCAAACTTGTTATCACCATGGTTACCTGTGCTATTTGTTTTCACCAACTCTCAGATAAATACTAACTGGCCGTGGTAATACTGGGCCTAAGTACTAAGTAATGAGAGAGTTGGGAAAAGAGGGGAGGAGGGGGAGGAGGAAATGTCGAAGAAAAACCTCATGAGAAAAAATTGAGTCAGACTGGATAGTCGAGTTTAAGTGTAAAATAGTCGATGGTGTGGTTTTACTTCTATATCAAATTTGTGAATAGTGTAACAGCTAGTTCAATTATTACGGTTCAAAAGTGAGTTTTGACCATTGATTATCTAGACATCATAGCTTTGTTTCTAAGTTTGATTGATTTACTACACTTCAGAACGACAGCATGTCTATAGAAAATTCAAAAGCAAACTAAATAATTTTGAAGTTGTGATTGTTGAAGAATTTAAAGAACATTTTTGCATCGACTTGTAAAATGCCTATCTCCGACGTTTCCTAATTTATATCAATTAGAAATAATGATAGATCTTGAAGCAGAACTACTTCATATATATATATATATATATATATATATATATATATATATATATATATATATATATATATACATTTGAAAATATTTCGACTTCAATTCAAAAAGATTCATCAACAATTCTTCCTGACCATCTAATTCATAATGTAGCCAATATTTGTCACGTTTTCTATCAGATACACTCCTTTTTTGAAATATCTAAATAGTACCATATCAATTTGATTCATCTCATCAACTGTAGGCCTAAAGTATTTTCTTGATTACCAAACTGGGTCCTTGCATGTGGTCACTCCTCTCAACTTATACATGAAATCACAACATGAAATAACAATTGTCCCTCTCTCTCTCTCTCTCTCTCTCTCTCTCTCTCTCTCTCTCTTCAACTGGGAAGTATAATTTTCAGATAAAAAGTAGCTCGATAATGAGAACGTACGGCTAGTGGTTATAGCTTTGGACTCAGAAGTAGAGTGATCTTTTTCAATGTCCGTTAGTTTCAATTGGATCAATTGGATAGAAGTCAAGTCGTTCCAGTACGGTCATTTGCATCGAACGGAAATAATAACGATTAGGCTGAAGTTGTTAGGTTTGATATTGAGTTGAAGGAAAAAGAGGTGAACAATAATTCTATCTACGAGTAGTCCATGATATCACGTTGCTATAAAAAAAAATAATGTGATGGTTTTTATTACACATTTGGGCATATGAAATACAGTGGATACTAATGCTTTTTTTTTTTTTTAATAACATCGAAACTTGATACAAAATCATTGTTCCCCAATTAATGCCATGAATGAAAGATAGGATCGTTTGGACGGGGTACCACAAGGGTGATCTTACCATCCCATTTTAATTATTTAAAACCAATGAACTTCAACACCAGGACTGTGCTGTTGGTGACCATAATTTTTCGCCGCAGATAAAAGTCTTTCAGTTTCCGAAAGTCCGGAATACATTATAAGTAAAAAACTGTTTCTGTGATTTATATATCCGGACATTATCAGCATTGGTATTAAGAGTAAACAAAACACACGAATGTTGATATCTTCCACTTTGAAATGATGTATCTCAGGTAATGATCACTTCTTTTCATTAATAGACAGCAGATGTAAAGTTTGTCATGATACAAAATAGAAGAAGAATAAAATGAGTGATAGGCTTGAACTGTTTTAATTAGGCCTATCACTCTAATAATTAAAGGTCGTGGTCAATTAGTACTAGTTTTCTTTACAGTTAAAAAGTAAGTTTTTGACACAAGAAGATTTCATAAAAGTGCATATGTGTACTCAATTTGTATCCAAAGAATGTGCATTAATAATGATGTTCCGCATTTTGTCTAATATAAAATAGTTTGATGAGATATTCAAAAAAATCTGTGCAATGCATATATATGTATTAAAGGACTGTACTGGTACAATATACAAGTTGTAAAAAATCTACGCATACATTGTGTATACCCTAGATATCGTAAACACCTCGAATGTTTTCATTCATGAATCGTGTCGGGCGTGGGAAAAGCCACACCTGAAGTTCTAAACAATTTTCCACCCAATTAACTCATAAAAAGTGAAATTACACAAACTACTTGCTATACTACCTGCTTACCCTAATCTGTTGCACCTGACACGAAATACAGAGGACACAAAACATAACCAATCATGTAAACACGAGCTTTGACATCCCGTTGAATTTATCATAATAGTATCCGGAAATATTATGATTGTGAAATGAAAAGATAAGTTTTTGAAAATCGGACAAATATAAGAAAACGACAAGGTAGAGCTTTATGGGTGGGAAAAATCTTATACCACGATGAAAATAAATTCGAAAATATAAAGTGAAGACTTCATATCAGTCATCCATATCAGTTCAGTCATCAATCATGATGATTTTTCTCAATTGATTTCAATCTCCATTTTTCAAAAACGAATGTCATTTGTCTCACATTTCATGTAATATTATCATGAAATTCGGATTGATATTTTCTCAAAGATATGATGTTCTCAAGAAGGTTTCACCTTCTTTTCTCCGAATGACTTGGTGAAATAAATTTCAAATGTTGTTCACATATTTTTTTCTCAATTTGTAATATTTGATTGTATGAAAATCATCTGATTTTTCGTCACCATTCTCTTAATTTTAATTCATTATTTCTTGAAAACTTGACAGAGTCATTGTTACCCAATTAGGAATAAGGATGAAAATGCACGACAAACACAACAATGCCATTTGACAATGGCACTGAAAGGTTATAAGACAACCTGAGGTAATGAATTATATAATGTGTTGCTATTAATCCAATTTCAGTAGACAATTAGTTTTGGTTGGAAATCTATTTACATTTATGAATTAGCTTTTTTGTATAAGAGTTGGTTCTACAAGCTGATAACTGAATAATAATCAGTTAATTTATTCAAGGTACGAAAATAACATTCGTATTCAAGAGGATAACAAGTTGATTAACTAATAATTATTATTGCTCAATTGACTAATTATCAGTTGATAACGGCTCTTAATTATACTAGTCAAACGCGAAATATGCGTTGTAAGATGAGCGAGATATCTCAATAAGGTATAAAAGTCCTTAAAGTAGTTCTACCAATGCTACTTTATCGACTCTGGTATTCTACACACCTTGATATCTGAATAAGCTATTAAAGTCGTTTAAGTAGTTCTACTCTTGCCACTTCATTGACTCTGGTGTTCTACACACCTTGACGCATATAAAAAATACTTCATTGTTGGTCAACTCTTGAATCTAGAAAGCAGTGAATCTTGACAACTTGATTCTGTCACAATTTGTATGATATATTTTATGAATATTATCAGTCATTTTATTTTTTTTCTCCAAAACGACTGATCAGAATTGCTTAAAAAATCGTAATAATGTGTAAAATCTATGTATACACATTTAGAGAAAATTTCATGCCATTTAGAGAGATTTTATTTTTCAACATTTTCCGCCCAGCCAAATCTTATGGGGTTTTTAGAAACTTTGAGATGATGATTCTCAAAATCGGTCCGACCGATTCATTCCAAAAACTATACAGTTCTAAGTTGGATGAGTTTGCGTGTACAAAAAAAGTTTCATGTTGATCAGTCAACCCTTGCGACCTGTGAAGTGCTTACAAACAAACAAAAAAACAAAAAAAAAACAAAAAAAAACACACAGACAAAGCCCTATAAGAGTGGGATGGAGACTTCGCTACGCTCATCAATAATATTTAGAGAATAGAAATACAAATTTGGACGAGTTGGATAAGGAAACGACTATCCGTATCTTCTATCTCCCTCTCTTGCTCTCTTTCTCCCTCCCTCTCTCTCTCTCTCTCTCTCTCTCTCTCTCTCTCTCTCTCTCTCTCTCTCTCTCTCTCTCTCTCTCTCGAAAATACTCAATATTATTCAAGGACCACTCCTGTCTCGCCATTGTTACTCCTTGATTTATACGACGACAATTCAGGATGTACAAGATTTTCAGTTAACATTTTCATTCAATTGACACATGAAAAAACTTCATCTCTTGATGGCATTGATGTTGAAGAATCTAGCGAAAGTTTTTGCAAGTCTTTTCATCTTTTATTTTGTTTGTTGTGAGTGATAGGGAATTCTATAATACAGTAGTCGAGGGACGACTTACAATAAATGGATATTACCATTTTGTAGGAAAAGTTGGTTGCCATACCGGAAGTCGACTGGTGAACCGGAAGTTGTCTCGATGTAAAAGGACTTCAGTAAAGAAGCTAACAAACACAATGTATAGATTGAATCAAACTAGATGGGATTAGCTATATCAACGACCGATTCTTGTGTGTATTATACTATCGGTAATGAAATTGTAAGTTTCTTTTATATCTTCATCTGGAGAGGAAACTTTATCGGAGGATTTTTAGTAAACAATCGAAGCACCGTATTTTTGTTCCAAGGTTTTTGAAGGATGTTTTAATGTAGATAGGATACTACGTTTTATATGCTAAGCCATCAAGAATTTTATAGATAAAGGTCGTGATGTTACATAGGCTTAGACATAGGCTTATAAGACATAGGCTTATAGTCACTTGATATTGCTTTTTTCATATTAACTTGAAAAGTGCAATATGGTAAAGATATTTTTGAAATAGTTAACCATGGTAAAATACATTTTTATATAATATAGAGTTCCTTAAACTTTCATCTGTGAGAGAAAGATATAGGGAGAGAGGGAGAGAGAGAGAGAGAGAGAGAGAGAGAGAGAGAGAGAGAGAGAGAGAGAGAGAGAGAGAGAGAGAGAGAGAGAGAGAGAGAGATGGAGAATTGTAATTATCTTATATATTTTGACTCCACAAAATTGCTACCCACTATTATGATTCATGTTCTCAATTAAAATCACTCGATTCATTTTATTACAAGGCAACTCACATGATGTGCATATAATCGTATATAAATCTTTTAAATTACAAAAAATCAAGGCGATTTTTTATATTTTTTCCATAGAGCTTTCCAATCCGTTTCACGCGTGGAAATCGTTTTCTGGAGTAAATCAACGTCTGAAAATTGGATGGACCACCCTCGCACCCAACGCGTAACTAGTGACGTATCCACCATCAAATTATACATTATACTTCATTATAATGTCCGATTATTAATACGTTGTTTTGGATCGTGGGAATGGCCGCATTCTGTGATACTTCAATAACGCATTAGTGCAAGAGTGAGTGAGAGTGAGTGAGAGAGAGAGACCGCAAGAGAAAGAGAGCAGGATGGGGTAGAAGGGATACCAGAGAAGTAGTGGTGTAGATGAGATAAAGAAGAAGGTATAGTAAGAAAGTGTAAGATATATATATATATATATATATATATATATATATATATATATATATATATATATATATATATATACATATATAGAGAGATAGAGAGAGAGAGAGAGAGAGAGAAAGAGAGAGAGAGGGAGAGAGAGAGAGAAAGACGAGAGAGAGTGAGAGAGAGAGAGAGAAAGACGAGAGAGAGCGAGAGAGATATCGGGCTAGACAGTTCAGTGAACGAGAGGAAGAGAGAGAAATAGATGTGGAGAATCAATGCGGGAGAGATAGAGAGATATGGAGAGTGATAAACTAAGGAAGAAAATGAGAGACAGAGAGAGAGAGAGAAAGAGAGAGAGAGAGAGAGAGAGAGAGAGAGTGACGGTAAAGGTAGGTGGTGGCCACACAGTTTGAAAGGTAACCATCATGATGTGAAGAGTACTTATTAATACATTACAGGAGATACGACCGCCACCGTGTACGATGAGAATCAAGTACCTGAGTGCTAGAAGGGCACAACAGAGGAATACAACTCATTTCAGGAAATATAGTCAATCTAAATATAGAATATTATTATTTAACAGCTTAGTAATCGATATTATGAAGTACATTTGCATGTTAATGTTTGTACTTTGTGGTACTATATTTTACTCATGATATGAATGAATCAATATCACTTCGGACTGCATTAATAATCCGTTTTGAATGACTTTTGAAAACAATTACAATCTAGATGAGGGGATATTGACATATTGACATATTTGATGCCTAAAAATACATATATGTATATAAATAACAAAAAAATATAAAAATATATATATTTTTTGCGATATGTATGTAGGCCTATACCAAGATGCATTGAGGGTTTGTTTGCGGCCGAACGGGCATACGCAACCCTCAATGCATCTTGGCCTATAAGCATGAATATATATATATATATATATATATATATATATATATATATATATATATATATATATATATATATATATATATATATATATATATATATAACCTTGTCTACTAGGAATGTAACCTATTCCACCGAAAATATAATAGTCCGGCTACGTAAATCTCTGTTTGACCTGTCAAATATCATGTCCATGATCAATCTAATGACCAATAAATGGTTATTATTATTACTATTATTATTATTATTATAATAAAAAAAAATATATATTATTATTATATACATATGCACTATCATTTCTCTATACTGAGTTACGACTCTTCGAAATCAAATTTATCAATAATACCTAATTCTTTCAAGCGTTCTTCATGAAATTATTCAGTGAAAACTACAAACTTATCTCTATCTATTTACTATTCATATTAGTTACCCACACCTAAATCTGCGTTGTGATTCGAACTAACAATTGTAAAAATCTACGCTTATGATCATAAGTTTCATAATGACATTTTTATATAATGAAAATTTCCAAAGATCCAGAGATTATTATAGATTTAAATCTCAAAAAGTCTGTTTGAGCCCTTGTTGCTCGTAAGATTTTCGATGAAAACGTCAATTCACCGTGACTCATCAGTTTCTTCAGATGCTTTTATAACATTTAATATTTAAATGGATAATTGATATTAACAAGACTACTGAAATGTTTTGGTCCACCTTTTCACTCGACGATATGGTAGTACTAAAAGCAACAAAAAAATACAAGAAAAAATAATAACTTTTCTTGTGGTTGTGGTGGTATTGAAGAATGAAGAACAAAAGTTCTGAGAAGTTCTCATGATCCATAGATCACTCATCGTGTCCGTCTATTATTAGATGTGATTGTGTTGGTCAGGATTATTCTGACTGACAAAGTTGTCTGAAAAAGGATAAATGAAAGAGATAGAAAAAACTACTTGTGTTTGGTGCGTTGAGGACCGACGCCCTGAATTGTGTGATGACTGACTTCATATCTAAACTCTGGAAGTATAATTTATTTAATTTATCAGTCGCACCGAAATGTCATTCATGGCTACCAGGTTCGATTCCCGTCATGGTCATATTTATATTTTCCGTTAGGTAGAGAGTTTCGTACGGTTGACAAATTGTCTAAATTCAAAGTTAGTATCATATATCCTGATTAAATTGTCTACTCGAACAGTAAAAATTGTTTTCATTCAGTGAATTAACTCTCATTCAATAGACAACTCTGAAGGCAAATGAAATATAAATCATTATATTTCAAAACTGATAAAACTCTTTACAAATCGACTATAAATTCTCATCGAACAGAATTATATTGTATTTTATATTTTGCGATGCATGAATGCAAAATATAGATTTTGGTGGAGGTGCCTGAATCTAGAATTAATAAAATAAAAGTTTTAATGTGCTACTACCGAGAGTGTCTTTATGAATTGATATAGTTATTGGATTATCGTGTTATCACCCTTAGGCCCGGTATTACCAAGTCCTGTTAGCCTTTTTATCTGACAGTTCAAACTTGTTATCACCATGGTTACCCATTCTATTTGTTTTATCCAACTCTCAGATAAATACTAAATTGACATGGCAATACCGGGTCTTAATCACATATTTCATTACCGTGCCTTAACTGATAGTTGGCTAAGTAATACCCGGCTCTCACTAAATTGTATAAATGTTGAGTAATACTTTTAATAACATCGTATTTTGAAATTATAACTGTAGCAATAAAGTGGACTGTTTCATAATCCCCGTTTTATAATAAAATAACGTAGTTGAGTTATCAACGATTACAACGATAAAAAACAAATCATACTCTTTTGTATAGCAGCATACTCATACCATTTGAAAGTTCCAGAGTGAAAAAAAAGTTCATTCGCTAATTGTGTCGAACTTACGATAGTGTATCACACCCACTTATGTATAAAATGAACTTGTGGAATGTCAGGACAAACAAAATGTTTTTTTTCGTCAGTTAATGGTATATTATTTTATGTTCAATTATCATAATATTCTGAATCATCAATTGACTAAATTCAAATTGATTGTCTGCTGCTATCAAAACTGCCAATTGTCATCTCTCACATCTCAGAGTATAGCCATCGGTACTATAACCATAATCCACGCTCCCATACAGGTACTTATCATAGACTATAGGTGTTCATTTTCCAGGTTATACTCTACCAAAATTCAATGTTAATAAAAAAGACAATACAAAGTTTACAAACAGGATGTTCATTTGAACTATTTTGACATTCCTTAAAAACCGAATTGAATCGAAAGTATTTTTTTCACCTACAATATTATATATCATAACATAACTCAGGTAATGATATAGGTCCATGTTTGCTACAATACCAGTAACACCCATCTGTGACCACCCAGAACTAATGGTTACCATTTAGTACTCGGATGTGTAAAGTATTGAATGAAAGACATCTCTGGTAGACTGCTTGTCGCCTTCATCAATGGAGTAACTAGCCCCTTCGGTCTGGGGCAAGGCCGGGGTATATTACCTCGGAATAAGGGTGTGATTCGGCATACCGTATATAACACCCTCATATACACACCCTCGCTAATATACAGAAAGCCTACAGGGTGATCGAGGAATCTTTTCAGAAATCTACCTGAGATGAATGAAAAAATTATATATTGATCACATTTTTACTGGTGATGTGATGATGATAATGTAACAGTAGAAGGAAATTCAATTGGATTGAAATTTTAAAAATACTACGCAGTGAAAAAAAAATTGTAGAAATGGTCAAATATTTTATTTATTCAAATGAAAACATTTCCATTTGAAATCAATATCCCCCTCAGTCAATTTATAGAATATTATTTTTGAAGTGAATTGATTCTACATTGAAAGTTGCCGTTTAAATAAAATACAACTCAAATTTTACAATTTGAGTTTTGATTGTCGCCCCTTTTTTCTTTGAAAATAATTCGAATAATAGTTTTTGTTCCAATGTACTCAACGATTCAACAACCAACAACTATATTATTTCAGATCAATCGATTGTTTTTATAACATGAGCATTGAATTGAACCTAGAGGTTAGAGGTTAGGACAGCTGTCATGTCACGTCATAATGGAAAATGTATGAGTGTACCTTATCTGAAAGTAATGTTTATATATATATATATATATATATATATATATATATATATATATATATATATATGTATATATATATATATATATATATATATATATATATATATATATATATATATATATATATATATAATTATTATTCCAAAAATATCACAAATAAAATAATTTTATATAAGAATGAAAATGTGATTTGATTTGAAATATATCTGAGAATGAACATATTACGTAGACTGAAAGTAATAAGAACTTACAGATTTGAAGTTATAAAAACTCATTCACCAACTATTTTGTTGGGTCGATTGGTATTTCATTTGAAATTGGTGCTGCTAACCAAGGCGTTGAGCGCCGTAAAACAACACTAACTAACTGACCGTGAATCATCCTTAGGTCCAGCTTTTCATCAAGTTCATCGAAGCTAATCAACTGTCAAAACTTCTCATTTCCATTGGTTACACGTGTTATTTTACTGACCAATCGGTCAATCAGCCTCAACCCTTTCATCGGTCCCGGTAAAACACGTAAAACAGTGAAAACTTTTCGTAAAATTTCTGATTGGTACATTTGACGGTACGGAAAAAAACGTTCAACCGTGCTACTATCTGGCTCAGCGCTCAGGAACTTTTCAACGGAGTGTATAATTGGCATATAGGGCCTTGCGCCCAGTTTTACGAACTCTCAGTTAGTGGATCAATCAATAGTTAGCAGATTAACTTGTTATCAATCCTTGGTAACATATAATATTTACGTACGGTACCTTAACTGATAGTTATCGGATTAGTCCTTAACTAAGATTCGTGAAACTGGTTCTAAGGCACGGTTTTGTGTTAGCGATTATAATGTTATCAAACTTGGTAACACACGTTATTCTTGTACCTCAACTAATGGTTAGCGAATCAGTTCTTAACTAAGATCCGTAAAACTGGCTCTTAGTACGATTATAAGACATTTTCTGATCACCGTGTAAATTCAAATTCTATAAGACCCATCGAATAAACGCATCAATGAAAATGAAATCAGTATAATATGTGCGTATATATATATATATATATATATATATATATATATATATATATATATATATATATATATATATATATATATATATGTGAGTGTGGGTGGTATTGAAGATAAGCCATCTGGTCCACACCTCCAACTGACCACACGAGCAATTAACCTGTCTACAGCCCAGCGTGAGCTCTTGACTGACCACAACTAGACGCACTTTCCTATTGACCATGTGGACACGTTATACGCACTTCCCATTCACTGCGTTCGACGAGTCTCACAAAACATCGGACTAATTCTGTCAGATTTCACACCTGGATGCGCCTGTAGAAGATGAATACTCAAGGAGAACCTCGTAGGAGGATGAGGTGGAGGTTGAGAGATAAGTAAGGGGAAACATCAGAAAAATGTCAAATCTTATCATATCACACACTATATTTGTCTATTTTTATTATGATATTACAAGTTAAAGGACATCACAACTCTGAAACGAGATTTCAAATAATGAACCGATATTTATTTACCTAATTTCAGAGAAAACTAGAAACTAGAAATTTCAGGAATGTTAATCAATTTATTTGTCCTTCAGGACCCGCCCCTGTTTCTGAGTCTCGTGACATAGACATTACTCGATTCTGTTTATGTTTCTATACAGATTCGGTAATGTCTACGTCATGACTTATTGTCTGTGGAGAACTGAACAAATCATTATAATTTCGACAATTTAGATGATGATTTCCAGTTTTCTCTAAAATAAGTGGAATAATATCGTCACTATATTAATTAAAACCTAGTTTCAGGATTGTGATGTCCTTTAATATGGACAAGTGACGTAGATCACTCGTCTGGCACACCGAGGTCTGCACGAGTAGTCCAACACTTCAAGGCCTGCCTGGTGATTGTTGACTTCTTTCTTTGTGCCTGAGGATAACTGTCGAGTTGTTCCACAATTTGGAGGGCCCTCCCTGATGAGTTGTTCATCCCCCTCCTTCTCCAGGAAGTCTTGCCTGGAGAGTTGTGCCCGGAAAATTTGTTCGCCTCCAATTTCAATTTCAATTTCAATTTCAATTCATCTATTCATTTCTTAGAACATTTCATTTCTTGCTGTGGATGGGAGTTCAAGAAGAATAGACATCATGGCTGTCGATAGGAAGAAATGCAAAGGTTACATAATCGATCCGACCATCAGATTTGAAAGAGACAAGAAACAACCAGACGAGATCAATGAAGAGAAAAAAAGATTTATGAGCCAACTATTCCTCACATTTCCAACTATTCCTGTATAATTTAAAGGAAATAGAAGTTATCGGACTTTTCGTGGGAGCCAGGGAAACAATTTCTAATTTTTTCAGTGACTTTTGTAAACGTTTTTATATAAGTAACTCTTTGAAATATCGAATCGGAATGTCAGCACTCAAAGACTCCGTGAGAATTTTAAGGAATCATTTGTATAATTAACGTTTCACTATATCACTTTTTAATTTTGTAATCACTAAATCTCCCTATTATTTTTTCAATCTTATTTTGTTTTTACATTTTTTCTATTCGATCAGTTCCCTTTTCATGTACCAATATGTCATATTTTCAATCTATCTCTCTATATTATTCTATGTATTTTTCATACTGATTTCTATCCTGTTTCATGATATAGTCAGGGACCAATAAAGGTTTTTTCTTCTTTACACATTGTGTTAAAAAGTACATGTCATGAAATTAGTCAATATATAGGCCCAATACAATTCAGTTGGGCTATAATTAAATAGAAACCAGAGAAAATGAATAAAAAGATAAATACAATCAAACAGCTACAATAACAAAAGAGAAACGAAACGAAATTATCTAAATTATAATTAATATGAAAACAGAGGAAAAGAAAGAAAAAATAAGATTCAAGGATTGTGAAGGAGAAAATCAAGAGAATAAGAAGATTCAAAATTTGTTTCTCCTCACTGTGAATGTGGATACTAACGGAAACAAGAATACTCACTTTATATACAGAAAGAATGTACAGTACATTTTATATGCATTCAGTGTTATAAGTTTAACAATGAATATTGGTTATTTTCACTATAACGTCAATTTATAGAAACAATATGAGTAGATATTTTAAAACTTATAACGATAACGTAAACTTATAGTTTACCATTGTGTTCTAAAATGTGCTATTTGATTAAGGTATCGTAGAAATATGGATCAACTAATTCTTGCTGGTAGCCAATAACCTCAGAGATTGCCTCGCCATATTGTAGGAGAAACTAAATAAAATAATGGCTATGAATTGAAAAGATAATTTTATGAAATATAGAAAAGAGATTTGAAAATGTACGTAGGATAACCTATGTGGTAAAACGAAGGGATGATAACCTATGCATATGTATATGCGCTTAAGATATGAATGATGAATATATATTTTCAATAAAACAACTATTTAGGCTGGCCACAATTTCAAAACTGCATAAATGGTCTGAATAGTTCAATGGATTTAGTTTTAAATTGTATTAGGGCTATTAATTTAAAGAAGAAAGTAAAAAATGGCATGAATTGGAAGTAAATAATCATTTGGTTATGGAAATATGATAACATCCATTATTATCAAACATAAAAGGTCGCCTGACCTCAGATGCAAGATATGAAATGAAAAAGAAAGTAGATTTAACCGGTGATGAAAAAAACCAACCCCATTTCATAAAGTAGTCGACATAACCTTTTTTATGCACACTTTGATGGACTTCACTAACATATATTCAAATAATCTCAAAGTTTCACTTTCATTCTGCTCACAATATTCTACATCGCATAGGTACTCTTTCCAACAGCTTATTAGGCCGATCATAAACAATGAGTCTTCCCTTACTTTATCTCACTCTTTCTCTCTCTCTCTCTCTCTCGCTCTCTCTCTCTCTCTCTCTCTCTCTCTCTCTCTCACTCTCTCTCTCTCTCTCTCTCTCTCTCTCTCACTTTCCCTCCCATCCAATACATATATCACGAGTCCTACCAACCCTTACTGGCTAAACGAGCCCCTGAGGCCAATAGACGATTCCAAGACAGCCAATATTACATTTCGTTGACTAAACATGAGTTTACGAGACAAAATTGACGCTTAGAAGGCGACTCTATTGATATTTGAGGTGATGCTTGCCTACCCCATGTAGTGATGCTTGTAACAGGGGTGGCAAACAGGGATGATGCCACAATGTATTCAAATAAAATTCGTATGGAGAAAGAATATATATATATATATATATATATATATATATATATATATATATATATATATATATATAATTAGTTATATATACAACTCTTTCCATAAAATGTTGTACAACCATCATGTGTTTTTTCACAGTTTTAATATTTTATTTTCATACAATTTCAAGTTATAAGCTTATACTTTTTGAATGTTGGTTCTAAGACCGCGGTATTAACAAGTCTAGTTTTCCTTATTCCAAAATTTAATGACACAAAATAGCATAGGTAAGCATGGTGATAATATCATTTTAACTCACAGATAGATAGTTAAGAGTTAGAGCTACTCCCAAGTTGGTAATACGGGCACTTCAAGCAAGTTATTTTTTAACTTTCAATATTAACTTACTTCTTTTCCAAGTGTTAAATTGATATCAAAAAAGTAACCCTACACAGCAAAAAAAAAATTAACACATTCACTAACATGTCACGAACATCTTATTCTCATCATCCCCACATCTGACATCAAAATATCTCTATGAACCAATCTCATCACCTTCAAAACTGAAAAAAATAATTTTCTCCAACGTAACATCTCCATTTCTTTGCACCCCTGTCATCTCGTATTTACCAAGATTATTGGTACACTTCCCATCCCTAACCACCCCCTTCCTACCCATTACATGCAGCAATCTCAGTCCTAAACGCGTGTCTACACTAATATCAGCACGCGGGGGTGAGAAACAACTGCGTAAGTTCAACATACATTGGTAATCACTGATGGTGTACAATATTAAAGACTTGTATGTATGAATAAATATACATATATATATATATATATATATATATATATATATATATATATATATATATATATATATATATATATATATATATATATACATATATATTGCGTATGTCGATGGGGCTAACTGTGGCTGAATGCTGTTAAGTGTCAGTGATTGTATTAAGGGTGTATGTTGGTGAGTTAATGAAATTGTAAATCATTAGGCGACGTTATTGTTGATGTGGGGAGAGGCGTTGATAACGTGTGGCTTTCATTCGTGACAATTTGCATACTGTGTATAATAACGCAGTTAATTTAAAGCGAACTCGATATAGGCCTGATGTGATATCGAAGGATCACAACACTGAATCTGGATTAGAATTAATAATGGCTGTATTTATTTCCCTGATTTCAATAGAAATATCATCTCAATATCATAAATTGAAATTTTATTTATTTGTCCTTCAGTATCCGTCTTTTTTTCTGAATCGTGACGTAGATATTACTCGTTTATGTTTATGTTTATGTTTATGTTTGTATACAGAATAGATAATGTCCACGTCATGACTCAATCTCTGGAGAGGCAAAGGAAGAAATGATAATTTCTGAAATTAAGATGGTGATTTTCAGCTTTCTTTAATATTATCATTATTCGTTAAAATCTAGTTGCAGGGTTGTGATGCACATATGATCACATACAATACACAGAAATACACATAGGAATACTGAATGATAGATGTGTGGAAATCTATACTTGCATCCACGATTGAAGAAGGTCGTCTGCCAACTGAATAATTGTGAAATTTCAATAATTACATTATCCTTGGTTCAACTTCGAAGAACTGACGATTTTACAATATGTACTTTGTGTTCTTTGTTTGTTAATATTATCGTTAAATGACCTCGCTGTCGATGCGCCTTAAAACCCTAATATTCATTCATTCAATATTATCATATTTGCATCATTATCTGTATTTTCACTCATTATTATCATTATAATTAATATTATTTGTTGATACATTAAAAATATCTCAGTTTAAGAAGCGGTGAAATTAGTGTTTGTATATGTTGGTAGACGATCTTCTTCTTTCGTGGATTAAAGTTCCATATGTTATCTTTATTTTTTTAATAATTCACTGTTCAAGTTGCTAATGTTGAACACGTACAAATATGATGAAAGTCTTTTGAATTGGTTTGAAAAAATGCAGTTATGGGAAAGTTCTATGAGTCTAGTTGTTTAATTGAAGAAGACTCATATTTACAGATTTAATTTTTATTTCATCAAATTAGAATCGTCCGATTCAACTTGAGAAACAAAGCTTAATAATAATCAGAATATTCAATCAAAGTGTATAGACCTGAGGTGAACTGTGGTGAAATAAGATTCTACAAATGATAAATTTGTTCATTAGGCGATAATTAGCGGATTATCTTGCTTCATTCTTGGTTACCAATGTTATTTTTGTACCATAATTGATAATGGTCGTTAGTGATTAGCTCAATTAACCCATTTTTACTATTTGTAAAACGCAAACTTGGAAATACTGGATACGTTCTATCCTCTGTTCATTATATTCTATATTGAATTCTACTAAAAGATAAGTGATACTCATCAAGTCTAAATCATTATTATTTCTATTGCAGCACGTGTATTCTTGAATAAATATTTTTGATTTGTATTCCTAGCGCTACCTATATTAGATTTTCTGAACCCAATTCATTGGAGCGATTGTGCTGCCGCGTAGTGGAGACGCCAATAAGCTTGGCGTTTCAGTACTGTTCATTGGAACGATTGTGCTGTCGCGTAGCGGAGACGCCAATAAGCTTGATGTACTTGATAAGTACTTGCATTGCATGGTAATAATAGACACGCGAACATATTCTATACTTCTATAGGAATGGTATATATTGTGTTGGTTTTTGGTTTCAAGTTTATTGATATTATCATTTAGCAGTAAAGTATATCCCACATCATGATGATGAGTTAAATTAAATTATATTTAAACAATAACAGAGAAGGGTGTTATACTAATAGTATAATTATGCTATAACCAGAATTCAAATGCAGGTCATTAACTTTAATTCGCTCGAAAAATATGGGACTTGCACTAAAAATTTAACTCTTCCTTCTTGAGAATGTTCCATATTGAGAAATTGTGTATATCAATCATATATATATACCACATTTTACAATCTCGTCATCTCATAGATTTTATTTAAATTTCTTGACTGTAAATCTGTATTAGTTATCTTCTATATTCTGAAGAATTCTTTATAATTTCAGTAGCATGTTTCATTTATATCTCAGTTATACTTTATACTTCAATTACATTCATAGTCATGTTTCATACTTCATTACACTTTCATAATTATAAGTTTTTCATCATCTGTTTTTATTTTTCAATTCTATAGGGTCACGATTTTTATTATGTTTCTCTTTGAAATCAATATTTCAAGATTCATTTTTTTTCAATTGATGTAAGCCCGAAAATAAAAAAACTTTTGAATTTCTTTATATAGGTAGGATCGGAAGCAAAGATTTTCTTGAACTTACATATCATCACGTTGATATAGGATGAAGTCTATTTCATATTTCATAGAACAATGATATCCCGGTTTTCACCATCCCGTTGAGTCACATGATCCAGTCAGAAAAATACCTGTAGCTTGATTCATAGTGACACTGTTGCACGTTTTTTTCTGTTATGAACGAGTTAGAAACTTTACGGAACGGAAAAACCGTGCCACCATTTTACTGTAAATAAGCTCAAGTTTACCGGAACGACTCGACCGGAAGACGTACAGAACAGGAAGTACAGGAACAGAAAGACTATACAAATGTATTACCTCAGGCCTTGAGACTAGACCGTTTTTACACGAAAAACGGTTTTATCTGATCTTACTTCAATCAGTTATGTACTATGCTCTGTACTCGACCACAAATACATGTTCATATTTATTCACAGAGAATTCTTGCAGAGGGATTTTTAAATTATTGGTTACATAAATTGACTGTCGACAGAAACTTATTTCATCCTGATTCGTCAACAATAATGAATAGAAATCAGTAAATCTGTATTATTTTACAAATTTGACCCATTTTTTCATAGTTTCTTTGGCCTCATTCATGATTCGCACGAAAGTGGGCAGTTGACTTTGGAATTGTATCATATGCTTTGGTATATCGAACAAGTTGGCAGCCAATATATGTTTCAGTTTTTTGTTTTAGGTTAGTAGAACAAACGCAGCTGCTATTTTATGCAGCGGTCTAGCTAATTGCATAACACTTTTCCTATTAATTAAACCAAGTATTTTCGGGTTGATCCAACGTGATTTATTGTGGAAAAGTCTGTGTTGTTTTTGAGCATTGTACTTTGTATGGATGCTGGGTCTTTAAATAAATTGTAAGCAGTAAGAGATTCAATCATTTGTTAAACACGGCACTTCCACCGATCTCTTACTTAATCCTGCAAGCGTTGATTATTTTTCAGGATGGTCACATTCTATTCAGTTCAAAATGGATTTAAAATGTCAATCTTGAAGCAATAACTGAAACTGAATATTTATGTATATATATATATATATATATATATATATATATATATATATATATATATATATATATATATATATATATATATATATATATATATATATATATATATATGTGTGTGTGTGTGTGTGTACCTATAGGCCTGATGTGAGCTTCTTTTTGAATTTATACTCAGCAAAAGTGTAGATACTTCCCAGATAAACATATTTTAGTGTGCATAATATACATATACATACTTATCTACCTAACTATATAGTTGAAAAAATCTACGATTTATTTGAACAAAAAGTAATAGAATCTAAGGAATGGAGAGAGAAGATGAATTTGTTGAAAAATTATCACATTTTATAATAGCGTAACACTATTCATAAAAAAGCTTCAATATTATTGAATAAGTATAGCGAATATGTGTCCGATATTCAATTTTAAAGATAAATTGAGAACTGAATTTGAAGCGGGTGTTGTAGATAGACGACTACGTGGTTTTCATCAGATTATTGTGATGATACGGCGGTGTTGTTGTGTCTAGGTCTATTGGAGATGAAGTACAGAAAGTTTATAATTATCATTATTGAGCTGAGGGTGGTATATATACACCATATCTAGTTCGCAGCAAACTCGTTGTCGACCACTACCAGCTTAGAATCTTATATGAAATTGAATAAAATGATTTATTTATCATATTAATGAAGAATACAAGAATGAAAATGAATCAATGTGAAAACGAACAAAGAATCGAAATGAAAATCACGAATATCATGATGAAAACAAGAACGAAGTGGAAAACAGAGGAATGAAAAAATGAAAATAATGAAAAGATCAAGATTATAAGGTGATAATAAATTAATAGGAAGTTTGAAGATTTTTTTCTCCACGGTGAAAATGTTTGAACTGTTAACCATTCCTGAGATTATTACCTCCAGTTTATTGTTTGTTAAATGATGAAGTTATGTTTTTTCAATTATTTATCGGAAAAGTAGGATCACCCTTGTGGTGCCCCGTCCAAACGATCCTACCTTTTATCCATAGCCACAATTATGGAACAATGATTTTTCATCAAGTTTCGATGTTGATGAAAAAAAAAAGAAAAAAAAATATATATATATATATATATATATATATATATGATAGGACGATCAACCGGAGAAATCGTCCTACCATGTACTATCGGCCACGAGAATCTCCGTCACCACACACACACACACATATATATATATATATATATATATATATATATATATATATATATATATATATATATATATATATATATCGAATCAATATTCAAATATTCAGTATCACTTTTTAATGGTGATGACATCAATTCATAGTTTGGAGTAGATTCAATATCCATTCACGTGATAATAAAGGTACGTACTAAGAAATAGATTTATTAATTAAATTTTCACTTGTACTCTAAATAATGGATGTAATAAAAAAAATCGATCAACTCAGATTCAAGTTGAGTCACGATTCAAATTGCACGATAAGAAATTCACCAGTATACACACAATATTTACCAAACATATTAACTTCACATAATACTTTTAGTGACGCACACGACCGATAAACAACGGCATTTTCGCAAACCAGACCATATTTTGGCAACGATTTCGACGCTTCATGACGTAAACACAACCCATAACCTTCAATCTTGTTCTAAAAATAACTTTCTTGAGGGGAGAAAAGTGTAAACTGTGTTGAGAAAAACACATGTTCAATCAAATTTAAATATAAACATTTGGCGATATTGTGTAAGCATTTTGATTTAATTACTTGGAGATTCATTGGCAATACGCTCGTACATTTGCTTCTATCCTGATTTAGAATATGAAAATAAATTGAAACTCTAAGAGTAGCTGCATATATATATATATATATATATATATATATATATATATATATATATATATATATATATATATATATATATATATATTAAATATGTACAAGCAGGATGTTTTAATTTACTCGTGGATACTTTCAACTATTCATTAAAATAGATGTTATGATAAGTTAAAATGATAATAAATGGTCGAGTCTATTTTCTTCTCATTGAAAAAACGACGTAATTTTAAAGAAGTGAGATATTCAAGTATTTCAATATTCAATTTTTTTCTTATAACATCGAAACTTGATAAAAAATCATTTAAGGCTTAGGATGAAAGATAGGATCGTTTGGGCGGGGCACCACAAGGGCGATCTCACCAAATTATTATTATTCAAATTTATCACCAATAGCGGGAATTTTTATAAATTCAATTACATCCACAATGAAAGAAATACTGTAGTTTCATCTATCTGTACTATCATAACCAAACAGATAGACAGTGTCTAATTGCCTCCCAAAATGAATTGATCTCATGATTTTTCTTCAATGCTCGACTATAAACTATGAAAAACGTGACACCCATAGACTTGAGGAGGTTTATGAAAATAAAAAGAACTAGTCTGAACTGTTTTTCTTCATATTCACGAACTAGTGTAATTGAATGAAAAGTATATCAACTTCAAGATACTTTGTTGCTCTTTAATTAATATGACATTATACTTTCGTGAATTCATTCAGTTTCAAGATGATACGTCAATGAATACCAAGAACTGATTGAATTCACAAAAATGGTATGTCTCATTAATTGAAGAGCATACAATCATCTTGGGTTGATATTTCATTCAATTATTCTAGTTCGTAAACATAGAAAAGAAATAGTAAATATGAATTCATCTATTTTTATCAGCATCGTGCACCCCCTTAAGTATCTCTAGTTACACGCGACATTCATCATGACTCAGGTGGCCTGATTCTGGGCTGATCTAGGTGAAATCCCTCGGGATGATGACCTAATTCACAGGTATGTCTTCTAAGATGGCGATCGCTACCAGACACACACACAACACACAAAGGTTAAAAATACTTGCTGTCGACATGTAAAAGAGCACACTACCAATATATATATATATATATATATATATATATATATATATATATATATATATATATTTATTTATATATATATATATATATATATATATATATATATATATATATATATATATATATATATATATATATATATATATAAGAATATAGTGAAAAAACTAGACCGACGAATAAAAGTAAGGCAAGATCGTTAGCATGACATTTTAATGTGACTAACGATTGGTAGAGTATTTCTTTCTAGAAAAACGTTGAATTATCAAAAAGAAAAGGCTGACAAAATTGAAAAAATAGACAAATCGAAATATTTTGAGAATTAGTTTGATTACTGTAAGGGCCTACTCTACAATCAAACATTATCCGACATCATATTTCTATTGACGAGAATAAACGAATGACACATTGTAATTCATGTACCGGGTTATGGAAAACATCTCGAAAATCATGAAGAAAATCAGGGGGGGAAATGATAAGAACAAACAAATCATTAAATATATATACATTTTGCTTGAATGTTTTTATTGATTATTTGTTCTATATTCAGCTTTGTTCATCGTGATAGAAGATAATATATTTATATTTTCGAATATATATATATATATATATATATATATATATATATATATATATATATATAAATATATATATATATATATATATATATATATATATATATATATATATATATATATATATAACACAAAGGCCCCACTGACTTTCACTTGGCGGTTTTAGTATCTTCAATAACTGCAGAAAGTTGCTGTTTCACGTACCAAACATTATGTAGATTGATCGTTAAATTCGGAATGAGATAATTATATGAAAATTAGGTATAATTCTACAACCTATGGTATACTTGATTTCATGAAAGTTGAAGCTCTTCTACCAACCTAACAAAGATTCTTCAAAATAACGTTATATGTGTTTAGCAGTGACAATTTAGAGGTCGTGGATCATTCAAGAGACGTTTCAAGTATAAGAAACACAAGGAAATCTTTCCAGAGTTAAATGTTCAAAATAACAGTACGTAGAGAATGAAATAAATTATTCATGATAGCTCTCCATCTTGACGATGCATGAAGTTTGAGCTAACTCTAAATTTGGAATTATAATTTCCTGAAGTAATAATGAGTTATACAATAACGATAATGCAATCAAAAACTCAATTGGTGATAATGAAAGTGATGATGATGAATGAGAAAAATAAACTAGTCAAACGCGAAATATGCGTTGTAAGATGAGCGAGATATCTGAATAAGGTATAAAAGTCCTTGAAGGAGTTCTACCCTTGCTACTTTATCGACTCTGGTATTCTACACACCTTGATATCTGAATAAGCTATTAAAGTCGTTAAAGTAGTTCTACTCTTGCCGCATATAAAAAATACTTCATTGTTGGTCAACTCTTGAATCTAGAAAGCAGTGAATCTTGACAACTTAATTCTGTCACAATTTTTATGATATTATATTTTATGAATATTATCAGTCATTTTATTTTTTTCTTTAAAACGACTGATCAGAATCGCTTAAAAAATCGTAATAATGTGTAGAATCCATGTATACACATTTAGAGAAAATTTCATTCCATTTGGAGAGATTTTATTTTTCAACATTTTCTGCCCAGCCAAATCTTATGGGGTTTTTAGAAACTTTGAGATGATGATTCTCAAAATCGGTCCAACCGATTCATCCCAAAAACTATACAGTTCTAAGTTGGATGAGTTTGCGTGTACAAAAAAAGTTTCATGTTGATCAGTCAACCCTTGCGACCTGTGGAGTGCTTACAAAAAAAAAAAAAAAAAAAAAAAAAAAAAAACACACACAGACAAAGCCCTATAAGAGTGGGATGGAGACTTCGCTACGCTCATCAAAAAATGGATTCAAAGTTGATTCAAGAAGCGTTGAAGAGATAGTTATAAAGAATATGACAAGATTTTTGTAAGATCGTGAAGACTATTGATTATTATGTACTAGGCAAACGCAACATATGCGTTGTAAGATGAGCGAGATATCTGAATGAGGTATGAAAGTCGTTAAAGTAGTTCGAACCTTGCTACTGTATCGACTCTGGTATTCTACTCACCTTGACGCATATAAAAAATACTTCATTGTTGTGAAAATATCGAATATAAAAAGCATTGAATCTTGGCAACATAATTCTGCTATTATTTCTATATATTTGATGAATCAAAACAGTTAGTTGAATTTTTTTTCTTCAAAACGGCTGGTTCAAATTACATACAATATGGTGATAATGTGTATCATTCATGTGTAGGCCCTACACATTCGGATCTTTTTTTTGGATATGATTTATTTTTCAAATTTTCTTGCCCAGCCTTATCCTATGGGGTTTTTTTTAGAAACTCTGAGATGATATTTCTCAAAATCGGTCCAACCGATTCATTCCAAAAACTATAGAGTTCTAAGTTGGATAAGTTTGCCTGTACAAAAAAAAAATATGTTGATTAGTCAAACCCTACGACCTTTGCAGTGCCCACAAACAAAAAAACAAAAAAAATACACATACAAAGCTCTATAAGAGTGGGATGGAGTTTTTGCTATCGCTTATCCAACAAAGACTATCATGTAAATATACTACAATTACCGACGTTCTTGCAATCTTTCCGTTAGTAGACGAACTGTCTTCTATCGTAGCTACAATTGGTTTACCAGTGTATTATAAGTACCCATAGTAACTGTCACGTTTCCTGGTTTTCAGTCGTCAACACTTTCTGGATGCATTATACATAGCTATGGTGACGTATTGGATGCACAACGATTAATATACTGGCGATCATTAGGACACAAATAGATCTGACAAGGGGTGTACGATTAACAAATTACTGACAACATGCATGCTGTAATTCTCGAGTATAATACTCAACGGACAAATTGTAATTGACCCCTGAATGTAACCATATAATAATGTTTCACGTTTTGAGAATATTCATTCATGTTTATAAAACAATACATTTTATTTTACCGAAGCTATCTTAATTATACATTATAGAAAGACAGCATTTCAAATATTTGATCAACGTACAAGTTACTCATCACCTGGTTAACTATAGCGTTTTCATTCAGTACTCATAATATCACCGCTAAACCTTTGATTGAAATATCGATGTCCGTAGTAAAGAATTTTCATCTCACAGAAATGATCCGTAACATTATTAACATTATTGATTATATAACGCTAAGCCTTTGATTAACAATTTTAGATATTCGTAGTGAAGAATCTTTATTCTATAAAAATGATCCTCATAACGTTATTCAAGAACGCCAATAGATCTCAGTAATCATTACAGTGCGTCATTAAGACCCAATATGAAAAAATATATATTCCTGAGAGAAAATCATCCCTATGATGACTGTTCCCCGCTAGGGTGATCAACCAATAAGATTCAGCGTACACAAAATTTTGATTACAAAATCCGAAAAGTGTATTAAATTAAATATGTTACATATTAAAAAGACGGAGTATTTATATATCGGTGAAATAAATAAAAAATACTATGAATATACTATCAGAGTAGAATTAATGAGTACCTAATTTGAAGAAATAAATTTCGACTGAATTGTGTGTGAGTGTGTGAGTGAAAACTATGGGTGAGAATTGTGTGGTCAATTATGTGGAATTCGTGTTGATTTACGGAAAATTGTCGGGATTATTGCATGACGACATTTTTTTTTCAATTTCACAAAATTTTGAAGAACTTAAAGGAATGGCCGCCCTTATTTCCAAAATAGGCCTACCCATGCTGTACCGTTAAACGAGATTAGTGATGCCAGGGACGTATTTTTTCCTCGAAATTAACGATTCAGGTTACTTAGTGGTTTGACATCTTATGTGGTTCTACCACATTATTCATTTGAAAACATGAAAATGTATTAATTTCGAAAATCGTGATACTTCTCCACTCCCATTCTTCATAAGTCGATTCAAAACCCAATTTACATACATGAATCAAATTCTATGTCATATGTGTGCGGTGTGCACCTGCTATACAAACATAGCATGCAATGGTCTATTAGTAAAACACTGTTGATTAACTAAGAAAGTTTAAATTACGCAGTTGGGTTGATAATACACTCTTTGATCTTGTGAAAGTATGTTGCTTATTTGGCTGGTCAAATGAAATCCACCAAGACTGTACGTGTTAGAGAAAATGCGATGGGTTTAACCCGAGACGAAATATATTATTTTTAAATTTTCAATTCAAGTCAAAAGTCAGTTTTTATTATAGATTACTGATGTTCTCAGATTGATTCATTCTTTGTGAATGTTATAGAATAAGTATGATTATTAAAACCTGAAATTTCTTGTTACTATAAGAGATTAACTTGTAGAATAGGTGAAAAATAGTTTTCTTCTTATAGATGTTTTTCCATTCGAAGACTTTTCTTTTCACTCCTTTCCATCGGTTTTTGTTCTGTTCCTCCACGAAATTGTAAATTTATATGAAATGATATAATATATTTTCTTCTTCCAATTACCGATACATGAGAAAAATCTAATGAGATGAAAAAATTATTGTGGTTTTTCTACAAGAAAATAAAAAAAAATCTAATGATCTCAGTAATCAACAAATACGTACCATTGACTCAGGTTCCCCTCCTTTGATTATATACACATATTTATTCTAGCCTCTCTTCATTAGGCGAATAAGTATGTATGTAACTGTTTATAATTATATGCAAATATCTATAACTTTCCTTCATTTCTCTATCAAATCAGAATAACTTGGAGATCGAGAGTCCAAGTCTCCAAGATATAGATACGACCTCGCTTCAACACGAGTATTACGACATTCACCAGCCACTGAAATTAATATATCACTCTTCTAATGTAGTATCTATGAGTCTAATGACCCAGAAAAACACCCCGTGTCTGTCTATTTCAAACATCCAGCTTCAAGCCAAGACAAAGTGTCAGGATATATCGTCATAGATTTCTATCAGATTCATTTGAAAGATGTGAAAAGCAATCCACATAATCCCATACGTTTAAATATTTGGCATTATCTATGAATAGATGATTTGTCGTAATTATTTCATAATACTAGGATAATCACATAATAATTATTTCAACGCGTTATTATTAATTGGACAACAAAAATGTTTCAACACATTCTGTCAAATGATTGAGTAAGTATTTGTTGTTGTAATGAGCGGAGAGCAATGCTCGCCAAATTATGTTATACAATTTAAAATTCAGTATTAGTTTATTTACCCTCAACTTTTGTAGTTGCTACGGTAACCTGATGGACATGCTATTTCTTCATGACCTTTTCCCAACTGATTGAACAATATAAACAACAATATCCTCTAATTCTTGTTCTACAACCACAACTTCAATTTTGTCAAATTAGATAGATGAATGCGTCACGAAATCACGCGCCATATGCAAATAAAACTGACCTCTCTTACCTTATCCACTTCATTGCCAATCCTTTTAACACATCACCCTATAGTGTTTCCCCGAACCACTAGAAAGCGCTACGAGCGTGCAGGATTGTGCTGCTATCGGGCAACTTGCAGCATCAGTAGTAAAGTACGGCCTACGATAATGGCAAAGAGAATGGAAGTTTGCGGGGAAGAATTAGTTTCGTTCTGCCATAAGAGTTGAGTGTGTATTGGTAGTATAGGCAAATCTTTCATCTGGTGTTATAGTTTGTTTGCCCCTCAACTCTTCTAATTGCTATGGTACCTTGACAAACATGCCACCTCCTGCGTGATTGGTATCCATCGGATTATAAAAAAAAATACTTTTATCTGCAGCGAAGAAATATATTGACAGACAGCGTAGTTTATTGTTTTCAATTTCAAAAATTGTATAGATGTCATTTTTATTCGGTATAACATGACAGCCTCAGAGTCCTAAAACAATCAAGAGATGCCGCTTTTGAATTGTCTTAATTATTCACCCGTTACCTCAATTGGAATACAATGGAATTAAATCAATTGATTTCGATAGATATCAATGAAAAAAATAATTAAATATCACAAATAATTCAATTCCTGTATAATTGAATTCCTGTATAATTGAACAATTCATTCAATTCCTGTGATTTACGGTGATATTTAGTATTGTCCATAGTCCATACTAGTTCTGTCGTACTCACAGTACTCACAGTAACTCACAGTACTCACAATAACTAAGTGACCACAAATTACCGAACAATTTCGACAAAACGATTGGCCAACACGTGTATTTGTGGCTCATTAGGATTACCATTTTTTTCATAAATGCTTCGAGTAATGATCTGATTTACAGCCAAGTTTCTGTCTCTCCATTTAATGCATCCAACGCGTTGTTAATCAGGAAAATTATACCATCCGGCGACGCTATCGACGTCGGCGTCGCTGTCGGCGTCGGAAATATGATGGACGCTTCAAGCAATCTAACTTATAATGGCTGAAAAACCTGTTGCATTTAAAAATAGAAGACCGATTTTGTTCAAGTGTATTAATATTTGTACAAATGTTTGCAAGCGTGTAAATACTCATCAGTTACCATATTAACTCTTTAAGGTCGACATTTCATCTCAATGGCCGTGGTGTTACTTTCATTTATAGCAAAAATGCTAATTAATTTTCAATCAATTTGCTGACAGTACAAGAATCAATCTAAAAATCCGTGTAATCTATATCTCTATGATATAACAAATTGAATAGCATTGGTCAATCATATTATTTCGTATCATGCATATTAAATAGTTTAGTCTAGGGCCAAAACTAAAAAGTATAACTATGAGGTACTACAAAAACGTCCTCACAAAAAAATAATATATACATTGTTTGGATTGAACATTGTATCTCTCTTCAAACGTATATGAACGTGAAGTTATTACACGGTGTTGGTTTTAACTTCACCAAAGTATTCCATAATAGAAGTACTTTTCAAGTCCTCATTATTCTCATTGTACATTTGAAAATGGATATTTTCCCTCTTGGTGCAGGAATTATCAATGTGGGAGTAGCTCAAACTGGCAGTTTGAAGTTTTTATCGCCATGGTTACCCATCTTATTTGTTTACACTAACTCATTCAGACTATTTTATGTCAATAATTTCTTGGCATAATTATTGGTATACTTATTCTATAATTAGTACACTCCAATACGATCAATTATCCTTATCAGTCACAGGACAACACTTGAATTTCTTGAACATTGTTAAACACTTTCTAATTATATTACATTTTTTCAACTATTCTAATATTATATTCTTACATTTTCTCTTGTTCTACGATATATTGCGCATCACACAAAAGTATTCTTCCAAGTGATGCCACCCATTGCTGATGATAAGTTCAAATGGAGTTCTCCAAATTTTTTCTCCAACCAAAACTTCAGTATTGATTTGTTTATCCGCTACCACGGAACTATTTTCAGTAACCTGACAAAATATAATGCTATATAATCTTATTCCCAATGTTTTTGTTTCTAGACTTTTCATTCTCATTGTTGTTCTCTCACTTTATCATTGCGAAACTTACGCTTTCCTCTACTTTTTGAACGCCTTTTACTTGATCGATCTTTAACTTTGGGTGATTATCAATTTGGTGTACAATTTAATAACCCAATTTTGAGTTCGACTTCAAAACAAATTTGGTATTTCGCATTTTTAACCAATAAACTGTGGGAATAATCCATCAGTGACACTTATGTCGTTTTTTCTGTATTATGAAAATACTACTTGGTGCTGCAAGTCTAGTTATCCATTACAAAACATGGTAGTATTGGCGGGTCGACACTATCGTTCGTCAGTGTTAACACCTAGGGGAGACGAAAGATTTGGACCGCCAACACTCGTGACTTGGAGCAGAACTTCGAGCATGGAGGCTATTACAAAAGTCTACTTGGAAGAAAATCAAAATACTCAAATTCAAGGTATTTTACATCTCAGGTATTCTGGTGTTAACATTACCACTGCCAAGTCTTCTCGGACCGTACTTGTGTTTGTAATGTATTTTCAGACACTTTATATTTTTAAATTTTGCCCTAGACAATAGATAAATTGTTGGTCAGAAAATAATTTCAACAATCATAGCTTAATATATTGAGTTAATGTTTCAAATAGATGCAAAATCAACTGGATAGAATGAAAATTCAAAACTTCAATGTTTACAAAAATATTTACAAATTCACAAATCGAATGCTTGAATACGTTTTCAAGAAACACACTAGACGTAACAAAGGAAGATTATAGCAACATTAGAGATAGGTTGAGAATTGAAAGTGTTGAAAATAAGAATAATGGAGACTGAGATGGTATGGACATTTTATGAGAATAACGGAACCTGAGAGAATACCCAGAAAAAAATCGAAAGACTATTAGAAAGTTTATAAGGAAAGCTAGACCATGAGGAAGATGTATGGACCAGATAAGTGGAACCATGAGGAGGAATTATATGGGAGGATGTGGAAGAAGTGGGAGATGTGGGAGATGAAAGATTGTGCAAAAGTCAGAAAGCATGGCGAATTTTATTAGGGATGGAAGAAGAAAGTGAAGAAGAGGATGAAGGCGAGGAAGATGATGTGACAGGATTGGCCATGTGGCCGGCCTTGTTAGAGAGGTCCCAGATTATGATGATCAACAAACACCAACCTGATAAAACAATTACAAAACGATTCTTAGATTTCAAAAAAGGACTCTAATGAATATAGTGCGGGAAAATATTGTGAAATATAGTTTGAAGAGTAAATAAGACATATATATGTATATATATATATATATATATATATATATATATATATATATATATATATATATATATATATATAAATGTATATATATATATATATATATATATATATATATATATATATATATATATATATATATGAATAATAACATCAACTTGAATGATGAATTATTCTGTGTTTATACGATTATCAACACGAGAAATCTAACATATTATCTGACTATTTTAAATTGAATTCATTTTGCGATATGATAGCATCCCACGTTATCTTGATACGAAGTTACTCGATATCTGACTCGTTACACACAGCTTTTGTTTTTAACAAAAATATAGCAAAAATAAAAAAAAATTATAAAATACTAAGATAATAAATAAATGAATACATATTCATATTTGGATGTGTCCTGTATTTTTATAATAACTTTGACGTGACTCATATCCATGTAGTGGATCCAATGTCAGAAATAATGAATAAATACATGAATAAATGAATGAATACATAAATTAATTAATAAATAAATAAATGCAATGCAAAATTCTGAATACAGAACTTGAGTATCGCGTACAACACAAATCAAGACCATGACTATTTTCGCACCAAAACATTCTATAACTACGCATTTACGATGAAAACAAACCCACAACTCATCATTTATTACACGATATAGTTTACATCTTGGGTATTCCCAACATCTGTTTATATTCTCAACTTATAAAAAAATCGATAATTTAAAAAGATTTTTCTTTTCAGATTGGCTTGTAAACGTAAGTGCGCGTTGTATTCGTCCGGCATATTCGCGGCGTCAAGTTGGCAATGGTGGTCGAGATGGACTGTGCCGTGGTTGGCACAGGAGTCTATATAAGGGAGTAAGCTCAAGTTGCCTCCGAGGCAGCGCCCAAGGAAACAGCTGGGACGCTCGCTACTAACGAGACCAAGAATATCGACTTGGACTAGATCCAGTGGTTGAATTGAGAGAAGGGGGATGTCGGGGGGATGTTATCCCTCCAGAGAGGAATTAAGGATTGCACCATCCCCACAAAATGATAATTTAGGATGGACATTCCTTTATTTTATTTATATTGGGTTTAACAAAGTACTGTAATACGCTCTATTGGCGTCGGTGAATGATATATGAGATGATGGTATGGTGAGATGAAAGGTTATTTTATTATGTGTTTTTGGATAGTGGGAAGGTGTCGGTTGTGGCCTGTTGTTAAGGTACCATTCCAGTAATGACCTGAACAATAGAGGGAAACTACAATAAACCCCTGTCAGGATGATCGACCATGGCGGGAATGGAACCCCTGTCTCCTGAATGACGGTTCAGTGTGCTAGTCACTCGACCATCTCATCTCAGTATTGACATTAGTCTATAAGATTGAATGATTATTGAATGCTCAAACGACCCCACCACCACCATTTTTTTTTTTGGGGGGGGGGAGTACGAATGAGCGAATAGATGAATGATGTGTACAAAATCACCGACCTATACGGAACTTGAACCTACACCCAACTTGAATCCAGTATTTAAAGCAGTGCCTTAGCCGATTGAGCCGGACAGTCGACTTCAGCATCAAGTAGTTCACTATTTATAGTAAATTTACAATATGAACTTTCAAAAATACTGTACCTGCCGGTGATTAGTTTTTCTTCTTACATATATATTCTCGATTTTTATTCACAAGTACTAACAGAACCATTCTTGAAATGCTATCTTGATATTCTTGTAACATTCTTGTGATATTTCACAATCATAGTTCACAGATCAATGCTATTTTCAGTGAATTACCTGAATGACAACATACTCACAAAAATAAGAGAAAACATGATTTATAATTTTTGCCATCGGGGTTGACAAAAAAAAAAGCGGAAAAAATCAGATGGCGAAAGTATTTACAAATGACATTGTTCTCAAAACAATGAGAATTGACAAAACACATTCTAATTTTGATTTTGATATTATGGGGGATTTAAAAATTATTCACAAAAGAAATTTTCCTAAAGGAATGACAAAATATAGAAAAATTAATATAGAATGAAAAGATACACTATAGATGAGACACCGTAGGTATCAGGCCTATATACTAATGTCAGTGGGTGAGGTGAGACATTACCTAGCCCTTTCTAACGAGTAAGTTTGTTATTTACCTGTCACCACCATCGTATACTTACCATGGGTGACTAATAAACAACATGATAATTTACTACACAGCCAACTTCATAAGAACTTTATTTCCCCATTGCAAATCCAGATTTTACTAAATCAATGCGATTAATAGATTTTTGTATTTTTAGATCAACGACTATGAATATTTTCACGAAATACACGATGCTGAGTCGTGAAATTGTGCAACAATTTACACCATTAAATGTCCCCAAATAGTCGATATATTCATACAAATCAAATTACTCAGCGATGATGACCGACTCCGTGGGCTCAGTCGCTACGCAGTAACCACAGTAAACACACGACCCACACGCTTTAATATATACAACATCTACATTCAAATACACTCCCATATAAAAACGACGTCCGTCGCGACGCCTATAGATCTTTAATGATGACGTCACGACGTGTGTCCACGAGCTATTCAGAGTTGCGGGTGATCATTCTTGACCTATTTGCATCATCTTTGTGTTACCATCTGGTTTTATAGCGTCGATCTCTTTCCAACTGACTGTATAGTGTGGAGACTGAATAATGTCTTTGTCTTACTAGTTTCTAAGTTCGATCGTTTCGCAATGAATTTTGTTTATCTATCGACGGTCCAAAGAGAATAGGCACAAATGTCATACACTGAGTTAACGAATTGATTCTTTAATGTATTGTTTAAAGGTCATATACGATTATAAAATTATCAATTACAAACTACAATTACAATTATCTTCAATAATTTAGTTAATTATTTGAAGTTTATAGTCTATATAGTCTATAGTTCATACTTTATAGGTTATAGGTCATTATATACTAATCGATGATTTCCTGGTATCACAGATATATTTTTTTAAATATAAATTAATTAAAATGAAGTGGCGAGATTGCCTTTGTGTTTCCTGGTCCGAACAATTCTACGTGCATAGTCTTGATTGAGGTACTATGATTTTGTATCAAATTTGATGTAACTCAAAAAAAAAGTTAATAGATCCATCAAAATTCATTCTAGTTCCAATTTATTGATGATGTAAATTAATGCATCTCCCACATTAAAATATTAGCTCAACTTACACAAGAAAACGAAAACTCTGATTCTATTAAAAATGTACAAATTCTATTGGTCCCTGGATGACTATACACTATAAATAACTTGGTATCAATTATTTAAGTATAGTTGGACCTTATTAGAAATGGTTATTAATATCCTACTTATATAAGTAGATCAATTGATTCGCTTGTGAAGCAGATGAGTTTTCATGAAGGATAATAAATGAATTGGCTGACTATTTCCTTCGTGATATTTTTCCAAAGCGATACCCGGCACCTCCACCAATAGTTAAGGAAAAAATATGAACCGTACTGATAATTGAAATGGATCATGATAATTGATGATGCTTAGACAATTGATTCATTTTTGAAAATAAATTATGCGATAAACGTATACAATTGATTTATTTTTGAAAATAAATTATGCTATAAACGGAGATAATGTACATAATTACAATAATGGACATTTTAACCAATATATGCAGTTCGTATAGTAATCGTGATGATTTTAAATTATGTGACATATTTTCAATGGTATATTTCTGAGCTGTTTGAAGAATCTACTTGTAACAAATATCTATGAGTGTGAGTAACAGAAGATGAATATCCAGTTCTGAATAAAAACATTCATTTAAAAAAAAAAATTGTTAAAATGAATCATTTTTGGAAAACTTCTCACTTCCACTTTTCTTTCTTCCGTTACTATATTTCTATCTCTCATTATGCCAAGAAAATTCGTTTGTATTCTTCACTCAATTTGGATAACTTCAATGAAGGTCAAATAAAATGCAATATTCCAGAAGTATGATGTTTTCAAAATGGATATATTATATCCCAACATATAGAATAACATTTACTTCGATTGAGAAGACAAATTACAAATTACAAACAACAGTAAAAGCTGTAATAGACCATTACAAGTCATCTCTACTGCAACGACATTGGAAGTCGAAAAATAAGTTTGCTCCATTAAACTTGAAATTTCACCTAGAATTTTTAAAATAAAATAAAAGCTACACCTTCTAGCCAGAAATACATGCTGTGACGCTAACCATAGTTTGTTTGTTACAGTTGGCATACCTGCATATATTAGATATTGTTTCAGTTGTTTCTCATACATGACTAGCCTCATCCTGTGTGAAAGATTGCCAACTTCACGGCCTTCTAGTCAACATCATAAAACCGTACATAACCTCGAAATCATACGAACCATAATTATGATGAATTATTTTTGTATGAAATGACCATGAATTCTAGATATATTTGTCACACCACTTTCGATTTCTAGCTTCCTATTTAATTAATTTCATAGTTTAGCCGTCATAGTAAGAATGAGAAACGTTTCGGACTTCCTTTCAAGTTTTGATGTCATCGACATTTCTCTCACTTAAGGATATGTTGGGAATAGTACCCACCAAAATAGAAGCATCAAGTGATTAAAAGATTGATAATATCCCCAAGAATAACAACGAAAAAATATTGAAATGATTTATTTTATGAAATAATATGTAAGGACAACAATGAGGGATTTCTATGAAAAGTATTGACAATTGAATGAGCGGTTACCCAAGTGTTTATATTTCTACATTCCATGAATATCTCTCATCTTAAAATGGACATGTAGCATTTTACTAGTTATAATATTCTATAAGAGTATTTTAGTAGTGTTCATAATAATCCCAGACCAACTACTGGTCTACATATTGATGTGTAATGTTTGCTTAGCGATCACACCTCTTTTCAAGTTATTCGGACTCGAACCCACGTCCGACTTGACTTGACTTTGTAATGGAGAGACTTGTCTGTACACTGTTCATAGACTGCGTTCATCACACAATTGGAAATCGTTTGGAAACGGTTCAAATTTTCAACGTTTATCACGATACCTTGAATCATTTTAGTCAATCCAGTTGGAAAATCGAAAAAGCTAACCATATTTAATATCCACACTACCTTCTTATTATTACAGAGTTAAAGGAAAGCTCCCCCTCCCCCTCCCCCCCACACACACACCAAAAAAAGTGTGTTCACCCATTTAGTAAGAATTTCAGATGCGATTTGGTTTTCTAAATTTTGTTGGGACCGAATAATTCTCATCGATATGTAGATCAGCATGTTCACACTATTTCAGGCTAAATCGATTCGGTTAAACTCATTCCTGGCTGTGTAATAACGTAGTAATAGTTTTACTTGTGAAAATCAATTTGTGAAGATTATAATTCAATTATGATCTATTATTAGATTTAACGCTGCTCTAGTAAAACTTGTAAGAAAACCTACTATCAAAACAAACCTCTAATGAATGGTCTTGGCGTCAACAATGTAAACAAGTATAAGATGTATTTCGAATTTTGAAATCACTTACTTATTATTGTATATTTGAATCATATTCATAATATATTTTGTACGATACGCCTTATATAATTCACGGTGATGAATTATTTGCAACGTCAGTTTTCTTAAATTGCACAAATAGGCTTATAATAATGAAAAGTTCAACATGGAATTTCTTAACCCCGTCAGTAAAACTAATAAAGTAATTAATAAATTACGAGCGACTGGAGATAAATTGTGCTCGTTGACAGAAAGAAAAGTGGGATGTGAGGTGGAGTGGGCTGAATTGTATTACCTCATTCTAAATCTGGGTTATGTCAACAACAAAGAATCAAATTTATATCAATTTAGGCACTCTTTATAATTATACTCATCAAAAATATCGTACAGATTTTAGATAATTATTTGTTTTTGTGAGGTTAAAAAAAAAAAAATTATGAATAATATTGGTAATCTTTGAAATCTTATATCTGTGAATATTGAAGTAATTATTCAGTTACAAACAAAAATTGAGTACAATATATTTGGCTTACAGAAGATCAAAAAACAAAATTTGAAAACATTATTATATATTGACTAAAATAAATTATTCAGACCATGTATAGAAGAAGTTTTGGGACTTTTCCTTAATTTAAATGAAGCAAAAGGATTGAAATGAAGTCGTAAAACAGTACTGGAAAAGTTATGTCATGACATTTGTATAAATAACTAAACAATTCCATATGTGTAGCGAACACAAAAAAAAAAATACCAACGTGAAATATTAAAATGCCTATTAGTGATGAATGGTAGGAATATATTTGCCACGCTTATCCTAAAAATAAAAATAACGAAACCCATATGCCCACAATCTATCCTACGTCATAATTAAACCTCAAATCTGTCTAACTTCACACATCAACAGCCTACTGACTAACACCTCCTCAATATTATATCCCTTACCCACTCCCACCTTCACAACAGTTACCCACTTTTCTCTCTCCCGCTTGTTGTTCCACCTCTTCCCTCCTTATCTACAACATCCACTATCACAACACTCTCACTCTCTCTCAGTTTCATCCTCATTCTGATCTCTCTCCCTCCTTGTCTTGCACGGTGTTTGCAGTGATGTTGTGTCCTTGTTAGGTCGGCCTCCCTCCCACCGACGCCCCAGGTTGAAGGAGGCGAGCCCTCGTTTTTCGTAAGAGTAAAGCGTCGCTGTACAGAATTCTTAAGTCAGTCGAACAGTAGTGCCCTATCAGTAAGGAGTGCTCTTGAGTCATCGAACGAATACAACTTAAGGTACAAAGAACAATTTTCTTAAATTATTGTTTATTAAGATTATAAAGAAAGAATATATATGAAGTGAATTATTATCGATTGTGTATGAATATTGAAATTCAGTGGCATTGTTTTGAGTTTGGATTTGTTATTATATTGAATCGAAGTTTCGATTTGGAATTATAACATTGAAGTGAGTTAAATTGTATCAAAATGAAAGGAATTGGTGACAGTTTGGAAACTGACAGGAGGATCTTTGTTATGTTCCTGGTTTTAATGTCAGTTTTGGATACTCTCGAAAATTTCATTTCAATGTAGAATTAAATACTCGAAGTTATAATTTTCAATGTTTGGAAAAATTTGAAAAGAAATTCTATGTGAAGGTGTAACATCATAATATTTTTAACGTTGTAATACTATTCGGACTGCATCATTATTCAATTAAATGTTGGAAATGATTCATAGGAATATTGAGTTTTTTTTTTATTAAATGATTGCATTTGATTTCGATTGTTTTTCGAATTGACAAAATATGAAGCGAATGGTGCAGTGTTTTTAATTTTAGCTTATAACTTTTTGCTCCTACTTTGTTTATCATTGGTATTGTCATTTTTATTACTGGGAATGAGAGCAGTACATTACACTATCACAATACAAGTATCATTCTACCGTCCAATATCATATCTGGAATTTCTTGAAGTTTTTTATAAATTTGTATCTCAGTTCAAAATATTACTCTTAACTATACTTTCATGAATTATAACCAAATTTCGGACCCTCCATTCAATTAATTCCAGTGCAGTTATTGGTAGTTTTTGATAGAATAACATGAATTGGATCATAATACTATAAATCAGAAATACAACTTTTATCATCAATACAAAGTTATGAGTGTTATTATACAAGCAATTATTATAAGTTAGAAACTATGATAATAAGTCGATAGTTTGACACCAAATATCAATTGAGAAAATAAGTTAGTTTGCCATTTGTAAATCTAATATATTTTCACACATTTTACTCAATGGAACTGAAAGTTTTCTGAATGATATAATGTGTGATACAGATTTAGTTCGGATTAAAAGAAAATAAGTTGGTGAAAATGAAAGATTAAATTGTAGGTTCATAATGAGCGGAAAAGTTGGAACACATTCGATTCCAGCTTTGAAAAGCTTGAATAAAAAATGTCACCCTGCAATAATAGAATGAGATTGATACTAGCTTCAAATATTCAACCAGGCCGGTTACTTCTCGTCTGCGTAATATAAACCAGTCCCGAAAAAAAGAATCCATATTTTCACTCTGGTCAGTATACGGGGTGGCTGAAATTGACCAGGGCCCTGATTTCGTCGTTCGCGCGTGTCTAATATTAGACCAATGATTAGATCCTGTCTTAGGAGAGCTGCCATCTCGGCCCATCTATTTCCATCTCGGCCCATTAGATTAGAATACTAGCCGAGCCACGAGTGCTGTAATATGCAACAGGCTATACAGAGTGGCCAACTGTGACGCACAACATTCCTACCAATTGATACGATTAGGTTATATTTAGGTGATGCAAAAGGAAACCCGCGCATACGGTTGATGAAAAATATGATTAAAACAAGAATATCAATTGAGCGTCCAGTAATATATATAGAATATAAGCTGCATAGGTCCCTTACAAGATGGTTACGAGATAAAAATGAAAATACAAAATTGCATGATCACATTAAAAGAAAGTTTATGTAAGCCTAATGGGTGAATTTAAACAAAGTGGAAGGATAGAATTAAAAAAAGACCACCAATTTGGAATATAGTTTTATGAAAATGCGATGAAATATTCTCAAATATGAATATACCAGTATTGAAATAATTCATATACTCATAGATGTTTGATTAAATGTTGACAAAAAATGTAGAAATTAACCTAAACTGAAGTAATTATCAAGTGGGCAAAAATATTTATGAAACCATCATTAAAAGATGTGAAATATCTGTTGAGAATCAAATAAATGTCCGATTTATTAAATTATAAAAGAATTCGAAATGAAAAATATATATATAGACGTAACCGATGTATGTGTAGGATATTGATCCCAGAGTGATAAAAAAAAAAAAAATATATATATATATATATATATATATATGTGTATATATATATATATATATATATATATATATATATATATATATATATATATATATATATATATATACATATATATATATGTACATATATATATATATATATATATATATATATATATATATATATATATATATATATATATATATATAAAAATATATATATATATATATATATATATATATATATATGTATATATATATATATATATATATATATATATATATATATATATATATATATATATGTATATATATATATATATATATATATATATATATATATATATATATATATATATATATATATATTCAATTGACGTCCTTGCAATGGAAATCTATTCTTATATATAACCTATCAATAAAAAATGAAGTATAACATTAACATATCAAAGCTATTTTTAAGGCACTTCCGTAAATAAAATGGTTATTAATAGATTACCTGAATCGAAATATATGAAAGTTGAAGGCAGCAAACTGCATTATTTATTCAGCAAAGATATATGTTAACATCACAATTTCAAATACCTAATTATATATTCGGAAAAATATGTTAACTGATTCTATGAGTATGAATACAATATTAATAATGAATACATATTATCAATATTTTCATCATGAATATTATTATTACTATCACTACTACTGTTCTTATCATTATAAAGGTGAAATAATGATCAATATTGAAGTTTATGATTCTAGAAGATGAATTAGGTCACTCAAAACCTAAAAAGGGAATTGAAAATCATGGGAATTGGTCACCACATTCAAAAGATATTCAATTCGGACAGATCGATTAAATGCATCTTAGCGTTTACAATGTCCCATTCTCAACCAATTAGTCACAACTAATCAGCTCACAATGCATTCTAACAATGGAATTTATTTCTAAACCAACCAGTTAAAATAACTGAACGATTTATTATCAAACGCAACAAAGGAATACCCATCCACCTCAAAGTTGACAACAACCCAAATAGTTTGTTCTAGTACCACAAACACCTGAACTGTAACCGTCCGTTATTTATAACCACAGTCCACTAGCTGCTACATAACAGTATAACTCAACTT
>OZ023331.1:39730196-39822696 GCA_964007535.1 Brachyptera risi | reverse complement strand
AAAGGGCATAGTTTTGGTTGTGCTGACGCACGACCGGAAATGGCATGATCATACAAAATGCTACATTATTATGCTTGATCACGTATGCTACACACGGCAGACGCTTTTCGAAAGTAATTAATGGATCACATCTGTAAGTTTATACCTAATAATATTTAGGTAAATGTTATTATTTTATTGCTTTATATTTTTTGCATTAATTATTCACGCTGGCGGAATGGCAAATGGTTGGTGTGTTAATCCCTAATCAAAGGTTCCCAAGACATAAACTAACATAAACTCCGTCCATTTTGGATGAGACCAATTTTTAAGCAGCTCAGTATTTTTTGGAGTAGCATTTGAAACAGAAAAACTGGATATCATACCTTTTTTATGATTACTGTTTACTGTTATTTTTTGACGAAGTTGTAACCTAGTGTTTTGAATATAATTTATAAGCTATTTTGAAATATCTCTGAACTTATCATTCCAATTATATCAACAGTTGACTGTAATATTTAATTACATTTCATACTTTTTTATGAATCAAAACTTACACTCAGCTTGAGGATATGAACTTTTTGAATATTTTCAAAGTACTGTACAGTTGAATAAATATTCACATACAAATAAGATATTTAGTATTTGAGAAAAGTAGATTATCATTTTACAAGTATTCATAATAATTTTTTATCACTATGGTTACTGAAACTTCAACATATTTTTGATGATCTTTTGACACATGTATATATATACATGTTTTGTGGGCGACCATCACCAGCTAGTAAGAAGCATGGCGTATAACAAAATAAGAAGACATCCATCTGTGTGACTGACTGAACGAACCAAATGACAAAAGTAAAGAAAAAATTGTGGTAAGAATTTTTTACAAACTGCTTTAGCTTTAGCTACCTTAACGCATGTGCATGACTTGCTAAAATTACTTGACACACACAAAATCACTACAAAACACTTTGTATGAAAATATGGTATATATATACACGCACAAAATTTCATCAGCACTTTTTTCATATTTTCATTCTGAATATTTCAGTATTATTAATGTTATGAAATCACACACACACAGACGCATAAACTTGTGTTAACGTGTGGATACTCAGTTTTGTTATCATTACAAAAATACATTTCAATCACTTGGATCATCATGGATTCTTGATTCATTATCATTTTGATTATGTCAGTGTTATTTCGGCCATTTCATTGGTACCCTTTTTCTCTTGTTCTTTCTCTTCATCGTTTTCTTCTTCTTCTTCTTCTTCCAAGTCACTGTTACAAACTAGTGACCTGAATCATACTAGCTTGGCGTGATTGTGATCCTTTTTAGAAAGATTCCTTAGTGACCTTTGTTTGTATGCTCTAGACTAGTCATATGGGATATTACAAAAAAAATTGATTTTCATTTTTCATTCATATATTTCATTATGGAGGAATTTCAAAAAGTTGAATATCAAATCAACTTTGCGCATTTTTTGATCAATATACTATAAAAACGTATAGCTTCTCTGTGGCTACTCTTAATACTTGCCGAATTTAATTTATTCAATACATATTATATAATACTATAATATATCAATATTATACTAGGGTATCAAATTGTCAATATTATCATTTATATATACATTTAGGGTGTAATGGCCATGTCATAGAAGATTCAATTTAATGACATGGCCATTTTCATTCTACATATCTCGATATTGGATTGTATCCAAGAAGTTTAATTATGAATATATAAATATATATATATATATATATATATATATATATATATATATATATATATATATATATATATATATATATATATATATATATATGAATATGTAATATTTGTATATAATTTTGTATTTATTCAATTTATATAATTATGTGGAATATATCACAGATTGTATATTAATTAGGCGAACTGTTTGAAAAAATTTAAAAACTATCATACAGCAAACATTAAAAAAAATGTATAAGTATGGAGTCTCATTTCTGTGCATTTTGACTGCCATAAGTGGTCACTCACCTTTCTTAAATGTCGTACATTTAATTTAATGTTAATGAATATACATCACAAAGTGCAAACTAGGTGATTGAATTTCATATCCAATGAAACTAAATATATAACGTAAATTTTACTTGCCAATATTTCTCGAATTGGAAATAAGAAAGATGAGAGACCAGTTACAGTAGTTACAACGTACGGGAATGAGCCCCTAATCTGTCATCACCTCGATCCGCACCTATTCGATCAAATTCATTTCAAACATTTTCGAATTATCAATGAGTTTTGTTGTCATGCAGCTCCCTTATACGATGCCCGTTTCAAAGTCTGGGACGATGATCTCAAGTTGGCTGCCCGCAACGACCACGTCTACCCAAGCCGTTACCCACTGATGCTGACTTACAACAAGAAAGACGATTTACCGACAGCTCAGAGCATAGCAGACTTGGCCAAGCGGTCAGTGTCACCCGCCCTGGAAACGCCGAATAGCTATAATTATGCTGGTGAGTGGTATTTACTTTGGAAGTTTTTAGAAATTTGTATATGAAGGATTTTAATTTCATAGTATGGTTGTTTTCGATTGTTATCGAATCACCAGGGGTCAAAATGTATATTTTTTCTCTTACATTAATGCCAACACTTGAAATCCCTTTAACATTTTACACAAATTTGCGAAAATTTGAATAACAAATTTGAAAAATTGATGATATTTTCTCAAAAAAAATCATAGTATACACTGATATCATTGAAAATTATGAGTGAAATCAAAAATACTTTTTATCAGCAACTTATAGGTCTATAAAGCAAATATACAAAAGATAAAAATGATAAAAATATCAGGATATTGATGAATTCATTCATTGGGGTGTTCGTATATATCATATAACCTACCAGTTGGTGTTGCAGTCAAAAGTTTTAAAAAATATTTCGAGTTATCGTAAATTTTTTTTCAATCAATCCATTTTCCAAAATTGAATTTTTCATGTCATGCCTAGAAAAAAGTGTATACATTCAGAATACTGAATTCAAATTATTAAATTCATTAATAAAAACCACCTCATACATGAAATACTATTAATTTCCAGGCCAGCCAATCTACAGGCGCGGAGGACTCAACCGCCACCCCCTTTCTGACATGTTCAACCCCCGCGTGTCGATGCCGATGACGAGTTTCTCGCGAGACCCTTGGTGGTACGACTACCCCGAACTTCGCCCCTTCCAGTCCGCCTATACCTACCCCTGGACGACACCGACCCCCTTCTATCTGCGGGACTCTTTCTTGTCGCCCGTCAAGAGGACTTTCCTTTGGGACAAGCACCCAAACAGGCCATTCGGTAAATTATTTTCATATTTTAATTCATTTTTAAAATAAATACATGATTACAATATTAAATATAGACTGTATGAAGTTATTACTGTACAATACAAGATTGAATACAGTTATTATATTAGATATTAATATTTGGTGACAAGACTGCATCGAAGTTCTCGATAACCAAGAAGTGCAGCTTCTAAACGGTCCTATGAATTGAAAATAATATTATTAATGGATAATAATGATATATCAACTCAAGATAAAATATGGTTAATATTCAAATAATATCACAGAAGGCTTTGTGAAGAGTTATACATAATTTGTAAATTATTATTTGAGAATTTGCTGATGATATTATAGGTAATCAAGTTTTATATTCTTCAATTCATAGTCCAGTAATGCTTCTACTTGTATGAAAATTATGCTCACTCTGGTATAGTTCTATGTGAGATTGGATGGTTGACTTTGAATGATTTTTTTCGTTTTTATTGTTCCGTTGAAAAACAAACGCCAATACTCATGACTAGTATAAGCATCGACGGTATATAAGAAGTATTATGAAGTGTTATTTATGGTAATATAATATTTGATACACAATATACCGGTACTATAAACTTATGAAGACTACACGAAGCATGAAGTGATGCACTTGCTGCTTGCTTTACCATTTTCTTGGTGAATATAATACCAAAATCAAAGGTTCTCTTATCATTTTCTTAGTATTATTTTGTTGACATGGATTTTTGTCTTTTGTTCAGAATTTTAACAAAACAATTTTGTTATTATTTAAGGCGAGTGTGATACGATATACGCGTACGATATTTCAGAATAAAAGGTATGGTAACAATTTCATAGAAGGTATGCATTTTTGTACATTTTCACCCTTCAACAGTTGATCTTTTTTGTGACCCTGTGACTTTTTTTGTACCTGAATGAGTATTTGATGTTCTGTTATATAATAGATTTTTTCTAGTATAGTAAAATTTGTATTAGAAATTTGAGAAATGTTCGTAGGTAAAAATATTTGGGATAATTACGCACGTTTCAGGCGAAAAGTTCACTCAAGGCCGGCGGGGCAGTTAGGTTTAGTATATGTAGATTTTTTCAATGTAGAAATTGAGAACACTTTAAAGCTTGAAGAAAGTTACAATAATTTTAATAAGAAGTACACGACTCCTGTAATCCAGCTACTTGGAGGCTTTTTAAGTGTTGATGTGAGAATATTCACAGATACCAAATTATAATTTCCCAATAATTACAATGAACTATTTCCAAAAGTATAAAAATGATGATTGAAAATATTTCAGAAGCATTTTTCAGGTTAAAATCACCAACGTTCACTGGAGAGAAGAGCTTCTGTAATGGCATTTGAAAACAAATTGTCTACTTTGAAAATACCATGCACATGTTCAGTTTGCATTAAAATTTGAATAGCTTTTTCAAATGAAATGCTTATTCCTAAAATTATTCTACATTTTTCGGCTTGATTTAAAACATGGTACACAAGAATTTCAAACTAAAGGCTTATGTGTAGCATGTAGCACGAACATTTTTTCAAAACCACCTTCCTTACATTTTTGTCATTCTGTCGTGATGTACGTACATGTGTACCAATTTTGCATCTTTACTCCTACAAACCATATAGACTTCAACGAGTATAGCAACAGCATGGTATTAGCGGTTCTTCTGTAGTAACTAGTGGAATAGGTAGTGAGTTACGAACATTGAAATCTGTGTTGTCTACTTAGCGACAAATGAGCATAAGCGAAAACTCGTTTCTACTCATACGAGTTTCACCATGTGTTACTTTGTGGTGTTATTGTGTGTACATTGTATTCTTCATGCTTGATATGGTAAATCCCTATAGAAAGTCATTATTGGTATCTTATATGGCTTGGACCTAATTAAATTGTTTCATTGTTTTCACATGATTTTATTTGTAGAAATAAAAAGTCTGTTGGGCTCCATATTTCAGAGCAGTGTGAGAGCAAACGAATGGTTTGACAGCAGGGTATCATTTCCTTTCTTCTCTTCATTTACGCTACATTATAGCAGCAAAGAAAGTGTTGCGGCGCAGTAAAGTCAAACTTACAGCGGATAAGACCAATAGTGACTAACTACAGTAGTCGATACGAACATGAAAATTAAATCTGTGATTGTTTCAATTTTGTACAATAAGTTACACCTATTGAAAGAAAGGAATTTGAAAAAAATTATTGTCTCATACCTCCAAAATATTGTATGTAGTTGAAAAGTTAATAAGACGATTGTTATTCTTATTTTCAGCTCACGTACACCGCTACGGTTACTACTAAATGACTGCGGAAGATGGAAATGGAATATCGACTAACAACGACTGCGCTGAATTCAACCAGCGTAATAAACAATAGGCTTATGTTATCGCCACAAAGTTCAAAATGCACATTCAATTCAAAACGTTAAACTGTCAAGAAATAATTCTATCACAGATTATTTTTCTTTCTTTTTATTCATAATGTAAATCAATACCGTAGTAGTTTTCTTGATTTCGGCTATCAATATGGTGACACCCCGCATTCAATAAGTAGAGTTCTCTCTACATCGCACGCAATGGAACATACTTGAACACTCTCATTAATTGATATTATTATATGATAAATAATCTGTACAATAAAAATAAAACACCAGAACCATATTTTTTCTACTAGTCCTCTACCAAAGATACATCCCTTATTTTCATGGAACCTTTGAAAAATACATACTGATCAACAGTTGAGTATGATTCGTGATGAAAGTCATGGTAGGCCCTGATGAATGGATGCTAGAAAGGGTTATGTAAACAATGAAATCACTTGGGTATTGTCAAATCAATTTAGCCAAAAGCCAATATAGGTTGGAAATGAGTACAGATGAGCACTCTAGGCCATTCCAATTACATTGATATTTCACTTTTCTCACTTGAGAATCACCAACTAGACTCATTTGCCAAGGCTAAAAACTTAATGTTCCAAATGAGACTAAATATTAAAATGTTAATTACACTACCAATTTATTCCATTACTAAATACTTACGTACTACACACTGGCCATCTATTTCAAACTGTATATATCTTCATCATATCATTTTAGTTCGTAGTTTGTACTATTAATTTCAGTGATCAATTCACAACCTCCTAGATTTATTAACAAAACAAAACAAATAGAGGTTGTTGTGGATCTGTTCCAATTTGCATCTGCAGTCTCAAGTTGAACAGTATGAATATTCATTGAAGTCTCTGATCACGTTCATTGTGTTCTCTAACAATACAGAATAGCAATACAATTTCAAATTAAGAATAGATAAGCAATTAAAAACAAATTTTTGGAAATTTAAGGAATGAATACATAACAACAAGAAGGTTAAGACTTGGATATTCAAGTATAATAATGCATTTTACAGTTGTCGAAGTATGATCTTTCAGTTCACCCAATAAATGTGTCCAGCTTGCGAGAAATATTTTGTACTGATATATTATATATTTTGTTGTTGTGCATAACGATCATACCAACAGCTAGGTAAGTACAAGAGTAGGTACGAGAGTTATACAACGGTAAGTATGAGCGGGTGATAATGGAACGAAGAAGCGATGAAAGGTAAAAGGATGCTCACAAAAATTCAAACCTAATGCGGAACTCAAATTCAGTTTCACGAGACACTTAGAAAATTTGTAGTGAAAGAAGGGTACAAACACACCTTATCAAGGTGAACTATAATTAAAATAAAACAATTAGATATTTTAATACTTTTTTTATTTCTTGGTTGAACATAAAAGACAACTTTTACCTAATTTAAATTATACAAATGGGCATGAACCTAAGATTTACAGGCTCCACAATAATTAATTAAAATTAAATTTAAATTAAAAAATGACTGATATACTTCTCAACCCAATAATTACCTTTAGTGATTGATAAACATCTAATAGTAATAAGCTATTTGGTAGATAAATACATAATGATGAAAATGGGGAAATAAACAATATCTACGAATTGACGTACTTAACACGCACATACGAATTGGAAGCATTAATATAGGCCTGATAGGAGTTTGAGACAATTTGGGATATTAAGCACCCCAACCAAAATCCAAAATAATCTGATATTAAATTACTACATTCAATAATTATAATAAGCCTAACCCAGGCAGATACGATCTAACAGATAACAATCCATGTACGCAATATACAATAACACAGTGCCTTGTTCTTATTAAAACATGGTTAATAACTCAATACCATAACTTCTAGTTGAAAAGAAAAGTATGAAACTAGCTGTCGACAAGGCTATTATTAAATGCTGGTTTGGATTTAAAATAGTGGTACTACTGAACTTTGCGCAAGAATCATTTGACAAAGATTGCATGTTTTCTGGCTATCCATACCCTGAAACCATACTCCAAAAAAATACACGTATAACAACTGGTCTATCAAAATTTCGCTCTAAAAAAATTGAAATTGCAATTTCATCACAAAAATACTGATATTGACCAACACTTTGACACCGGTACTAGAATTTAAAAAATCACTGGACTTTTTTTCACTCTGAATTCCAATTCACTGTACCATAATGAATGAGTAACGATACAGAAATGATACAGTACATACCGGTATACAAGACTGGAAATGTGCATGGATAACCATTCATTTTCAAGTGAAAACAGAGCTGATTAGAAAATTTAAATTGTTTGTAGATATTTTTACAAAAAAAATATATATATATATTTAAGAAAATAATAGTTCTACTTCACAGTAGGCCACCATTACCCAAAAAGTAACTCAAAATCACGTGCACTAACCGTACAAAAACAGGGTCCACAATCTGAACAATTGAACATGAAGGACAAAAATACAATTCATTCATTTCACATAGGCTGACATAGCTATTAGCTACACAATATGTAGCTACACATGATATATAAGTGACAAACCACATTCTACATTTTAGAATATATAATATACTGATTCTAACATCGTACGAAATGATATTACATGTACAGACTCGGAAATACGTGATACAGAGTAACAATGCTGATCAACATTATACGTAATTAGAGTGTACAGGTCAAGTATTATAAATTTACAATCCAGTCGAGTGAACAAAGATTGGATATCGCATTGAAGGATCTCCGATTGTAACCCTCCAACCCAGGGACATGAGCAAATTAGTAACAACTCATTTACAGTAGAACTTCATGGCACAGTGAAACCTCAACTTGGGGTTTACAAAAAATCATATTTTTTTAAAGGCCCAAACTAATTGGATGTTTTTAAAAATCTGGATCATATCGGGTTTTAAAAAATCTTAGAAAAACAGTTGTAGGCCTATTATATAGAACTATAAACACTAAATGACAACATGAAATTTGTATAGCCTACAGTACTAGGAAAACACAGCATGTGCGTTGTGAGATATGCGATATAGGCATATTTATGTGAATTGTAATGGAATACTAGACACGCTTCGATTTTGAAACTATCAAGTCACGGCCTTCCTGTTCTACTTTGATGCTCATTTTTTCAATCATTTTACAATCTACTTGGTTCTACCTTTTGATCTTCTCAATAGCTTTTTAACTGACCTAAAATAAACTACATTATAAATAATTATGTTCTTCAAAACGGCTGATGCGATTGATGTAAAACTTTGTAAAACTTTAGAATAACGTTTAGGTATATCATTTTGATGTTTGAATTTTTCAAAATTTTCAACTTATTTGAAGACATTTCTTTTAAATTGTCTTCTATGTGCCATTTTTATGGGGTTTCTGAAAATGCAAAATGGTTTTTCTCAAAAGTGGTGCAACCAATAAATTATGAATTGAATTTTAAAAAAAAACTTTGGTGTGTAGCCTCGTTAAAATGGATACAGGTATTTTCTTAATGGGTTATTAGTAATTACTAATTAGTTACCGATAAAGTTCACTGGGTTTCATATTGGTGGGTAGTTGTTCGCCAACCCTGAGCAACATACATCGTTTTCCAGCTTCTACCGTCCGGTGGGACCGTTTCGTCCCACCAAAAGTCTCATTCAAGCGATGTTGAATTTACCTTCAAGGATGTATTTTCATTCCTTGAAACACAACAGATAGAGTTTTCACTGTATAACACATACCAAAAAGGCTAACGATAGGACTATCTCCAGATTATCGCTATATTGTGAGTCACTGTCAGAGCTAATTTTTCTCTGAATGTCACTAAATTGTGACTGTTTGTATTGAAAGTTGTACCATCAAGGTTTGACTGAACTTGAAATAAGAATTGAATTGAGACTAGATACATTATTTGTATCTTTTGCTGTTTGAATACTACCTGCTCTAATGTAATTCGATGGTTTGAATGAGTATGTTCTTCATTTTATCAACATAGCAGCACTCAACATTTCAATTTGTAAAAACAACAAATAAACAACAAAGGAATGTATTACTGATGTTAGAGGAGGAATTTGTTTACTGAACATAGTCTCTAATCAAAACTTTTCATAGCTATTCAATCAATTATGTTCATAGGAATTTATAACATTTATAACAACGGTATTCAGTATTCTCATGTCTCAGAATTCACATATATGTAGATTGTAACCGACGTCGGAGGGTAGGAGAGTTAAAACCGATAAACATTAAATAGAATACAGCGCAATAAAATACTGTTCAAGTATAAATTAAAAACACATTTCAGTTCGCCCATCAAGTTGACCAGCGTAGCAAAATACCATCGTAATCATATATCATCATTGTGTATACTTCTATAATCCCGTTCCCTTCGATTGCTTCCATAAGCCAGGCAGGTTGGTGCAAGGATATACAGAAGCGCAGTCAAAAATGCAAACGTGTTCGATGTGGGTAAAAATAGTCTAAATAGTACACCTAATAATTAATAATATAGTTTTGTAATTAATATGTTTAGAAAATAGAATTTATTTTACTTTCAGTCGCCCTATATCGAAGCAACCGGTGAGTAGCTACTTCTTCTTCGTCGGGTTTCGTTGTGGCGTCGAGGGTCGTCCAGAGTTCATGCCGGTGTATTGGTACTTGGCCTTTTTCTCGGATGGTTTCAATATCTGCAACAATGCCATTTGGATAAAAATTTAATAAACTAATACATATATGTAGATTTAACTGGAGAGGGAGAAAAATGAAGTCAGCAGAAATGAAGTTTGTGAGGAGCATAGCAGGAATGTCACAGATGGAGAAGAGAAGCAGAATTATAAGGAACGAAGTGGAAGTGGAAATGTTATCATTTAAAATGGAAAGGGAGAGACTTGGGTGGTTCGGGCGTATGCAACAAATGGAAAAGGAGAGAATACCGAGAGCAATGTTTGATATAGCAGAAAACAATGGAGCCAAGAGAAGAGTTGGAAAACCAAGAAGAATGTGGCAGGAAGGAGTAAATTTGGGTTGTCAACCGAGGAGAAAAATGGGAGGAAGTGGTAGACAAGAGATGGTGGGCGGATAGAGAACGGTGAAGGGAATTCGTAGGAAGAGAAGAAGAAGCAGTGCCCCCTAGTGAAGAAGAGGAGGAAGAAGTCAAAACTGACAGGAACCGATTGATATAAAAAGTCTGCCTTGGAAGAATTGGTGGAAACACACCCTGACCCTATTTAATTGGTTATCTGGGTCTGTGAGATATATAATGATTAATGAATTATAGTTATTGTTGATAAATATCACCACCAAGTGTTAGGTTATTGGGGGTATAGCTTGAACCAAAAGTAAGAGACTTTCTTCTTCTTGGCTAACTGGTCCACCTTTTGATATTGAATAGGGTTTGATAGGTATCGGCAAACAGAAAACGGTCTTTTACTTATACCATAGGCTCAAGACAATTCAATTTTCAATTCATTTTTGAGATATTGTGTCAAGATATTACATTACTGACTGGACCAGATACCGTATTTACTCGCATATAAGTCGCATGTATATTTAGAAATTTGAGAACTCAAAACAGGGGTGCGACCAATACGCGGGTGCGACTTATACGCGCGCACAAAATCTCAAAAAATGAAAGTCAAATGCATCAATTCTCGTCACAGTCGAGCGTGTTATTTTTACGTCATCAAAAAGTCACATGCGTCTCATAAAGGTAGGCCTAAGTGAGAAAAAACGTCACATTTTGCGATAAAAACAGTTGCCGTGAAACACTGCCGGTCGTCCAATGTTAGAGCATAGGGCGAACCCACAATCGTCGTCAGAATTCATGCACAGACAGTCGTCAGTGCTGAAGCAAACATGATACTTTTAGATTCTTGTGTTACACTGAATGACAAGACAAACACCTCAACACATCTGTTCATCATCAAAACAGTTGCCATGAAACACTGGTCGTCCAATGTTACAGTATAGAGCGAACCCCCAATCGTCCTCAGAATTGATGCACAGACAGTCATCAATGTTGAAGCAAATAAATACACGTAAATATGTTTACATTCATTTTTATCTAGCCTCTTACTTGTGTTGAATGAGTAGCCCCCTATAAACAAATCAGCCATACATAGCATTGTTGATTGATGATAAACAGAACGTCTCAAAGTGTTCCTGTTGGTAATCAGTGTAACATGATACTTTTAAAGTCTCAGGTTACACTGATTACCAACAAGAACACTTTTGACATATCTGTTTAACATCAATCAACAATGCTAGGTATTGGTGATAACAGTCTATTGTGGGCTATTCATTGAACACTAGGAAGAGGCTAGATAAAAATGAATATAAACTTGAGAGTTATTTATGTAATCATCATGCACTCTGGGTCCCGTTGTTGTCACGCTCGCTCGCTCGGGTATGCTAGGCAACCTGTCCCTTCCCACCCTCGCGGTTTAGTTGAGGCCCCTCACAATGGTTTCTCATGCCTCATACCAAGGGTTTCTCTCTCAAGTGTCCAGAACAGAGAGCTAAACATTTCAATCGCGATGTATTTTTGACGTACTGGAGACTTTTTTTTCTTGATAACATCGAAACTTGATACAAAATCATTGTTCCCCAATTAAGGCTATGGATGAAAGATAGGATCGTTTGAACGGGGCACCACAAGGGCGATCTTACCACTCCATTTTGATTATTTTAAACTAAAGAACTTCAACACCAGGACTGCTCTGTCTGTGACCATAATTTTTCGCCGTGGATAAAAGTCTTTCAGTATAAACACAAATATTGATATCTTCCACTTTAAACTATGTCTCTAGGGCAATGATCACTTCTTTCCATTTTCAGCAGATGTAAAGTTTATCATTATACAAAATGGACAAAATAAAATAGTGATAGTACTATAATGTTATAATTAGGCCTATCACTCTACCAAATAATGGTAATAATACTAATACTGGAGACTGCAGGTGCGACTTATACGACCATACAAAGGGTTTTTCAAAAAATGGCTGTCAAAAACAGGGGTGCGACTTATACGCGGGTGCGACTTATATGCGAGTAAATACGGTATGCTCAGTCAGTTGCTTTATCATGCAAATGGTGAAAAATTAATTTATTGCGCAACAAATAGGTTTGAACGTCATCAGAGTAATGTAGGTCTACGGCTACACCTAGTTAAATCAGTTAACGTGAGAAAAATAGTTTTCTATTTTCTTCGTTTCAAAATTGAATGTTTCATCAAGTCTAAACTCTAAACATTAAAGAACCTGCAAACCGTGATGATTCGTTCAAATCATAGGTAAAGTGGCCTATTCGAAGACTTGATTCAACAGTGTCAACTCACTTAGAACTCCGTGTTAATTCAAGTTAATTTAAACAAATAATTAAGCCAGTTGGTTAGGAGGTATGCAACCCTAGTGGGCTAGGCTTACAGCAAGTAATATAAAGTGTCCGGGAGCGTAACGTTGATGCCAAGACAAGACAAGCCTCCACCGTTGGTTACAGCATATCAATATTGTAGCCAAGCGGGTTGCATACCTGCTAACCAACTGGCATAATAATTTGTTTTAATTAACACAGTCCGCTAAGTGAGTTGACACTGTTAATTTAAGTCTTCGGATACGCTGCTCTACCATGATTCAAATAAATTATGAGGGTTTGCAGAGCTTTTTACAATTCTTTTGTAGAAAGAATATACACACTCAACAGGCAAAACATGTCTCAATACAAATCGATTAATCAATTCGTTTCACTTCTTTGGATGATAGTAGGTTAAACATTTTCAGAAATGTGATGTCTGATACACCAGCTACTCTAATGAACACTGCAACTGATTTCCGTCCGTAATTCACGTTATAAGTACGGTGACGTATTTATTACCTGGAAGGAGCACATGAGTGTTTCATCGACGGACATCATTCCGCCAGCGTTGTCGAACTCCCCGCAGTAATTCGGGGCCGAGAACAGTGTGACCAACTGTCGCTTGGCAAAGAATTCGTAGCCATCCTCAACCACCTAGTGAATGGGAAAATGAGAATATATATGAGATATGAACACAAAAATACAAAATAATAATAGGCCTACAAGTATAACACGAATACATTGGGTACCGTGAGCTATTTAAAAAGGAAACTTGTTAGATGGAAAATACTTTTGAATTACTGTACCAATATGGATAGAAAATTAGAAGAGCAACACGGTACAAGTCTATACGCTTGGAAATTTAATGTTGGGCTTGAACGAAAGTAAAAGTCTATTTCTGTTTTTTTGATACCTGTTGAATTCTAAGCTACATTATCACATTAATAACTTTTGTGCTATGAAGAAAGGAACTATAAATGGGAATCACTTGCATGAAAAATAAAATATGCCCTCAAGTGCCTGAAGAAGGAAATTAAATGTCAACCAGCATGGGTAGAACTAACATGTATATAAATTATAAAGCAGCTGCCTCAAAATTAAATAGATTCTTGCAACAACCAGATAATTGTACTTTGTATTCCCAAGTTGCAAATAAAAATAGCTACTCCCATACTAATTCTACTACTTCTACTACTACTACTACTACTACTATTATCAGAGCAACTTGTATGAAATGTTGCTTTTTTTCTTCGTCTTTTTTTATATTCTAAATATTATCTTCTATGTTTTTTTTATTGTGTTCTCGGTGCTTATTTTTGCTATAATGATGTTTCGTAAAAATTATAAACATGTTTAGTTAAAAAAGAGGTAACTATAGGCCCAAGTTAAATGCAGAATGTAAACTTTATGTCTATATTATAATTAGTTTATGCAAAATGTAAACTTTATGTAGCCCATATATATCATAATTAGTTTATGTACGTGATCCAGAAATATAAAAAAGGAACTTATTTATGAAAATAGACCTACAGACAAACCACATTAGTGGCTTAGTGGGTCCAGAAATAACTACGCCGTGTACATTAAATGAATAAAGAACTTTAAAAAAAAAATACTACTACTACTACTAAATTTTTAATAGCCCATGAATTTTATGATATATAGACAAATTTATTCAAGCTGCTAAGTATTGCAATTGTAACTAAGTTGTCTTTCTTCTATCAACATGACACCTTAAATGATTTATATATTTGCCAACAGTTTAAAATTCATCTTCTTCTATTTTCATATGTGTACATTTTATGGAGGCATTAGTACGTTTTTAGTAGCCTATGTATTTTTTTTTTTTAGTTGAAATTTGAAATTAAGAAAAGAAAAATTTCAAATTTTTAGATTTTCATATTTCAGTTTGAATTATGATGCTTTGAATCATAGCCATAATTGACTTGTTATCTAATTTGACTAATTTAAGAATATCCACAACTGACGTATAAATTTCTGATTTCGATACTCGTACAGATTTATGTTAAAAAATGTGCATATGAGTGACAATTATGAAATAAATAGACCTACATTGAAATTGAAATGCTCAACTGGTTTGACCAGGTAAAAACGAGACTTTCACTTTATACCAATTAGGGGACGTCCATAAATTACGTCACAGCTTAGGGGGGAAGGGGGGTTGTCAAGATTTGTGATAAGGTGTTACAAGGGGGGAAGGGGGGAAGGCAACTGTGTGACGTACCATTTTTTTGTTCTTATAGATTCTTATATTTATACCCACCCTAGAAACAGCAGATGCATTTCAAATAATTATTAAGTTTGACTACTCAAAAAGCAACATAAATAAATGAATATTTTGACTTGATTAGTTTATTTTACCTTTGCCGCCTGTTGATTTCAATTTTTTTGTTAGAGGGGGGGGTATGAGAATTTGTGACGTATTTCAAGGGGGGAGGGCAATAGGTTTTGTGACCATCTATGACATGGGAGGGAAGGGGGGTTCAAAGTGGCCTAAAAACGTGTGACATAATTTATGGACGTCCCCTTAGTGATACTGTACTGACACGTCCAATACGTATATCCTGACAAATCAATTTAGGGATAAATACGTAATGATTTTCTATTCTATTCTAAATATATGCCTAGGCCTAGCCAAGGCCTAGGCTAGGCTAGGCTATACATTTAAAATATAATATTCACAGTGAATAAATCAAGTCAGATCAAGTTCAAAATGTTCTGCCTAACGTGATGAGAGCCTACGAAAATAATACAGGGTCGAACAGTAAAAATCAGCTTGCTACAGACATATTTTGAATTCAAACTCTATTTGATTTTGCAGTAGGAACTATTTAAAGATTTGATCGAAAATAGAAGGTATTATTAAGAAATATTGTGAACTCAGTTTTGATAGATTCGGTAGGTCTTTTACAGCACCATTTATATTCTTTCAAATAATTTCAATCATTTTAATAATATTAATAATACCTTCTTTTTCTATTACCTTGTTCCATTTTCATATTTTTCTCATACTTTTGTTATCTACCCTCAATTAAGTTAGTTTTATAATATTTCAAGATTTTTCTGTATTCAATTTTTTATCACTTTTGTAAATAACCATTGTACTATATTGTATTGACTATTACGCTGTACCATCTTGGTATCCCGCTATGCGGACAGCCGTCAATAAATTGTCATTCTCTCTAGGCCTACATTCTCTCTTGAAGACTAATAATGTAGAATAGCATCTTTACACAGCCTAGGCCAGCACAGGACTAAGCTAGGCATTTTGATGAGTTACATATGGCACAACTGGAAGTTTAAACTTTATTTCAAGATAGTAGTCTGCACTCTCTTGAGTGGAGCAAGAACACATGGCCAACAATATGAATTCAATTAAGTATTAAGATTAGGCAGGTACCAGACACACCACAGCGTTCAACAGGTTAATACTAGAATAACGGGATATATTTATCGGTTCATAACAAAACAATATTTTACGATCAAACAGAGAGGATAACGTAATGTTTTAGTTGCTTATAAGTTACAGTGAATACACAGTCGTTCTGACAGTAGGCCTATACTTCGGCAATAACCAACTTTCCAGCGATATTTTTTTGACAACATTCATGCCTAGTAGAGCTCTCATGAGAGTGGAAAGTCATAGAATCAAACTAATTAATAACACCAACTACGTAGTAATCAACATCTAGGTCCAAAAACTCATCGAAACGGTCCACTAAGCACTCTAACTAGGCACTCTAATAAGTAAATTATTGATAACCTTGGGTAAATTAATTTGTTTCTAAACATACATTAATTGTTTAAATACGTTTATATAATAATGAGTGAGATACAACAAAACATGTGTAGGCCCTATATGATAAACATTATTCTCTAGATAGACTAATAACATGACTTGAGTATATTTGAATAGCCATGAATCACGATGAGTCATTCGTGGTTTGTTATTTCCAACGAGGTCAGTAATGTAGTAGGCCTAGTAAATAAATAGTATCAAGGCGGTTCAATATATGACAAAAGCATTTCAAACTTCACAACAACAGGGGGGTAGGGACATGGAGGGGGGGGGCTCTCGAAAAAAAAATTATTGAGCCTAAAATATAGATCCCGTTTTGCAATTTCAAATCCATATAAAAATCACAAAATTAATTACCGGTAGTAGGCCTACATATTATACAATTAAAGTGCAGTTTGTTCAAAAAATTGAAAATCACAATGGATTTGTAACACAATGGAACTGGGGTGTATCATTTAACACAACCATGAAAAATATTTACACTTGCAGTATTTTTAAAAATTCTATTTTCCTAAAATCTACGCATATTTTGTCACTAATTTCATCACAGACTTTACATATAGTGTGTGAAGTTTCAGTGTGCATAATGTCAGTAAATTTTTGTCACAATGTATTCTGATGTGTATTGATAAACCACTTTATGTGACAGCAACCGTGCAAAAATATAATGAACTGTACGTATAGGCCTGTGAGAAAGTGTACCCAACTGCATGTAGCCACCAAAAAAGAGGCACCGCCTAGTCGCGCCTATGCCCGAATACAGCGCTGAACTTAGTCTTACCTGATGAGCACGGCAAATGAGATCCAAATCGTGACGGCTGAGAAACTTCGAGACAACGTCGGCGCCAAACGTGAAAGACACGCCACGATCGTTCTCGCCCCAACCTTGGACATCCTTGTCTGGATCTGACCACAGGAGGTCACACAGTAAACCTGAAACAAGAGCACTCGTCAGTTTGGGGGTCAATGTTAAAGGCCCTCAATTATACACACCGATCTAGAATTATTTGTAATTAAATTATTGACAAATATTACACAAAACTTTGAGATTTGAGAGATGAATTGAAGATTTGAGTTGAAACAAGTTGAAAAAAATACATCAATATATATTTTGGGAAGATGAAGGAGGTGATCTAATGGTTCGGGATAGGGGAGACAGTCGTCCAGTACCTTCATTTTTCGTGGATATTATTATATTTCTGGGATGCTAAATTTTCATTACCGGTATGTCACTTTATAATACGGCAAAACCTCGTTGGGATATTTTTTATTCTCATTTTTTTATATCATGAGTGAGAAACTTACTAATGGAACTATTGAACATGGGAAGCATATAGACGGGATCAAAAAGTAACATTCAATTGAAAAATTGAAAGTTGAGGTAGTAAATGTTTAGATAAGAAACTTATAAAGAGATTCTAATCTATATTGTATTTAGATCCCATTTCATGAATAATAAACTTGTTGATTAAGCAATAATTAGTGGAACTTGTTATTACCCTTGGTTACCATTGGTATTTTTGTACCCCAATTAAGAATTAGCTCAATTACCGGTAACACATTGTTATTATTGGCAATATGGGGTCTTAGTCAACTGGGAGATTTGTAATATTCTAATATGTATTAATCTATTGTATATATGGGCTCCAACACACATATTGACTGTTATCCTGTTCAGTTATTTAATAACCAATACCTCTATTACCATTAGAGGTTTTTTATTGATAAGTAAGTCAACTGAAATATCCCTGTCATGCAGTTAAAATTACAGATCAATAAAAGATATTATATCGATATGCAATAGGCTGCCGTGGTGCATTCAAAAATTTTAATGAAGGTGGTAAGCATAAAATAACTATAATAGAAATGCCAGTCACATGATTTGGCCTACCAAAATATACTATCTATAAGCCTACTATTATTAAACCATAATTAAAGATCAGTGTAGCCCTACTCACACGACTCAGAACTAAATTAATACAATAGACCTGTACAATTTCATAAATTTTTCAGAGCATAAATCCTGTACGTTTATTCTTGGATGAATAAACAAATGCTGGGAGATGTTATATTATAAACATCCAGTTATTACTGACTGTGTAAAAATAAATGCTGGCGAGAAAACTGTAATTTCAAAGCATGGCCGCCTGGCCTCGGCCTTGAACATTTTAAAACTGCACACGTGCAATGGAATAAAAATCTCAATACACTTCTGCAAGTCTGGTTTAGGTTGCCCTATAAGTTTTAATTTAGGTCTGGGTCTACAATAGGATAGAAATTATACGACAGTCACTTGATAATTCATTAGAATATCAATTAATTTGGGAGCATTTATATCTTCTCTTTGATTGCTTATTAATGTGCAGTCATTGAAGCAGGGTTACATAATTTATAATGTCATGCCTATTTTTCATGTAGGCCTACCGGTAATATATTCTTTATTAGTTTTATTAAATCTATTCTTTATGCTCACCATTATTTGCTATACTATAGGTAGATGATTATTTTGTCATTACTCATTTCTATAAATTTGTTTTATAAATATATTATACCAGTGGACCTTCATCTATATATATATTTATATATATATATATATATATATATATATATATATATATATATATATATATATATATATATATATATATATTAGGGATAACATCGATTAATTGAGAATCGATTAAGAATCGATTCTGATGTAAAACGATTCTCAAATCAAAAAATCGATTTAACCAAGAAAAATTTTTTTTTTTTTTGTTTGGTTCAGTGCTGTACTTCTTTACGTTGTAATAAGTGCTCATTTCGTTGTTTTTATTATTCTGTATTGTTGAGATATTACTATCTGGACAAAAGCTATCCCTTCGGTTACGTCTGACAGCCGAACGTTGACGGAAATACCCAAATGGTACAGTTCAGTTCAAAGAAGTCTCTAGCAGCTATTTTTCACGTGAACGCCTTGGGAATGTTGAAAAAAAAAGCTTAAAATCACACTACTTTTTTGAGAAAAAAAAAATTTAAAATTTTTTTAAAAATTTTTTTTTTTCAATTTTTTTTTTAATTTTTTTTTTTCAAAATCGATTTTTAATCGATTCTGGAGCATAGAGAATCGATTCCCGATTTTGAGAATCGATGTCATCCCTAATATATATATAAATAAATATATAAATATATATATATATATACCGGTATATATATATTATATATGATATTATTATATATATATATATATATATTATTATATTATATGATATTATTTATATATTATTATATTTATGATTCAGACCTATATAATATAAATTACATATTGTGTTTTGATATTACTTCGAAATGTGAATTTTTGTAATAGATTTTGATTATTTTGATGTTTATTTCATTGTATAGGTGTATGTATATATTCATTTTAATTCAACATTTAATAACTTGATACAAAACTATTGTTCCCCAATTAAGGCAATTGATGAAGATGGGATCGTTTGAACAGGGCACCACAATGGCGATCTTACTACTCCAAAGAATTATATTATGCCATCTTCTTAAAAAATATGCCTTTAAGGAATCAATTTTGATTTACAAAAGTGAAGGTTGAATTCTACAAGACTCACAAATGAACGGTGTTACTCATCATAAGACAGATCCAGAACGGACAAGACAGTCGCGAGCGGTCGAAAGCTTTTTTGAAATGGGCACAGATCGATAAAAGTTACGACACAGTCTGTTTTTTCTTCATCTACGTTTCTCTACAAGTTGTATTAATCACTAAGGGCCATGTTTTATAACTATGTTTTCACTTCATTTGGTATGTAATGTATCTTTATGTGAAAATAGCATTTATTGCTCAAATGAATATCTACGGTACTAACTACGTACGGTATAATGAAGATATGTAACTTATGATAGGCCTACATATTCCAGTAAGAATGAGCTCCACACTACCGTACTGTACCTCTTTGTTCGAAAGATTCTGTAAGACATGTAACATTGATCAACTACACAGCGTTTCAGAGATAGTAGGCTAATATTCTATATATATTCACAAGAAAAAAAAAAAAAGGTAGGTCTGATGAGCAGTTGGCACTTAATTCAGAATCACAATTTACCAATGATTCAAAACAAATTGTTTTCTATATACCGGTATGTTATAGTTAGGTATAGCAATAGGTCAGTTCAAAAGAGACATGTCATTGAATGTTAGACTGTGAATCTTGGGCCTACATTGGCTGCATTGTGAGGCAGCTATAAAAAGATGTATTATGATGATGATATGTGATAATGATAATTATGATTGATAATGATGTTTCAAGATACATATTATTATTATCATTTTTATTTTTTTTTTATTTGAATAGTTTCGTACAGTAAATAGTTTTGTTTTTAAGAACCTGGGGCCGAATTCACAAAAGGTCATAACTTTGATCCGGCTCAAAGTTACGACAATTTCTAGAGATAGTACCATATTATTTTCATCTATTATTTTCAATTTTTAAACTTAATTTTTGAATTGTATCCATTATTTTTATTATTTATTTTTATTTTTTTATTTATTATCAATCCATTATTATTATCTTTGAGACAGTATCAAAGTTGATCAGTAACATCTTTGTAGCAACTTTGATCGGGATCAGAGTTGATCCCGATCAAAGCTATGTACCGGTATGACCTTTTGTGAATTCGGCCCCTGGTTTTCTAAATGAATTGAAAACAGCATTAAAAGCATGAAAATGCCCCTCACCCTCCTAGGTTATATCTCTCAACAACCAGGTCATTATAACACAATTACTGGGATAAATACCTACTCAACTATTGTTTTCACACAAATTAATAGGCACCGCTATATAAAATATCAACAATCTTTGAAGATATTACCTAAACGAGTGTTCTACAAATTCATGACATGGCAAATGTTACGGTACTGCAAATGTTGAATCAGATCCTGCCAAGTAAATGTTGGTTCATCTTCAATCTAATAGAGCTTAGTATGCAAACAACTGAACAGAGCTGCACTATTCCCACTCACTATATCTATAATATATATATATAGGGCTATATATATATTTAAAGGCTTATAGCCTACTATATAGATAGTAGCCTACCGAGGTACCGTATACATTAGAACTGCCGGTAAGTAAACATGCACACAAAATAAAAACCACTTCTTAACGTGTTAATTTTTAAATCAAATATGATTAATTCGTAATAGACTAATAGGCCCTACGTAACTTGTTGCTAATAGTAATAGTCTTACCAGTGTCTGGCACATCTGTCGGCCTCATGATTCTGCGGATTTGCTCCATTCCTTGGAGGTCGGGACTGAGACCTCCATGACAACAGAAAATCTTTTCGTCGATGATAGCTGCGATTGGCAAACAGTTGAAGCAGTCCGTGAATGTCTTCCATAGTTTGATGTTGTAGCGACGTTTGCCTGAAATAGAACAAAATGTATTGATGCAATATATTAGGCCTACTAGGCTATGAAAAATAAACATTGATTATTAATTAATTTGTTTGTTTGAATAAGCTCATATGGTCACAAATTCTGTCTTGATAATATAGTAAGGTAGGCCTACCGGTACCTAGATATCAGGGCAAAATTTCAAAAAAGGTGGAATATACCAGAAATTTTGTAAAATTATAAGAACATATGCATGTAAATTACCACATTTTTGCTAATAAACTACTTACTACTTACTACAGAACATCTCTTTTGAGTGATGTAACATCCACCCATTCCTCATCAACAACAGGTGCTTTCACTACTAAAATGATGATAGTAATTTATAAGTCAAAGTGTATATTAACAGTATCATTATGCTTACATTCATCATAGAATCCGTAAATTCGATTGATGCTGGCGCACTCATGGTTTCCTCTTAATAAGAAGAAATTCTCGGGATATTTGATCTTGTACGCTAACAGAAGGCAAATGGTTTCAAGAGACTGTTTGCCCCTGTCAACATAATCTCCAAGAAACAAGTAATTGGCCTCTGGTGGGAAGCCTCCATATTCAAAAAGACGTAATAAGTCAGTGTATTGACCATGAATATCTCCGCAGATCTTCAACGGTGCTTCAAGTTCCAACAAGATTGGCTGTTGAAGGAATATTTCCCGTGATTTCAAACACAAACCACGAACTTCGGCTTCTGACATCTGAACTGATTTGCCTGGCCGACATCCTCGAACTAGAGTCAAAAGTAAACATTGAATGAAAAATAATATTGTTAAACTAGGTCTAGGCCTATCATGAATTTAATTGAATATTGGGGTTTTACGGCAAGTCAACGAAAAGGTTGGGCCTATATCGCATGGCTATTCACTACTTGCTTGTGGGAAGTGGAAAAATTCCCACCGCACGACCCATTCTATCTCTCGTCACGGCCAAAATTCCCTGTCAAACTTGACAACACCGCACTGATTAAACAGGCGGGAAAGCTCGATCCAGACGGCTGTGAGCCCAACAAACCTAGAGAACTTGAGAACTTAGGAACTTATGACTACGGTACTGTATGTATGTGTATATGTAATGTAATATATATATATCTTTATTAGCAGTAAGCTATTTACATAATTAAATTCACAGTACAGAAAATTCTAAAAAGAAAAAGAAAATACAGTACCAAGTTATTTGTCACAATTAGAGGTTATTTATAGTTGCACACTCACACATATTCTTGTAATAAGTACATTTATCCCAAAAATTGAGATTATTTTTCTCATATCCCTTAGGAATGATCTTTTTTTCTTTAATTAGCTTACAACATTCTCGTCTAAAGCTACTTATTTTAATTAAATTCTTAACACTATCAGGTACTCTGTTATAAATTCTCATACCTTTAACAAAAATTGAGTCATCTTGTTCTTTAAAAATACACTGTTCGTAAAATATTTATATTTTCCCTAGTTCCAGTTCTATAGCTATGTGTAAGTTTATTTAAAACTATTTTATTACAAAGGTATCAAGTGGAACCAACCCTTTGTTTATCTTGAAAATTAAAGTTAGACTGTTCAACAAAATCTGTTCTTTAACAGTTAGCCAACACAAGGCTTTACACATTTCTGCAATTGGAGCATCCCTTTTCACTCTTAAAATACTTTGCATGGCTTTGTTCTGTATTCTTTGTAATGACATAATTTCGTTTTGATGCAATAAAAAAAAAAAAAAATATATATATATATATATATATATATATATATATATATATATATATATATATATATATATATGTATGTGTATATATATATATATATATATATATATATATATATATATATATATATATATATATATATATATATATATATAGGCCTACTAATATTTTTTGGTATGTGGGAATAGCCATAGCCACTTTGGATATAATTATTATATCTTCTTCTTGTGATTCATACTTAGTATCAATTATATATATATATATATAACATCATATTTCAAATAAACATGTTATAAGTAATAATCTAAAAGACTGTGTATTTATTGCCAGCCCACTTTTAGCCATAGGCCTGTCAAATTAAAAATTGGCCTACCAATTTAGGATACTAACGCTGATAAATATAAAATGACGCGATACTTGCAGGCGACACATGCGCTACAGCGATGCCAAAACTGTCGGACGGAGGGCATTTTGAGGGAAATGTTTGAGTCGACAGCCACACCCCGCCGATGCTGCTATCCCCAGTACCCGGTCATGGGTAGTGGTGCAAACGGGTACTGGGAATAGCAGCATCCCTGTACGGTATATATATTTTTTTTTTTTCATATTGGGTTCAACGATGCACTAGCCTATAATGATAAGCCTACAAGGTAAAAAAGATCTATTGGTGTCAGATGGATAATTAATGAGATGATGGGATGATGAGATGAAGGATCCTTAGGTAGGCCTAATACCTGAATGATGTTGGGAAGGATAGTGAGAAGGAAGCAGTTGCGGCCTATCTTGTAGTCCTGAACCATCCCGGCATTAGCCTAGACTACAGAGCAAAACCACGAAAAATCCCTGTAAAGATCCCCGACGGTGGCGGGGATCGAACCGGGTCCGATATGCCCCTTCACCTCCTGGATCACATGAAGCGAGCGTGTTAATTACTGCGCTGCTTGTGCCGGTATAGGCCTAAACGTAATATATATTTATATGTAGGGCTTATATGTGTAAGTTATGAAGCAAGCCAACATGAATCTTGAAAGGCCAAGTTGATAGCCTAGAAGAAATTCACCTAGGCCTAGGTCTAGACCTGAAGCCTAGGCCTAGCCACCTCCTTGCTAGGCTTAGACCTCGGCCTAGGCTAGTAGGCCGAAAGCCTAGGCCTAGGGGCCTACCCTTGAAAAGAGACCAACTGACAGACCGACCGAGGTTACGCCCCAATTAACTCACGATAGATGCAATATATCAAAACCGTACTAGTGTTAAATTACACAAGTAGAATATAAACACATGAAACGATAGTAAGATAGTGATTTCATTATTATTTAATTACCTTCTAGGAGTCTTTGTATTAGGCTATCAACATCAATGTCTGCCATTTCTATTCACCTGAAACACTGACTGCACTGAAAATAGTCGCTGAGCCACCGATACGAAACCTTAAAAGTTGTTACCGAAAACAACCGCAAGGTTGTGTCTTGTGGAGAAGGTTGGCTACATTCAGCAGGTCGGGCAACGTTTGCCTTGACTGGATGCTCTAGACTGTTCAAAAACTGTTCTTACAATAATATTGTATTTTTACAGAGTTGATTTATTTCTACGGGCAGTTAATTTTATAGGTTGAGTTATCGATCCTAGCGTACCTAACCCATCGAGTTTATATAACCTAACGGCTAACCTTGATAGTTGATACATTAAGCTAACCGAAATTTCAAAGTAGTTGACATATTATTATTTGAACACTTTATTTTTCGAACAGTTTTATCATAGATTAAAGATGGAATATCAAGACATGTCACTCAATGTTGAAATAAAGTTGACCCCCACTTTTACCAGGCCCCCACTACTTATCACCACTTCACTCTCTTCTATAAGCCATTCCAGAAGAATGGATTTCATGTTATATTTTAGAAATTTAGATAGCCCTCGCATACGCGGGTTTCTTACATCCAATTTTATTCAAAATAAAATTCAAAATTTACATCACTAAAAAGCCAGCGATTCTTTCCATTCAGATCTATAATTGGGGAACAATGATCTTGTATCAAGTTTCGGTGTTGATGGAAAATCTAAATCTATATATATATATATATATATATATATATATATATATATATATATATATATATATATATATATTACTTCAACATTTTTTACACACTCATTATTATTATTAGGGCTTACAAAGTGTTGAATGAAAAAAAATTAATAATATAATAATTGGAATTTGGATCCACTTCGAATAATGTGACGATTCTTGCAGCGTCTAGTTGCTTTATCTAGCAGGATCTAAAAATGATGAAATATTGCTTACAATGTCCCCCTAAGACAACTCCTTTTTTTTAAAGAAAAGTAACCTATCGAATTCGAATTAGCTTGTTAGATGAGCGTAGCGAAGCTTTCCATTTCACACCCTGAAAAAAAATGGACTTCGTTTTTATGTATGTTTTTTTTTTTTTTTGTAATTATGTATGAAGAAGAGAAATGAATCGATCAACTTGAAACTTTTTCTGAACGTTGGTGTTATACCAGAATAGGTTGGGATTGTTATTCAGAGGAATCGGTCGCAAGGTTTTTCCGGAAATTAATCAGAAAGTTTGGAAAATCCTCATAAGAATAACCCGGAAGAAAAATACTTGAAAAACAAGAATTTTTCAAAAGCTCTCAAATTCTCACAGAATATGAAAAATACTATTATACACCTTTTCAGAGATTTTTACAACAATTGAATGAGAAATAATGAAGAAAACGCAATAAACGTGTACATTTTATTAAATATTTGGATCAATTGGTTTTGCAAAGTGTTTATGCGACAGGTTGCAGGTTACTATAAATATCAACAAGTTGCAGGTGAGGTTTTTGAACGTATGAAGTAAGTCAAGGTTTGTAGATGTAAATTGAGCTGACAAGTTATTTTTCGTTCTATACTTCTAAGCTCATCTCACAACGCGCATCCTGCGTTTTCCTAGTTTAAGTAAACATCAAATTCAGACTTTTATACACTGAATTCAATTTTTAAAAAAGTAAATCGCAACAAGATTAGATCCACCAACCACTACAAATTCAATGGATCCACGTAGCTAAAAAATAAAACTCGATTGCCTAAACTCATGCGTGTAAACCACTGAACGGTATCACAGACGATGGAATGATGAATTCAGTTCAGTGATATGGATATGCAGTGATTGCGCAGCTGAGTAGAACGGCTGAGTGCTGCTCTTCTGCCTATGAATTTGTCATGGTGTTGCATACCCAAATCAAATACTTTTGAAGGTTACATATTAAAGTATATGCCCAAATCATGGTGCCCAAAAAAGGCCAAATGTAAATTATGCCCGAATGCATCAAGGCAAACTGCACCCGAACTGCTCGATTACGCACAATGGTTGCGCAACAGCTATTTGCACTGCCCAGCAGGCCAGCATGTTACGTATTTTGATGGAGGTGTAGGCTAGCCTAGGCCTACTAAGTTGTGGTGTTCAAGAATATCATTGACTCTTTATTTCATTGTTCTGTTTGTATACGAATTAATATTCAAATTACACTGAGCTCGACGTTGTTATTTTATTCATATAGGCCTATAGTATTTTGGATTCTAGGCTGATCCACAAAAATTGTGGAAAAGTAAGGTTAGGAGTGGCAGGTCCAGGCTCTACCTGTCAGGATTAACTTTATAATAGCCTAGGCCTAGGGCCTAGGCCTACACTTTGCTTTCAGCCCTCCTAGCTCCAAGTTAATAAATATCTTTACAGACTTTTGATCTATGCTCCTAGGTCCTAGACCTGCATCTCGAGTAGGACTATATCTCTGTTACAAGCTAGTCTAGGCCTAGGATCTAGATTTGGAACTGTCTTATTATGAGTGCAAGAAAGGATCCTTCTGGAGGAAAACCAAGTGATGTTGAAGATTTCTTGTTCAGACCAAAAACTGTAAGAACAGTTCAAGTCAAAGATGCTCGTCCAACCTTGCATCGAGTTGAGATGCAGACACTTTTCCTTAACAAGGATTCAGAAAAACTTATTATGGAAACGTTGAAACACATTCATGGCCCAGAATTCACATTGAGACATCGTTCGCATTACCGAGAACAAAGTGGAAATTTGAACAAGCAGTATTGGATTGGACGGGGAAACTTGGTGGTTCAAGGTGGTGTTGACTACTCTGCCAAGAATAAAGAAAAGTCTGAAAATGACATGATCAACGTGTTTGCTGTGTCAAAACTTGAAAGGTAGGTCTAGGCATACAAAACTGGCTGACCCAAATAGTTTAGTGATGCACGAGGTCAAATATTGGTGACCCCATATCTCGACATGACCTAATAATAGAAAAAAGATATAGGCCTACTCACCCATTGTATAGGCTCTAATGGTTTAATTTTGTGAAAAAAACTTCAAGAAAATCAGAGATGATCATGAAAAATTCGTTGGTTACAATTAGAGCCTAGGTAGTACCCTATAGGTCTACAAAGTATTGATCCAGAGTGACCAGATGTCCCGCATTTCCTGGGATGGTCTTTGTTTCGACTTTTTTGCCCCTGCGCTCCGAAAAATGTTCTCAGGGTCATCAAATGTCCCGTTTATATGAAAATGAAAGAAATATACCTGAATACACATAACTGGGTATTGTTTATACCAAGATGCATTGCGGGTTGCGTTGGTTTGCCGGTTGGAGATGGTGACTCCACTAATTCGAAAACACGTTGGAACCATTTCCTGCTCAAGTACTTTCCTGAGAAATGTTGATCGCTGCTCTATCTAGTGTTGTTTTGTAGAAACGGCTGATAGGCTGACAAACGTGATGACAGCTGTTATTAGCTGAGCCGACGTCATTGAGTAAAGTTTTTTTTTTTCTATCACCACTTATCTACGCTCGGTCAATAGTTCTTTAAACGTGGACCGTGAATTGGAACATGTTTTTAACATGGGAGAGATAGGACACCATCTCGAACTGGCAAACCAGTCAACAACCCTCAATGCATCTTGGTTAATACATTATTAATACAATGTTAATACATTGAAATTCTCCCCCTTATGTAACACTTTTATTTTTGAATTTTAAAAACTGCTATTGATACTACACATGTTAATTAATAGAATTTCAGAGAGTTGTTCTCTGAACAAGAGGGTTCTCTGTACTGCTTTTGGCCTACAGTATTATTGTATATCTGGCCCACCAGTCGTTTGTGTTAATTATAATCTATAGACGGAGACCTACTGGTATATAGATAGCCAGGTTATGCGTAAGTGTAACTACCGGTACTGTGTTTGCTCTATGTGAGCTCATTAAAATGAGAGAACATGCCATAGTGAAACTTCCCTTGATTTCTAACATTATATTATTTCTTCAAGGTATGGATTCCATAAATCACATTGCGTAGAAGCATTAGAAGTTACTAATGGTGATGTTGGGACTGCACTGGAATTATTACAGAATGAATATTTCAAATTGGGAGTCAAATTCCCTACGATTACTTTTCCGAATGCAATTGAAGATGGTGATGATGATGACGATTATGATGATCATGCGTGCAACGACTTGGACTTACTAGCACAAAGAGAAGAAGAGAAATCTGCCTTAGAATCAATTTATGAAAGCCAGTTCGAAGAGAGAATTGCTAACAAACAATGGATAATAAATTTAGATCTTGATTATTTGTCTACTTTTCACGATCCGCCGAAAGAAGACGACTGGGAATCCGATAATCCGAAAAGAAAACCAACTGGTAAAATCAAAGAAATGTGTATGTATTTCGTGAAAGGAAACTGTAAGAAAGGTCCCTATTGTCGATACTCCCACCGTGCTCCCTCCCCAGTGACAGTCGTTGAAACTCCGGAAAAATTTCCTTTCCAACTTGAAATTCGTTTCGGAGAAGGTACTAAATATCCAGCTGGTGTTCCATTTGTTTTTCTAACAACGAAAGCGCCAAAGTTTCCGCCGGAATCTTGCATGCGTATTTCTTACGACTTGATGAAAGAAGCTCAATTATGTGCAGTCGACAATATGCCTTGCGTTTTTCAATTGGTTCAATTGTTAATCGACGATCCGGGTAGAATAGGTTCCGTTTTACTTGAAAAGTGTTCATTGGGGGGGTTATTTCTTTATCCAAATCAAGCTCTCTTTCCTTTGCCCGAAGAAGTACCTGAGATTATTCTTGAAGAAAATGTGACAGCATTGAAAAAGACTTTCAAAAGGTTACCACGACAACAGACGAGCTTAACTGATTTACTCAGGTAAGTATTTTAATTATTTCCAATTTGTTGTTAGAGCCAATATGGGCCCAATTAAATTGTCATATCTTTAATTGCTATATAGGCTAGTGTTTGTTGAGAGGCTACGTTCAGCGGTAGGCCTCTTGATAGAAATTATTCCCCGAGTCATTGAGTTTAATACGATGTAAACAAGATACGTATAATTATCAATTAAATATTATATTGGTCAAAATGTCAGATTTTGAGTTTATAGGCCTACAGTTAGTTGGGAATAATCAAGAGGTTGGGTTGAATAACAAAGGCTGTGAGTTACTTATAAGGCAAGGCTCGATGGTTTCAAAATTAATATCACTTTCGAGTACAATTTCGAACAAATATCTCGCTTATTTTATAATTTTACAGCGCATGCTGCATTTTCCTAGTTACAAATAACATCGTACCAGTACTAGGCCTAGACCTTGCTTCTTGGTACCGTAGACCTCGGTGGTTATCTCACCACTCATTATTTTCTTATTAAGAATCTAATGTTAACTAAAAAGTAAATATAAACTTCAGCTTCAACAACTTGAATAGATGAATCTCCATAGTTACGCCTACATCTTTTTTAAATTCAAATAAAAAGCTAGGCCCTACATATATTTCTATGTACATACTCAACATGCATACGGTAGTCAGGCCAAGGCAATGACTTGTTCCTGTATCAGTATTGAAATATATTCTTCAATGAGGTTTGACGTAAGCCTGTTGAGGAGACGTTAATGAGAACTAGGCAAACACGGCATGCATTGTAAGATGAGAAATATTCATATGAAAATTTAATGTAGGCTAATCGAAATGTGCACACCTCGGGTTTGAAACTATCAAGGCTAGTCACTCACTCTAGACCTTGGCTATGCCTGTTCTAATTAATTGTTGGTCTGCCTGTTGATAATTTTACCGGTACTGGTAATTGATTGACCTAGGCCTATTCAATCTAGATGAAAAACAATTCTCTTCAAAACAGCTCATTTGTTTATGTAAAAAAGTTTGTAATATTGCACATATCATGTTGTATTTAAATTCAGGAAAAAGAAAAGTAAAGATTTTTCTGAATAATTTTTTCCCATTAGGTTACCTACTCTTTGTTCTTATTTTGAATTTTGTATTGTATTTTTATAAGTGGCTCAACCAATTTTGCCTTAAAATTGTCTAGTATGAAGTTGGATTTAATTAAAGACATCTGCATGTCAAGTTTTGTCGCAAAAGTACAATGAAATATAGTAGGGCCTATGGTCCTACGCTCATCAGTCCAATAAATACATTGCGTACTTGGCTTCTACATACAGAGCACTACCGTAATATCTTCTTCTTTTCACAATTATTTTCAGGTTTTCCGTTCTTCATCTCTAAACTTGGCTCAGTATAATTTGTACAGTTTGCCAAGAGCGTGCGAGTGTTCAAGACGAACTCAAACAAATGTTTAATTAACCAAGCGTCAAGTTCTTAACGTGTGTTTCATCAAAAAAATCCTGTATTGGTGTAAACTTAGATTCTGTATTCAGTAACATGGGCCTAATCAAACAGAAATCAATTCGATAGTACAAAACCTACACTCATGAGAGTGCACCTAATGAAAGCTTGCTTTCCCGGATTCCTAATGCTGGAGCGGGCAGACGAACAACACGAATCCAATTGTTTGCGAAGTCAATCGGCTATCTCGCCCCTGATTCAGTATGTGTATTTCATCAAAATTCTGTACTGGCATAAACTTGGATTTTTTCATTTGTAACGAATTGAAACAAAACCAATTTGATATTTTGAAAAGTACAGTCAAGATAGTTCATAGCATGAAAACTTACCCACCTAATGAACACCTGTTGCGTCTAAATGATTTCTATTATATCTGATGACTTTTTGTGTGTGGTAAGATCATCCTTGATCATATTGATTTAGAATCATAGTGATTAAGAAGATATTTGAGATATGTACTCTGAAAACTGAAATTTATATTATTTATAAATATTATTACCAACTAGGCCTACATTTACCAATCATAAAAAATAAAAATGAAGTACTAATTCCAATTTTATAAGGTATCCTCAATTTAAACAACCAACAATCAATCAGTGACAGAGCGTATACCCGAATAAAGTAGACTCGCTTGTGTGGCATTGTTTTGGGTGTCCAACCCCTTTCAAACAATCCCAACTTGACATCCTTGGCCTAAATTGGGAAGCTTTTCGATGTTGATAAAAAAAAAACGGTTCACAGGGAGGACGCGAATATTGCACGAAGATTCCACGAGACGTTCAAGAACGCTCGCTACAAACGATCCCTTGCCGGCCGTCGCGAACTGCCGGCGTGGCCAATGATGGACAAGATCTTGGCTGTGGTCGAGAGTAACCAAGTCGTGGTCATCAGTGGGGCTACAGGCTGCGGTATGTTCAGTGGGATCGAGTTCTTGCTTTGAGTTTGTTCGAAAGAGTTCAAGTGCTAGTGCGAAGACTGTTTTTTCAGATGACTTATAGCTACAATACACGATTAAAAGTGTAGAAATAGGCATCGGGCGTAATCGCAATATGCATGAAATATTCTTATTATTTTAAATGATGACCAGTAAATGTGAATCAATCAATCTTTTTTTTTATTTCAATTAAAAACTGATTGAAATCGAATGCTATATCCCATTTTATTAGGATGGACTTGTTTTCCATAAAATTGTTTACCACATTGCGGTAAGTCATAAGAGATGATCTTATGTATCGTGACAGCCGCTAGCAATTAGAATAGAGCCACTCAAAAGCACATGTCCTAATTCAATAACGGGTTTTGAAAAATCTATGTATAGACCTATTCAATTCCTTTCAAGCCCATCAATAATAATGAAAAAATATAGCATTTTGTTTCTTTATTGAATCTGTTGTAAATATCAATTGTTTTATGTAGATTCAAACTGTATCTAAAAGGCATGCATGTTGTCCAGATGATGGACGGGTGTGAGTAAAAGCCCCTTTACATGATCAAGATTTTCTTGCTGCAAATAAAAAATATCTTGCCAATAACTTCTTGCTCCTGTGAAAGATCGCACAAGATCTTTTCTGATCATCATGCAATCTCACGCACAGATCATCACACAGTGAACTACATCAATCCTCCGCGCTTATAGTGGTACATCTATGAAACAAAAATGTAACCGTAATTCAACGCGTAGTGTCAACTGTTACGTACGCACTAATGAACAAATAAACAACATAAATAAACATAACCTAACTCAATGGGCCTACATTTTGACATGTGTATTTTGTGCATTAAAGAAAACAATTTGTTAAAGTAGTAAAAATTACCGTCTGCAGAAAATAGAAGTTATAGGGTTAGTGGTAGGGGCTCGAGGCACAATTCACGATTTCTTTGTAAAATTTTGTAAAAAATTCAGACTCGACAACAAATTCATTTATAGCATAGTTTTACTCGCCCTTCGAGGATCCCTACAAATTTTACGACATCATCTTTATAGTCTTCAGCTTTGATTTCCAATTTTGTTTTCATTGCATACTATTTTTCTTTTTTTTCCCTTTTTAACTTTTGTATGATTTCGCTATCATCATTTAATTATTTCTTTTCTCTACATTTTCTTATTCAAACCTAGTCAAATTATATTTATTTTGTTATTCTCTAAAATGTTGTTATTGATAATTTGTTTTATATTTTAATTAATTGATTTTTATTCTGTGTTTTTGCAATCTTTTAATGTAAGACAGAGTCTGAATAAAGATACATATATATATAGTTTTCTACATGGTGGAGATTCAATGAAATGATAATGCGAGGCACGTGAACGTCAGAAGAAAACTGGGTGATCGATGACAAATGACCATGTAACAATGCTAGTGTCAGCCATTGGTTGATTTCAGACAATATTGCCCAAAAGTAGAATAGACTCAGGAGCAAGAATCTTGACGTTGCGTAATAGGAAATCTGTGTAGGCCTACATGTATTCTACTTTTTTTTTTTTGGCAAGATCTTACTCTCAAATCTTGATCCTGTTAAGAAACTTCAATTTATGACCGGGTATTCGTGATATCAAGGTTGTCATACTCCTCTGTCTCACACGAAGGGTTGTGTAATGGAGACTTTTATAATTGTTGACAAAAGCCTGTTGGCAGATGATTATTGAAGTTGACCTGTTGGTTTTTAGAGCCTTCACACTTTGTTCTTTGTTCACTGAACCTCTTCTTGGCTTCCATCTACATACTGGTATTTTTTTCCTTTTGTCTTTCTGAACAGTAATAAAATCTCATCCTGGTGAAATTGAATAATTAATAATATAGGCCTACTGAGATGCAAGAAAATTATCACCAATGTGAGTTCAGTCATTCCCTCTAGCCATCATTGTTGAAAAATTGATTTTACATTTTATTTCATATTTGCAAGTTGATGTGACAACAGAATGCGCTCCTAAATAATGTCGAAATGTAGTAACAATAATAATTTTGTAATGAATGTTATTGTTGCAATTTGCGTTGCACTTCTTCTTTACTGCTCATCTTAAGTTCATCTGTTTAACGCCATCAGCGTAGCTCCAATGTTTATTGGCAAGCACCATAGAAATTGAGTGTTTTTATTTATGCAAAGATGTTATGGAAAAGAAATTTTACTTGAAACTTTATTTAATTTCAAGATTATATACATGTTATATCTAGCATGATGTCTGTCCAGGTAAAAGTACCCAAGTGGGCCAGTTCATCCTGGACGATTGGCTGGTGAATCGAAACTCCGACAGCCATGTGGAGATCATTTGCACTCAGCCAAGGCGATTGTCCGCCATCGGAGTTGCGGAACGGGTCGCTGACGAAAGAACGGAGAGAATCGGAAATACCATCGGATATCAGGTAGCGTATTTTTGTACCTGTCACAATTCTCGATCGTGCCATTTTGTCATTCATTACAAGTCGTGGGCATCAATGGGCAGGACTTTTGAAAATAAAACGCAGCCGAGGTTGTTTTTTGGACTGCGAAAATTTTCTCAGCCAGCTGATTATGTCTCGATATTTTTAAAGCAACAAAGAGTGCTAAAAAAGAAGAGTGAAGAGAAGAGTGTGAAGAGTGGTAAAAACTGTATTTTCATTGACCATCAACGCCCCATAGAGTGGCCTGTGCGAAATAATCGAACATACTCGGGTGTTTTCTAGCGCAGCCCCATGGGCCATAAGTGGTGGACCTCTATTGGGAGCAAATATGCAGCGCTCAAATATGAATTCCAATATCTGATTTAAAAGCTGAGTTTAGGTGAGTTTAGGTGATACTGAAAGTTGACAATTGGTTGTTTTCTGATGGTCACCATAGTCACCAAGTTTAGGAGTGATCCCCTCAACTTTAAATATATTTCTATTGGGTTCAATGACGCAATCCATCATCTAAGATCTATTGGCATTGGTGAATGATATATATGGGATGGTGAGATGAGAGATTATTTTAAGAGGTATATTTGGATAGTGAGAAGGAGTTGGTCGTGGCCTGTTGTTAAGGAACCATTCCAGTATTGACCTGAACGACGGAGGGAAACAACGAAAACCTCTTGTCAGTATTGTCGTCCATGGCGGAATCGAACCACAGTCTCCTGAAGGACGGCTCAGTGTGCTAGCCGCTCGACCACTCGTCACAGTTATCGCATTTACTTGATCTTTCACTGCCATCTAGATATTTGTTCTGCTTACCAGGAGAAACATTATTCTGTAGTTTCAACTTGTGTTCTAGATTCGCTTGGAGAGTAAAACCTCGTCTTCCACCCGCCTTCTCTTCTGTACGACTGGCATTCTCCTCCGCCGCCTAGAAAGTGACCCTACTCTCGCCAACGTCTCTCACGTCATCGTCGATGAGGTCCACGAACGCAGCGAGGAGTCTGACTTCCTGCTCCTCATCCTGCGGGACCTCTGTGCGATCCGTACCGAACTGAAGGTGCCGACTTATTGTTTTTAGTAATGTAAACTTATAGTAGGCCTAAGCAGCTTGTAGTTCAAACTGTTATCATTCAAATTTTGCTATAATTCAAACAATAGTACTGGTCCTTACAGAGTTTCACTCCATAAGCCTCAATATTTAAATATCTTAAATATATCTCAATATCTTGAATATTTCGATAGATCAAACTTCTATATTTCAAAATGGTTATTTTCACGTCCTTTGTATTATAAATTGAAGAGGGTCCACTGTTTAATGAAATGTCTATGCTTCGTTCCCGGATCTATCGTTCTCCCGCTTTCATCATTCATTTTGCCATACAGAACGATAGGATGGATAGAGGTTTCACTGTAACTGCATCTTAGTGGTAGAAATTGACTGGTCAATTAATTTCAAAGTGAATTAAGCATTTTAACTCGATTTTTGTTTGCATCGTTCAAGCTTATGGTATCAGCACAGTATAAAGTTACTCCTAGTCCTCTACAGGTCTACCTACACAATAGAATAACTTGCTGCAGATGTGATTTGAAAGAGGCTCAAGTTTTTTTCCATCTGTAGAAGGACTTCGTCTGTGCTTTGGCAATAATGACGCAAGCTAACAAGATTCAAGTCGACAGTTGAGCTTTTGAGAAATTATAATTAAAAAAAAACAATAGTTTTATTGCCATATATAGTACCGTAGTCTATGTACCTAATCATCTACCAATGCCCTCGACCCTATAGGCCTTTGAGTGAGACAATATATTGTTACAAGTTATTGATAATGGGACCATCTTTTTGCAAAAAATTCACCTTCCAACTGATTATTTTGTCACAATTTACTGTATAGAAACTTCGAAAATGCAGAGAAAATGTTCATCTCACTTGTACTAAGAGCCATAAGCTCTACGTAAAGATAATTTATATGATTTACATGAACGTAAATTCTTCAAATAATAGCTTATTTCTTCTCAAGGTCATCCTCATGAGCGCCACACTGAACGCCGAACTCTTCTCGAACTATTTCAATCGGGCGCCCGTCATCGAGATACCCGGCCGTACGTTCCCCGTCGAACAGCTGTTTCTGGAAGACATCATCGAGATGTCGAACTTTACGATGGAAGAGAGTTCGACTTTCGCCAGGAAGAACGCCAAGTTTCGCAAGGGCGACGACGATCTGTGGGAGACGGAGCTGAAGACTGCCGACCTGAAGACGGAGGGATCGTGGAGCTCGAAGGCGAGCGACGAGACCCTGACGCTGAGGCAGATGATGGAACGGTTCAAAGGTGAGTGTTCGTCCACGTTCTTGCTGTGACGCTAAACTGTTCTTTTAATTTCAAGTGTAAAATTTACGTGTCATTAAAATAGTCTAGATCTGAAGGAACTAGAAAGTTTGTGTACGGTACCATGAAAAAGAGCATCTTGGGGCCTATAATTCTTATTCATAGGCCTAGACCTTTTGAAGATACGAGATATTAGGCCTACTTTGATAAGTTGATGTGGGTTTTGTTTCAACTACCTACTCTTCTTCTCTATGATTTTAATTGATTATAAAAGGCGTATGTAGAACATTTAAGTATCACACCCTCACCATAACCTGAAATCACCTGAAAGGTTGAAACAAGCCTAAAACTAAAAACTTGCCTCAAACTTCCTGGACGAAAAAAGTGTAGACATACAGGTTTAGCTGCATTTGAAATGAATAATAAATATATAGGCCCATAGGCCTAAATCGAATAATTTCCTGTTTTCTTGAAAACAAAGATTCTCGAATTTCCTGTTGTCACCATTTTTGTTAGTTACAGTAGTTGGTTAGGGTTTAAAGGCGCTTCGACAGCGAGGTCATTTTACACCTTCGTTCATATCCGTGAACTTGGCCATGGTTGTCGAGGTCTGTGAATATTTAAGCATAATTATGTATGGAGGGAGCAAGAAAAGTAAGAAAAGATAATATAAAAGAAAAAGAAAAAAGACGATCGATGAAGAGAAAAGTGATGAGAAAATGAAATAAAATTAAGGTTCAGTACTCCCTTCAATATACTCTGGTCACCAAAAGGCTTCCTCTCAACCAAGACGGTCCAAACTTAGCCTGGACCCTCACTCTAGACCTTATCGCCATGGGTAACTCTTTTGGGAATCACCATTGTTTCTATGACACTTACCTTATGGTTTTTATATTCAGACTACAGTCCCACGACGATCAAGAGCTTGTACCTGATGGACGTCGACAAGGTCAACTACGATCTTATCGAGACCGTGATCATGTGGATCATCGAGGGAGACCACGACTATCCTCGCGACGGATCGATATTGGTAAGCAACCTATCATTAGACGAGCTTTAGCGAGGATCCAATTTGATATACTGAAAAAAAATTGGTGTTCGTTTTTAGGTTTTTTTTTTTCTCTATGTTTTTTTGTCGGTTCTCCACAGGTCAAACGGCTACAGCTATTAACTTCAAACTTTTTTTCATCATGGTTCCTTATCCAACTTAGATCTGTATAGTTTTGTTGCATTATCGGATGATAACTTTTTTTTTCATGAGTTTTAGAAATTTCAAAAATACCCATTGGAATAACACGTCGGAAAAAAAAATTATTTTCAAAAGAAATGAAATTTCGCGTGAAGTTGAGTTACATTATGATACACATTTCTGAAAACTTTCAGCTTGATCGGGTGAGCCATTTTGAAGAAAAACCATAAAATGTGCTAAATTGGTACCACTCGAAGCAGTTTTTGCCCATTTATAACTTGAATGTCACCCAATTGGCAAATGAAGGCAAAAGTTTGGCAAAAAAGTTGACATACTATTACTATCCGCTCGTCTAACAACGTGTATATGGCGTTTTCCTAGTATGTTCACAACGGGGAAAAGTGAGCGGTATCATATCGCTGTTCTCGAAGCAGTCACAACAATTTGTGAAGGGTTTCAATAGTTATTTCACAACATCGCGATACGAGTTCAAGTGTGTTATTTCAAGTTGTAAAACAACATATGTATGCCTTTATTTTCTCCATTGGCCTAATGTTGAAAATAATAATTTCTGAAAATTCCTGACGTGTGTCCAGTTTTCTGGCTATCTAGCGACAAATAACTTCCTTGACTCCCTCCCCTTATTTAATACTTATTGGTACATTGGTAGGCCTACATGGTATGCTTCAGCATTCAGACTCAGCCTGCAGTTAATTATGTCAAATAGTTGTATGCAAATACATTAAGAATAATCCCAAGTAATGTCTCAAATTTGACACATGGCACATGATAAAATACAAGATACATTCCTGAATCAGTGAGCGATATGTGAAATGTAAGTAATTTTTCTTGTCGAAGCCATTAATTTAAACTGACACGAGTGGTCCGAGTGATTCGATTCCTGCCATGGTCAATCAGCCTGAAAGGGGTTTACTTAACAACAGGTCATGACTGACTCCTTCCTACTATCCAAAATCACTTAACCTTTTAATTAATGTAAATAACCTTTCACCTCATCATCCCACCATATCATATACCACTCACCAATGCCAATAGACTGTTGTCATCAGTACAGTGCGTCGTTAAACCCAATACAGTGAAACCTCTATGTATCGTTCCCGGATCCATCGTTTTCCTGCTTGTATCATTCATTTTTTCTCACCCTACTCCCATATAATCAAAGTTAAATTTTCCTGGATGGATGGTTTTCATGCATGGATGGTTTTATTTTCCTGGTCCCTTGAAAAACGATGGATACAGGTTTCACTATATATGAATACAAAAAATGAACCATCCATTTGAAAACTGGATTTGTTTCCGTCTCGAAGGTGTTTCTACCGGGCATGGGCGAGATCACCAGCCTTCACGATCAATTGAACGACCATCCGGTGCTGTCGCCGCGGACGGGCAGATTCGTGTTGGTGCCCCTGCACTCGACGCTGAGCAGCGAAGACCAGGCCGCCGTGTTCAAGAGGCCGGAGCCCGGATGTCGGAAGATCGTTCTGTCGACGAATATCGCTGAGACTTCCGTCACGATCGACGACTGCGTGTTCGTCGTCGATTCGGGAATGATGAAAGAGAAGAGGTAATGGCTGTACATGTGTGTACATGTACATGTCTACGATATATTTATGAAGGCCGGTTTTCACGGCTCGCGGCAGGTGCTTTTTTGGCCAATCAGAATTGAAGAAATTCCTGCCGCTTGCACCTGTTGCTCTGTGTCGCAGAACATGAAATAATTTCAACTTTTTGAAAAAATCGCCGCGGTTAAATTCCCTCGTTCTTCTTATAAGAAATACGGTTATATCAGAATATTACTTCTGAAACAGTACAATTCAAATATTCATTATTATTGTATTTGGTTGCCACATAATATGTTGCTAAAAATAAATTCATCGCCTGAATTGAACTCGAATTATATCTTTGAATAAATAAATCAAATCTCAAGGTGGATGTGAAGAAACGAGACTTTGTGAACAAAGCAGGCGGAGGCGGTTTTTCCAACCCCCCTGGGCCTGTCGCAAGCCATGAAAATGGGTCTTGAAGGTTTCTGATTAATGAAATTGAACCTCTTGTAGTACAAGTGAATTATCAGATATAAATTTTTGCTTCAAATCAAATTTTAGCTTTGAATTATTTTAAATATCCTCTCAATCCTCTCTTAGTAAAATCTACTCCTGTTCCTTGTACAGGTTCGACTCGAACAAGAACATGGAGAGTCTCGAGCTGACGTGGGTGAGTCGTGCCAACGCCCACCAGCGCAAGGGTCGCGCAGGTCGCGTCATGCCCGGCGTCTGTATCCACCTGTTCACGCACCACCGCTACCAGTACCAGTTCTTGGCTCAGCCCGTGCCCGAGCTTCATCGCGTGCCCCTGGAACAGCTGTTGTTACGAGTCAAGACGTTGCCAAACTTCGCTGATAAGGATCCGCATGCTGTGATCGGTGAGCTTTGGGTTTGAATGTTGATTTTCAATTATTTATAGGGATTCACAGGACCGGTAGGAGTAAAATTAACTGGTCGAAAAATGTTGACTCCAATTTTGATTCTTGATGATTTTTTGGGGAAATTGAAAGCAACTTGAAATTTGCATCTGTCTATGACACACACTCCACATCTCACTGTCACTGTCAGATGTCTATGAAATTTTGAATGTAAAAACTAATAGTTTATACAAAATGGTATCCATTTTGATACAGAACAAAAAAATAGATACCGTATGTACCGGTATGAAGATGTACAGTACACGTTCAACAGAAATTTTGCTATCTCTATCAAGATTCAGTTATTTATATACTGTATACATTTTAAATCTACTTAACAACACATTAATGACAACTCATTGAGAAGACAAACCAAGTCATGACCTGAATAAATAACATAAATGAATATCAAAGTTTGAAACTATTGATAAATAATCTTGAATATTAGCAATCTTACTGTTGAGATATCTGTCAAATCATGAAAACAATCAGCTTAGTACTATATTCTTCTGCAAGACTCTTCTACAATACTTCAGGTTTGCTCCACGTGCTGTCTTTCGAAGTTCTTTACTAAACAAACGTAGGCTTACAAATTATAATAATTATGTACTTGTGTCTGTCAAGGTGGTACCATTGAGCCGCCAGCAGAAGAGAATATTGACTCCGCTCTCAAGCGTCTGAAAGAAGTAGGAGCTCTGGATAACGAATTGGAGCTAACACCTCTCGGTATGAATCAGTTGTATCTCTTTTACATCACGTTCTCCACATATCGTTTTTTTCTCGTCTGGTTCGTTGGCTCTCTGCCTACAAACAACTTCCCCTCCCACCTCTGTCACTCATGCCCTTCTCGGTAGCTCGGTCAGCTGAAGCACCAGTTCAGGAACTGAAGTCACCGTTGAGCGTTGATTCAAGTCCCGCATAAGGCGTGGATTTTTGTGAACGTCCTTTCTCTTATCATCACATTACAGGTTCATAATCACCTGCTCATTCATACCCCCGTATAACCTAGCTGTTGATGGGGTCGTTAAGCAAGCAATACTCATCATCATCATCCCGTCACTCATCCATCATTTCACCTACGCTGCAATGTGCGAAACAAATGCTTCTGTATGTAATCACAGAATCAAACATGTTTCCTCAAATTGTAATGTTCTAACAATGACGTAATATTTTTAAAATACAATTCAATTCAAAATTTGGATTGCACAGTTGCTCCACAAAAAATAATTCCAATTTTTTCATTGGTGTCTACTGCGTACGTTATGAATGATTCCATCCGAAATATATTGGGCTATGAAAAAAAAACTTTCACTGGATTAACTACACAATTACGGTATTGGAATACTTATACTACGCAAACGCAGCATATGCGTTGTATGATGAGCGAGATATTTTTATAGCTATGAATTATAATCAAAAACTCACTAGGCCTACTCCTCGAAATGTATAAAATATACTTAATTCGTCAACTATCGAGTCTATAAAGCTGTGAATCTTGGCTACATGATTCTGCTATTATTTCTACTTAGGGCCTATTTAATGGATAAAAAAATTTCATCAGATTATTTTCTTCAAAACGGCCGGTTTGAATTGCATAAAAAATTGTAATAATGTGTAGAGCTGTGCGAGCAGGCCTTTTATTAGTTCGAGCGAGCATAGAGGTTTTTGCTTGAATTTCGAGCAAATTTCGAGCGAGCACACACTTTAAAAATAGATGTTCGAGCAGTTTTTTTCGAGCGAGCAAGTAAATTTGCGTAAATTTTAAGTAAAAATTCAAGTGATAAAATACATTATTTTAGCTCACAAAACTTACATCAAGAATAGGCCTAGATTAATTTTTTTAATTAAATGTTTTGCAAGCCATGTAGGCCTATATGTGTATAGGCAAGTTAAGGAAGAAAGCAAGGTAAGTAACACATCAGCATAATAAACAGAAGGCCTTACATTCGCTCCCATAAATATGTCATCTTCTTCATCACTATTCATTCTTACTTAAAAATCGTAACTTGTAAGTGTATCTCAAAAAGCACAATAGAAAAATAACCGAAACTGCGCAAAAACGCGTGTTTCAACACGAAAAGATGTTCACCTGAAAAATCAGAAGTTCTTGGCGATTGGCAGAGTAGAAGTAGCATCAGAAATTCATAATTTATTACGGCCAACACACTCGCTCACGAGCAATCAGAGCGCAAAATAATGTAAGGGATTTTTTTTCTTAGGTTGGTAGCATACTATGCGTCATACCTCTAGGGGGGATAAACATCGCAACTTAACCTAAAAAGTTAAAACATCGCGATTTGTGAAGTTTAGTGATTTTATTCTCGAAAAACGTTCGAGACCCGAAATTTCGAGCAAATCTCTCGGCCTATTCGAGTCGAGTTCGAGCACAATCTCAGCTCGAACTCAACTCGAAATTTCGAGTCTCACACAGGCCTAATAATGTGTATCATTTCTGTTCACATTCAGTAAAAAGTGTAATCTTTTTGGAAAGATTTTATTAGGATTTTTTCCACCCAGATTTTTAGAAACTTTGTGATGATGTTCCTCAAAACTGGTCCAATCTATTCGACCCCAAAACTAACAGTTCTATGTCTGATGAGTCTGCATGTCCAGAAAAAGCTTCATGTTCAATCAAAACGTTCCCAATAAATTGCAGGTCGTCATCTGGCCGCTCTACCCGTCGACGTTCGGATCGGCAAGCTCATGCTGTTCGGCGCCATATTCTGCTGCGTCGACTCGGCGCTGACGATTGCCGCCTGCTTGAGTCACAAGTCGCCGTTCGTAGCGCCGTTCAACAAGAAAGACACGGCCGACGCCAGGAAGAAGGAGTTTGCCACGGGCAACAGCGATCAGCTGACTGTTCTCAAAGCCTATCAGGTTGGTCGAGAGAAGCTGAACGACAATGAATGAAAGGCAGTAACCGAAATGGAATTTTTCTTATACCAAATATTGAATTATTATTGTATGTTGAAAATGCTACTATTTTTTCATGCTAGTTGCAGAACAAAGATTCTGTATCAAGTTTTTATTATATTGAACTAAATTTCAAAATATGGCATGAATGGTTATTGCATACTGGTATTTGAACCAGGATCAAATTATTTCCATCTTTGAAGGTCATTGGAAATTTGAAATATAAAGATATAGTAGACCTATTGATTGAATAATTCCACCTGTGTCGCAAAACTGTGTACACTTATAGTAAATCCTCTTTGAGCGAAAAAAAGAGATTTTGATTTAAAAAAATTTGGATTAACCAGAAAACTTCTTTTCCACGAAAATCATCACGCTTCTCGGTTGAATTGAGGCAATTTCGTATTGCGGGCAAGAGAAAGCTACCGGTATGCCACACTTGTGTATGTGGCTGGTTGACAATGCACGATCTTTAAATAGCCCGCTTCCAATGATGCTCAGCCGTCCCGAGTCTACGGTAACTGACAAACGAGTGTTCCGAGGTTACCGCTCGTCAAGGACAGAGCGGCGAGCGCACTCGGAGTCGGATGAGGCGAACGTCCCAGCTGGCTTTGGCCTATTGTCAAGTGTTAATTAAAAAAGATGGAAACTGGGAAAATAATTGTTAAGTCAAGGAATTCACTCGAACTATTCCGAATCATCCAATGCGAAAAAAACAGTGCTAAAGCAATTGAAGGGGAAAATAGTTTGAATTATGGATTAGCTGGAATACAAATTGATCATATTAACTAACATTGAAATGCCTATAGGCCTACCATTCAGCGGGGGATCGACTTCAAGTTCAAAATATGTCAAATATGTTGAGTTTGGATTAAAGAGGCTTTACTGTTTTCTATTGTGCTCGTCCATGGTGATGTTATTTGTTCTCCCATGTCTACTTGACAATCACCATATTTAATTGGAGTGTTTTTCATAAATCATCGATGATTGAAATTAATGTGTTATTATTGTTTAGGCTTACTTATTAATTATTATCAACAGTTGAATTACCTAACAATGATTCCCTTATGGTCACTTCATTCTTAGATTGATATAAGCGTACAAAAAAATACGTCATTGAATTGAAACCTTTTCAGAATAATATCTCACAAATAAGAATAAGTTGCTAACTTACCGGTATCACTACTGTAAAGTGCATCATTAAATCCACTATAGATCCAAGTACATGAAATAACTCGCTTACTCCTCTCTCAGACGTGGCTGACGCAACACACGAAGAGCAAGTACGCCGGCCAGAACTTCGCCCGCGAAAACTTCCTCTCGAACCGAGTCCTGATCACTCTCGGCGACATGAAGCAGCAGTACCTCGAGCTGCTCGCCTCCATCGGCTTCGTCGACGTCGACTGCAGCCGGATCCGTCGTAACCGCGGCGACGAGGTCAAGAAGGTCACCGGCGTCGCGCTCAACGTCAACGGCGACAATCTGCGACTGATGTCGGCCATGCTCTGCGCAGCTCTCTATCCGAACGTGGTCAAGGTGTTGACGCCAGAGAAGTCGTTCGAGGCGTCGATCGGCGGCGCGGTGCCGAGGGAGATCAACGCCGTCGAGATCAAGTTCAAGACGAAAGACGACGGTTACGTAAGTATTTTGAACGACTAGCGTGACTGTAAAGATGCTTTCACTGATTCCCGAAGTTTGTTTGACGCATTGGCCAATCAGATATCGAGCATAGCCACCGTGTTGCATCGACTTCAACTTTTGACTCAATGCGCGCAAGCTACTGTTTTCTACACTGCTGCTATCTTTCGTTTACCGTACGATCCGATTGATCGGCTGTGCATAGTGGAACCTCTTCAGTATGTTTTTATCTAATGTTTTTAACTGAAATACTTTTATCTAATCAAAATGGGGTGGTAAGATCGCCCTTGTTATGCCCCGTCCAAACGATCCCATCTTTCATCCATAGCCTTGATTGGGGAACACTGATTTTGTATCAAGTTTCGATATTATTAAAAAAAAAAAGTATGTTATTCAGTAGACCAGACCAAGAAACTTGTTAAAGAAAACTCACTAAGAAAACTATTCAACATGTGGGCACCTATGGATGACATAGGAAAATAAAACTTACCAATGTGACAAGAGAATCTTACTAAAGAGGTTCTAGATGTACTGTAGCATGTTAATTTCATTTCTCAATGGTGGATCAAAATTCAAAACCCAACTTCACAATATTGAAACAGAGTAATCGAGACATGGAATTGAGCGAAAAACTTATTAAATGCAACAAATGCTTACGTGTGATGGCTCGAGTATGTCCGGTAAACCCTCATTAATCCAAAATGTGAGGGACCCCCCAAAAAATATTTTGATTTGTTAAAATTCGGATTAACCCAAAAAACTCTTTTTCCTCAAAAATCATCTGAACTCTTCTAGCTTAGAATTCAGTCAATTTCATACTGCGTGCGAGAGAGAAAGCTATGCCACCGGCTGAAACTACGTATGAAAAACCGTTGTTAGTTGCCTCATTCATCTCATGTACTCGGCTCGTCCCGAGTCTGACAAACAAGTGTTCCAAGCTCATCATTATCAAGGTCAGGTCGCGGATGACACACTCAAAGCAGGGACCAGCAGGAAATTTAGAAGATATTGATCAATTCAAGGAATTCACTCAGTCTATTTCGAATTATCTAATCCAAAAGCAGTGGTAAAGCAATTGAAGGGTCAAAATACTAACTCAAATAAGGTATTAGCTGGAATTCGGTTTAACCATGTAATCAACATTGAAATACGTGTTCCTTCGGCCAGGTACCTAATTCAAGTTCGAAATATGTGAAATTTCGGAATAACTGAGTTTGGATTTATTAACGAGACTTTACTGTATAGAGTCTTGAAGACACCCGTATTTATTTCCTATCGAAAAAACTAATGTTCAGGCATGCAACACTGAACTGCTATATTAGCCTATCATTTCAGGCCTTGATCAATTTCCATAATGGAAATTATGGTCCATAATTGATATAGGGGAGGGGGTGGAGGTGGAGGTGGAGGTGTTGGCCACTTTTCACTAAAACTTTGATATTTCATACAAATGATCCAATATCTGAATGTTGTTGTTTTCATTACAAAGTTTTGACTTTTGGCCTAATACCACATAATTTTGAAAGCTCTCTTAGCTATTATAATACAGTACAGTGTAAAACAATTGAGTTTGAGTATAAAAACATATTTTTTTTGCTCATAATATAACAAGAATAATACTTTCTTCACTTTCTTTCAATAATACTATCAACTACTTTATTCACAGTACCCTCCATCACTATCTTTTCTGGAGGTTCTCTGTCCGTCTTGAAAGTGCGGTATCTGATCACCATTTACAAAAAAAGGTCAAACTTGACCTATAAATGAGTGGCCCACACCTCCACATGTCATGATGGCCCACACCTCCCCATAGTACAAGTTAGCACTTGAAAGCTGATAGTTGAATAATAAAAGAAGTCATATTATTCTATATTGTTCATAAATGTACCTAATTAATAACATGTTTAATACAAAATTACCTTATCTGGCAATCTAGCATGTGTCCTGAGAAAAAAGCAAAATACCGTACTGGGAGCAACATTTTTACTTAGAGGTGTGCATTTTCTAAAAATGTCAATAGAAATCCTGCCAACTGTCCCACATTCTTCAAATTTCATCCACACGGCAGTTGTTATAAACTGTTTGAGTGGTGGTTCTGAATCTTCAAAACTGTGACTGTAAGAAGAAATGGCCCACACCTCCCAGGGGCCCATACCTCCACTCCCCACCCTAGTGTGTAAAAATAACGTGCAGGAATTCTAGAAGTTTATTTATTATGCACGCAAGAACTCAATGTATACCTTTCATATTATAAATTGTGTTGTGCAGGTCTTCTTGCATCCTTCTTCGGTGAACTACAAAGTAACACACTACTCCAGCTCTTACCTCGTATACCAGGAGAAGATCAAGACGAGCCGGATTTTCATCCGGGACTGCTCGATGGCCCCCATGTTGGCGCTGATCCTGTTTGGCGGGATAGGCATGAAGGTGGAACTCATCCAGGGATTGTATGTGTTGAGCCTAGAAGACGGGTGGATCAAGTTCGGCGTAGATACGTACGAGATTGCGGAGATGCTGTATCAGATACGGCTTGAACTTACCAAACTGTTGGAGGAGAAGATCGACGATCCGTCCATCAACCTATTGACTCATGAGCACGGAAAGATGATCATCTCAACGATCGTTGATCTAATCACGTAAATTATTCCGTGAGTAGTAATAGCAGTTGCAATTGATTAGGGAAAATTATCACGTTTATGTATAGGTCTATGTTATCAAACTTTTAATTCTACTGGATGGAAAATATTACATCTAAAATTGATATTTTGCGACTGGTCAAGACTAAATTATTTTCTTGTATTTTGTCTTGCCGACTTTGGGCTGTGATCATTTTAGCTCTGAATATGCGTAGGTAAGAGTATCCAGGTCTCCAGTGGAATAATGTAAGCTATTTCATTTGAAATCGGACGGACCTACAAATTATCATCATTTCGAAGTTGATTCTGCATACTGGTAGGCCTACTGTCTTTATTTGTCAATTCAAATCAAAGGGAAAAAATCTGAAGAAAGTTAATTCATACTGTAAATTTCACTTGGATATTCCTTCAAAAGTTGAAGGTAGGCTGTCTCGTGAGGATTTAGATTGCTTCTTTTAATCTCGACCTGGGTTTAATTTTTTTTAAATATTATTAAATTGGTGCATAACGTAGCTTTGCTTCTAATTTTGAATCCCAACTGTAAATGATTGTGTGATTTCGCGATCAAATAGGATTGAAATGATCTTGGGAAATCTGTAAATAGTGGGAATTAGATATAGACCTATATATGTTATATAGAAAGTAGAAACCGATCCAGTATTGAAGTAGGCTACTGTGGATATAAGGATTGGATTATAATAGTGAAGATAATTGGAGAATATTGTCAACACTGATCACGAGAAGGGTTGAACTCTACGCTTGTGTACCTGGACGCAAACGGACGGGGCTATGGCAAGGCGGAAGATCAAAGCACACCGCAAATCTCGTTTCTAAAGACGGATTCCGTTGGTAGTGGTGGGCGGCTATAGTGCTTGCGGCTTAGGTTAGGTCACAACACTGACAGTGCCTTTTTTTTTGAGGTTCGATTTGATGAAACCCAAAATGTTAGCATAGCAAAATTTATTTTCTATACGTACCTATTGCAAGTAGATAAAAAAAAAAATTGTAATTGATAGCTGAAAAGACTCAAAAGAGTGCTGGACTGATATTCAAATTATTTTTTTAAATGTCCAATTCAGTTCAATGATATCCTGCCATGAGCTATTTTTGAGAAAAAATTAGGCTACCTACATTGACTCTACTGTGTTGAACAATAATTGGCCATTCGTTATTGTGTTCTTATAATAAGCATTGTTTTTCACGCATCTATCTATAGCAACGTCATCTATTTTTTTCCCGGTCAAGAGTACATGGTAGTCTATTTAGCGATACATCAGTTTTTTGGTGATGACTGATGACTGATGAGTGATAGGCCTTAGTAACTTTTGAACAGTATGAGATCTATCACAATTCAATTTCAATTCAATTTATTCACACACATGTACGTACATAAAAATAATAAATGAATGATGAATTTACTATCATCATAATATCAGACATAAGTATATAGGCCTAATACATACAAATAATAATTTAATAGGCCTATATTTTGATAATAAAGATAAAAAAATAAATAAAAAAACAATTCATCACAATTCAAATTTTGTGAAAACACAGATATTTTAATAGGCCTACCTTGAAGATGGTATTACTAAACACTTGACAACTTTGAAAAAAACTTTTTAGCCGAGTACCTACTAGTGTACTACCTATGCAAATATTGGAGTCCAAGGTTGATGATTCTATCACATCACTTTTGAAGGTATTTTGTGTGTGTGTGTTTGTCACGTATCAGAATTTTGTCATCTCATGGGGATTGCTCTGATACACCGAAAAAATCGTACACCGAAAAATTCGTGCACCGAAAAAATCATACACCAAAAAAATCGTACACCCAAAAATTCGTACACCGAAAAAATCGAACACCGAAAATCTTGTTCACCGAAAATGTTATTTTACAGAGTGACTCTACTCGGAGGCACGATCCGAGTAGAAGGACGATTCAGGGTGGAGCTACTGTATTGTTTTAAAATATTGGGGAACTATTCCCCTTGCGCGAGAATAATATACTATCAAGTATGAAAAGATCGTTTTTTTTCGGTGTAGGCTACGAGTTTTTCGGTGTACAATTTTTTCGCTGTACGATTTTTTCGGTGTACGAGTTTTTCGGTGTACGAGTTCTTCGGTGTATCAGAATTTTGTCATCTCATGCAGTCATTTGGTCTCTCCGTTCTGAAACTATCACCAATAACTGATATTTCCCTAAATTGATTTCCATGCACTCTTAATGAGCCAGAAGTATTGTGATGTGACAAAACTGGCCAATTCAGTGGAACTTCTTTATGCCTGTGTATTTAATTTGAGGAAAATTTTGTGAATTTAGGTAAGCCATGCTGATCGTTTTTTTAGAGTTCTGTTGAGGTTAGGGCTGGGCAACTAGGTGAAGTGTGAGCTGGAAAATCACAGTCTTTATACTAGGGATGACATCGATTCTCAAAATCAGGAATCGATTCTCTCCAGAATCGATTAAAAATTGATTTTGAAAAATAAAAATTTGAAAAACAAATTTAAAAAAAAAAGTTTATTCTCAAAAAAGTAGTGTAATTTGAAACTTTTTTTCAACCTTCCCAAGGCATTCACGTGAAAAATAGCTGCTAGAGACTTCTTTGAACTGTACTGTACCATTTGGGTATTTCCGTCCACGTTCTGCTGTCAGACGTAACCGAAGGTATAGCTTTTGTCCAGATAGTAATATCTCAACAATACAGAATAATATAGACAATGAAATGAGCACTTATTACGACGTAAAGAAGTACAGCACTGAACCTAAAAAAAGAAGAAATTTTTTTTTTTTTTTTTTAAATCAATTTTTTGATTTGAGAATTGTTTTACATCAGAATCGATTCATAATCTATTCTCGATTAATCGATATTATACCTGTATATCCATTCAACACAAACATTATTCTACGTAATCTTAACTATCACGAAAAATCTAAATACACTAAAAAGTAAAAAGTAAAAACCTGAAAATAAAATCTCTAGATACAGGTGATCATTAAACAGATTTGCACGGCTTACTATAAATTAATCATAATTTTGTAAAAAAAAAAAAAAATCAGTGTAATTAGTGAAACAATTTTTATAAGTAGGCCTAGGCACATTGAATAATATTAATTATTAAACTCCTTTTGTCAGATAATGAAAAATGTGATTTCCTAGATTGTAGTGAAAGTTTTGCATCAAGTTTTTGAAGTGCTCTCAATCCAGTTAGTTCAATTTTTATTCCCTACGTGTTTAAAAAAATTCACAATAGCCCTAAATGGTATTTTACCAATTTTTTATTTTTCCCTAATTTACTAGTGTTGTTATTAGGCCTAATTAAACTGGAAAATTCTACCAGTCTTCCTAGATTTAAGTTGTATCCTCTTTTGCAACCTAGCCATTACAAAAAGTGTTTTCTTGTCACAGTCAATTCCCATCTTTCTATTGTTAGTTTCAAGCTTCTTCATTCATCGTAGGCTCACTGCATGAATATTGAAACTACTTTCAAAAAACTCAAGTATTCGATCATTAATACAGTAGGCCTATGTCTATTTAATAAAAACAACTTGCTCAATTATTACGCTGGCAAACGTAAAATATATCGGAGATCCTTCAAAACTTCGGATAGCGAATCATTATTGACATATCGTTGTTTTAGTTATTTATTTTCATTCATTTGACATTAATGAGCTTAGTCGTTCAGTAAGTTGTTTCTATTTCAGAGTACCGGTATGTCTATTGTTTATTGTTGTCTTGATTTTGTAATCCTTGCTTTAAACCAACGCTTACATTTTAATTTGAAACAACTAAACGAGGTTACATAAGAAGGAGGTAGGCCTGGGTCTACTAGTGTATAGGCCTACTTGTATCCACAAACGAAAAAGGCGCAAATCACCCGTGTGAGATAGGGGGAATGATTGCTCAGAATCCCAACTTTCATAGATACAATTATAGATAAAACTACTTTGAATTTTGAATAATAATTGAGACAGTATGTAATATTATTATGTAATCATTTATCAATTGTTTTTTTTCAACCATTGTTATCAAGCTTTTTTCATCTTGTTGTAAGATGTATAGGCCTACTATTCAATTTAAATCTTTAATTTTAAATGTGTTAAAGCTTGGAAAATTCTAATGATAATTATTCGAAGCCTTAAATAACAGTATGCTTATTAATTTAATTGTTATTTTATTCAATTATAACTTTCTACAATTCTCTATAACTTCAATTCTCAAATGTTGACAGTTCTTCACTAACAATACGTACGTAGTGTTCCTCATCTCTGCTATTGAGATCTATAGGCATTCATGTCTGGTAGTTTGTATTTCAAATACCTAATTTCATTTTATTATCTATATTAATTTAAAAATGAGTCAATTACAAAAGTACCATCCAAAGAAAAACTGCGCTACATTTTTCAGCTGTTGACGCACCTTAAAACCCCAACATTAACTTCATTAATTTGTTCAAGAAAATGATCATTCTTGCTTCAAAGGAGCTGCTTCAAATAGATATGGTTGGTACTTCGATAATTTTTCATTCTTACTCTTTCTACGTAATCTAGTAGCTGCCAACATCTGTGAATTGACGAGTACGTAAATATTATGGAATGTATTTATATTATTTCACACCTGTAAGAGGGGAACATCTGACAGCTAACTACATATTTTGTTAGTAATAAAACCAGAATTTTAATAGTTTATTAACAATTAATGAATGTATTAATGAATAAAATGAATGTATTGTTACTACATCATTAATGTTTCTACTTATTGTTTTTATATACGTAGTAGCTAGAACTGTTGATATGCATTGTCTTGCAACATGTTGAGTTGAATGTAATGGAGCCCATTAATTTTGTCTTGTGTTATTTGTAAATTAATGGAATGATTTAATAGTGTTTGATGAAGGGATGCTTTTGGAAGAAGAAGACATTTATTAGCAACTGCCCTACTCTTAGTATGAAGAAGGTGAACCGGTTATCATCAACAATAAGAATCATTTCATATAGCTTCATCTCTCATGAAATGGTGTTGTTATTGACAAATACATAATGTTTTCTTATAATGGTTTGCGTTTTTTCAGTACGTTTCGAATTCGTGCAATCAAAGTTATATATACTTGTTATCAGAATGTTACCTGTGGCACATATTTTGTCAGATCGTATCAAGTATTGAGTACTTCCACTCGTATTTCAATTGATATTTTGCTTGAGAATTACCTACTGTATAAATATGTTGAAACTATAATATGAAACTGTTGTGTGTAGTTCCTATGTGTGTATCCGTAATCTTTGAGGATATTGATCATAGAATTCAATGTGATGTTGAAAAGTTTTGCATTGCCAAATCAATATTGTAGCCATGACGTTACCCACGAAAAATGTAAGTCAAATGTATGATAGGTTATACCGGTACTTTTATTGTATGTAACATGGTAAAATATCAAATGCTAGGGTTTTGTTAATATAAATTGATGACGTAATACTTATGTAAGCATAAATTCAGTTATAATTTAAATTTACAAAGAATTATACCAAAGGTTTGTTATTTGTATTTTTACAAATAAAGTTGACATAATTATATGTGCATTTTTTATTTTTGATGTAAGTGTTCGTATTCCTTATCAATTCCGTTACCGACCGATACTAATGTTTTGGTCAGTCGTCAGTTACGTATTCAATTCATCTCAATTGAATGTTTTTTGAGGTCTGAATTTTGAAGAATGATTAAAAATTCGGTGTTGATAATTTATTTTAAACTGAGACTTGATTAGCTAAAGATGTCTTTAATGTGTCATTGATCAAATATTTTTGCTTCATCTGGTACCTTCAACTTCACTACCCTACCATGTACGTTACCTTCCACCTGTAGTTACCATATGATAGCGATTGGTACGAATACTTTATTCCAAGCTGTAACATGTCATTTACTACAGTGGTATTTATTGAGACATTGAGAAAGTGAATGCACAGAAGATCGTACAAAGTATGGCAGCAGTATAAGTCTTACAACTTATTTACATTAATTAAACCAATTATTATGAATACCTATTTGCGTTATAATTTTATTCATGTTAATTTTGTTGGTATTATTCTTACAAATAAGTAAAATGAGAAGTATTTACTACGTATTTAGATTTACCATACAATTTGATATGGGTAATGCTTATACCATGTATAAAACAACTTCATTCACAGAAAAGAATAAAAAATCATTTAATTGAGATGAGAGAGGGAAATGCCTCAAATGGAAAATGGTAAGATCAAGCTCTGGGTGCCATCATATTGAAAATCAATAATCGACTGAAGTCAATCGTTTCTACATGAAGGAGTTGATGAACAGTGACTTTCAAAATCTACGTTAACTGATTTTACCGTAAACTATAATAGAATTTGTATATTCATCGACCTCTTTTAGTATTCTACTTCCCTGTTAGAAATTGATGTTAAATTTTTGCCAAAATCTGCAGTTTCGTGAGTTTTGTATGAGGAGAACAGAAATTTAAAGGGGGTCTCCTTTTTCCTTACACATTGAAGCGTCCAGAGGAACAAACATCGAAATGTACCAGGAAAGCAGAATAATGTTGGAAGTAGTTGATACGCAACTAGAATATCGAGAAAATCAATACGTCAAGGTAAGCTGCTGGGTATGAAGATGAATTTTGTGGATTCATTTTTGTACTGTACTTGTTATTTCTTTACCCATTCATTCTATTTTTAAATATTATTCAATATTTATACTTTATTTAAAGTAAAATACTGATCTTGTAATAAGACCTTGATATTACTAATTTCCCACAACTTCCACGAATGTTAATTATTATCTTTCAACATTTACTTGACTATATCCATAATTTTGAAGGTAAATAAATCTTATTCACAATGCATTCTCAAGCAAGATTTAAGAAAAATAGCTGTTGACTTTTCATACCTGAAACAATTCCAATGACATGCTCAAAATTCTTCAAAGTTCAAATCCTTTTCTATCAGCTTTTGCATTTTATAAATTCTCATGATGGAATTATGCAGTACATCGAAAGCTTATACCTGCCGTCTTCTCACTGCAGTTGATGGCTCGACTTCTAAGGGAGTTTTCCAAAGTATCGACGACAATAATTTGTCGATAATTGTGATTAAACAATCATGTTTTCCCATACTTTTAATTTTAATATTATTGATTGAACATGATAATTATGCCCTTAAAGAAATGAAATATATACTAGCTATGATTTGAGCATTGAAAGATCAACAGCTCATCTGAATAAAATTGCATTAAGTCTGTACACAAATTTTAAAATCCAGTCCCATTTTGTTTTACAACAATTGTTTCACTGTAAGCACTTACATTCATTAATATACGTTACATATGCATTCCACATATAGTCAATGCAAAAATCAGCAATAAAACATGAGATTTTATTTTCATTTCAATTTGAAGAAGAATTCTTTGTGGCTGTAAGTGTAGGCCTACTACGACAGTGTATCTCGAGTCAAATGTTAAAAACAAAAAGAAGTTGGGAAGATGGTGAATCAAGCTCTTGATATTAATGAATAAATGCAGGACAGGAACAATGTGGAATATATTTTAAAAAAATCATCACAATACTGAGAAGAACTCCACTCATTTTTATTTTTAAAGACACTATACATCACACATAATAGTAAAAGCGCGTCAAATGTACGAACGTACATAGAAAAATGTCGGTTTATCTTAAAAATACACAACTTCACATTTACATCAATTTAGTTATTGACATTTTCTTTCGACTCTTCCGTTGTATTCCAATTCACTAGAATAAGTTATATTTCTGTTTAGTTCTGGAATTCTTTCAGTCTTATAAAAAAACTTAGTTCCTAGCAAAGGCTATTTTATTTAGTATTCTCCTATCAAGTTAGTATTGAAAGTAAATACAGTACTGTAAAGAATACCAACATTTAGTTACATGTAGGCCCTAGTAGTTTTATGTTAGACTACTGTTGAAATAATAACTATTAAGTACTTCATTGTACATTACGATTTACCAATACTGGTGTAGGCCCTAATACATTTATATTTCTTTCTACCAAGTCTGAAGTTTACTTTAGTATTGATTATTGTCACATGGAAAATACGAGTGATTGTTTTTGGTTACGATTTGATGAAAAGGCAAAACGGCACTACAAGTACCAGTAGAAGTGAAAATTGTAATAAGTAGCTTAATCTAAAAGAGAGTGATCGGCTGATTGATTGGAAAAAATCATCATCCCGTCTTTAAATCCATATCTAGTAATTCATTCCATCCAAGGCATTCGGTCTTATCCAATTTTGGTAAATAAGCCACAATGTACCAACAATCACAATATGCTACAACATTAGTTTTATAGTAGAGATAAAAAATTCAGTCACAATATTAAATTCGAAAGACAAACATATTTTGGTACTTTTAAATTTGCAATTTTGGTCATTTCCATGCAGCTTACACACATCTGATTAACTTTCTTTTCATAACATACATTCAATCAATACACTATGTTGACTTAAGCCAAGCAAAAGCTAAAAGGTTCATTTAAAAAATGTGTATAGTAAAACCTTGCAACGCTTGAATACAATAATTATATCAAAACAATCCCAGAGGTAGGATGATTTTGTAAGAGATTTTGTTTAAATCACCGTCATAATACATAATACCAGTAATACTTTTAAACGTTAATATTAATTAAGTATCCAACCAAAATGTTCACTTTCAGGTTCAGCGTCACTCTACGTATATAATAACTCTTTACACAGCTGAATCTTTGCCGACAAAATTAGTTCTGGAGATCGATTTCTTGACATCGTACTCGACAGAAATGTCACGCTTCACCGGCCTAATGGAGAAAAAATGGAATGAAATTAGAACAAACATTTGTAATGTACAATTCAATTACATTGATGTGGAACTTGTGCAAAATATATGATGAAATAAATAAAAAAAATTCCAACACAAACTTCTAGGATACAATTTTTTAAAATTACAATGAAAATATTATAATATGAAAAGAGAATAACAAAATTATATTCTCTGATGAGTGCAAGTGTACCCAATCAATTAAACATAGGGCCTACTCTGAAAAAAATGTGTCTTATTTATTTACGCTTCAAAGGTCAAACGAGAACATGAATGGTGAGACTTGGTATGCACGTGTCTGGTGTCACCATCATCTAACTCGACCTGCATAGTTTCGAGGCGCAATCGGTTGAACCACTTTCGAGGGAGAACTATTTTGAAATTTTAATAAACCCCACAAGAATAACCCAAAGGGGAAAATGTGGAAATAAGATAACATTTCCAAGGAATTCAAGTAGGCTCACTTGAATGATACACATTATTCCAACATTCCACATGAAACCGTTTCAACCATTTTAGAGAAAAAATGAAGATCTAATGTTTTTGGATCAAAACATAAACCTATTAAGTAGAGTACTGGTAAAAGTTGAAACGGACATGTAAAGAACTTTTTAAAGATTTTAAAATAATGACAATGTTTGGCTTATATATTTTTGAACTAGTAATCTTCATCAAAAAAACTTTTGGAAGTTGTTAGCCTGGGCTCGGACTTACACCAATACAATACACGTGGTGGAAATAATATATATCTAGGATGCACAATACACGTATTGTATACACAATACACAGTAATGTACGAACAAGACTGCTTGTATAAGGGTACAGTTCTTTATAATAATGTACCTGACAAATTGAAAATGCAAAAGAATATGAAGGTGTTCAAACAACAACTGAAAGATTTTATTATTACCGACCCACTATATAGCATGAAAGATTTTAATGTATAATGAGTAATGACTGAGTTTTACTTTATATAACAGTGTTTGTTAATTTTATCCTACATTTTAGATGTTTTGTTTTGATTGTATGTACTATAATCCAGATTATTCATGTATATTTTTCTATACATTGCTATAATTATGTACATTGACTTGCCATATATTTTTCATTTTTTTAAATGGAAAATCCTGTGGATTAATGAAGAAATCTAATCTAATCTAACCAATTACATAGAGGGTTAAACAATTAAAATAATCAAGAGGTCTATCAACTAGTGTTGTATGAAAAGTCCATGATTTGATAATTTCAAAATCAAGGTGTGTGTGTGTAATTCATTTGAATAATTCACTCATCTTATTACGAATGTACTGGGTTTTCTTAATATAGCAAAATATATCAATTATCAATAATGATTATTGGTTGCTTAACCAATAGCTAGCCTTTTTGGAGCAACAAATATGCAGGTGGTTATGATGGATGTTTAGATGGATTTCAAATTTAACATACCTCTCTTGGATGATTGCTGACTTATTGTTCTCAATGTCCTTCAGTGGCTCTTTTTCATCACTGAAATTAAAATATGTACACATTAGTTCTTTTGCCATAGAATAACTACAGAAAGGACTGTTATGAACTTATGCTCTATAATATTTCCTTGAAGTTGACCAGAAAACAATATATTTATTATAAATATATTATGTATTACTCATTAAGAGATACTTGATGTCACAAGTGGTGGCAGTTTATAGAAAACAATTCACAAAAACGTAACTGGTTATAAGAATGACCATAACAACAAAAACTCTCTCAAAAATGCAGAAACTTGCAATAAAAACTCAAGATTGACAATTGCGATGTTGGTAGATAACTGCCACCACTTGTCGCAGCAAGTATAGGTCAACTCGCTGAAGTAGGAATATAGATCTAGTCGAGAGATTATAAAGAAACATAATTAGAACTTGAAATCAGAACATTTAAATTCAAACATTTATCATTCTTTACAAAAAAACAATCAAGGCAATAAAGATGCAGGAAAAACCAATCAACATGCTCTGGCCACTGACAATCCTCTTTGAATCTAGGTAGTCAAAGAAAAATAAGTCTATATGATACACAAATAAAACATACAATTAAAAACTACTGACGTAGTACACCGTACAATTGAAGACCTAAATACGAAACTGAAACATCTGAAAATACGACACAACATCTATGATTTTGCACGCATGATTTCTCACATTGAGGGAAGTTTTTCCATAGCGTTTCCGTCAAATTCCTTGGTTGCCTCTTTGTTGGAGCAATAAGGTAGCGGAAATATCCAACTATAAAGGCTACTAAATATAAAAACACAAATTTACGTTAATAATGTGACAGGCCAAATTGCAGTTTATATAGATTATGGAAGGCCAATAATGGTACAATGAAATATGCAATTATTGTAACCACAATTGTTAGGAATTGACATACAGCACAGATATGAATCCACGTCTCTTGGAAAAATAGATGGTATAAAAGATAATACTATGCACCCCTATATAGGCCTATCATGTAATAAATTGATAATACTACCAGTATATAAAAAGAGGTGTATAGGTGTACTGGTACGACATGTTGATATAAAGCTACAGTATTTTATATTTTGTATTTTATATTTTAAATTTTTTAATTTAAAAATTCTATTCAAACATACCCTCAGGAGTAGCGTTTAATTTAAACATCAATCTTTGTATGTCTCAATTTAGTGAAGTAGACCTACTTTTGATAACATTCGTACTAGGAACACTGAGCTATCATTTAACAATTATATATTTGTCTTCATGTTTTTGGAAAGTATGCTTTACATTCAAATCTTACAATCTGATCATGAGATACTTAAAGAGTCCATGGGAGTCGATTTAGCGAAATATCAGTTTTATGGTGATAACTTTTGAACGATATGAGATATAAAAATTCTAATACGCGAGAAACACAGGTAATTTTAATAGCTTCAAGATGATATAATTTGGACTATTCCAATCATGTTGCATAACTGTCAAGTGTATACAGCTAAAAATGTTTTTTTTTCAGCTGTATCCGCTTTATAGTTATGCGACATGACTTGAATAGTTATAACTTATATCATCTTAGAGCTATAATAATCATCTGTGTTTCTTGCGTATTAGAATTTTGATATCTCACACTGTTCAAAAGTTATCACAAAAAACTGATATTTCGCTAAATCGACTCCCGTGGACTCTTAAGAGTGATAGTTTACGGAGAGTTGCTGTGAATTACAATGAATTTGTGCTGTGAATTACAATGGGTATTGTTGTCTGCTGTATGAGAAGTGTATTTGGATATCGAGAAGGAGTTAGTCGTGGCCCCTTGTTAAGGAACAATCCCAGTGTGAATCTACACGACAGAAGGAAACCACGAAAAACTTTGCAATCATGATGATCAACCATGGTGGAAATCAAACCCCGGTCTCCTGTACACATACTAGCCACTGGTTCACCTATCTTAGTATATAATAATATACTGAATCATAATTGACTCTCAAGATTGTCAATTCCATTCTCAATTGAGAAAGTAATTGACAATCTGGTAATTATAACATTCTTATATTGATTATTAAACCTACATGTTACGAGCACGGTCAAGCTCCTTCCTCTATACACACATTCACTTATCATACGCCATACTGACAGCAACAAGAAATCGTGCTTGGATTATTTATTGCATTCATTTTTGGGGTTCTAATTCATTTATTCACAAATTTTGTATTGGATTTTCAATAATCAATCCGATCTCAATAATAACCTAATTTTCCGATCCGATATCGAATCTCTAAAATATCAAATTGAAAGATATGGGATGGCTACTCTAGTTTTTTTTGTCACCATGTAAGCTACTTTTGAACATTCAGTAAAGTAACCCTCGTTAATTCAAACTCGGTTGATTAAACCAAATTTTTCACATATTTCGAACTTGAAGTTGGTCTCCGGCTGAAGGTAGCCTATAGACATTTCAATGTTAATTAATATGGTTAATCTGAATTCCAGCTAAACTGTGATTCAAACTAGTATTTCAATTGCTCTAACATGTTCTTGGATTGCATAATTCAAAATAGTTCAAGTGAATTCCTTGAGGTAATGATTATTTTCCCAATTTCCATCCTTTTTATTTCACACATAAGAATAGACCGACGCACGTTGAGCTTCGAGGCTGTCTTCCGACCAAGTGGTCTGACCTTCACTAAACTATTGGCTGAGCTTGGAACATTCGTTCATCACAAAATCGACTTGGGACAGCCAGCGTCAATAGAAACGGGTGATATGATGATCGCGCGTCGTTGGCTAGCCGAGTAAACACGATCAGTATATTACGTTGCCTCGGCTGGTCGCAAAGGTTTCTCTCGCGTGCAATACGAACTTGACTGGATTCTAAGTGGGCAGAGCGATGATCTTTTGTGTGGAAAAAAGAGGTTTTTGGTTGATTTGACTTTTTATAAATCAAAATAATTTTTTTTCGGGGTCCCTTCCATTTTGGACTCACGAGGATTTACTGTAGTGATATACGATACAAAGAAATGGTGTTGAATTGATTATAATAAATCATGTGAATAATCATGAAATAATTGAACTTAATCAATACATACAACATTCATGGGTACCACATCAGAGGTTTGAAACTTATGCCCCATTATTGTCGTTCACACAAGAGTCCTATTTTGCTATAAAATCAATCAACCATTCAAGTGTGAAGTGTCTTATAGTGATTATCTATAGATACAAACATAACAGGCCTAACGCCTGAATCGGACTATATCTTTAGAGATAGAGATGATGCATTTTTCCATGTAGAACAATTTCACATCCAATTAAAACATCTATAAACACATGTAGTAATATTAAAAAAGATCGACGTCAGTCCTTCCTTTTACTCACCTGCCGAGTTTCTGGTCATCTTCACACTTTTTGGCCTGCGACTTCTTGCAAATCAAATAGATGAGTCCAGCTTGGTTAAAGCAATAGCATGAACCGTCCACAATAACGAAGATGACAAGCAGTGAGGCCACGACGATACCAACAATTATCCCCGAGCTGAGAATTGGATCACTCTTCACAGTTGTGGAAACCATTTTACCTGTTGAAGCAGTAACAACTTGATATGCTATGGGTCTAACAACAATCATTACACAATTATTTTATCACACTTATTTACACTCATTGAATGAATAGCAAAAAATTATCTCTCCAATGAGTTTTTTCTACTATCTAGACTACTTGATTTTTTCACAATTTTACATTTTTTTCAGATTTGTGTATTATGGACACCTATTCATCATCTACTAACTTCATGATATATATTGGAACTTTCAATATTTAAATGTATTATATTGAATGTTGATCATTGTTATGAATAACATATCATGACAAAAATGCTAATAGAACATATCAACACGTTTAGTCTCCCTACGAAAAGTAGCATCACATTTCCCGCTCTACCGAGTCGACTATTTGTTGCCGAGGTTATTCTTTCCTGTTTATGTTCAACTCGTAGAAGAACCAAGAAGTTTCCATTAAGGATGTGCATGCACCTTGAAATGACAATCTCGTCTAAAATGAAATCTCTACTCAACGGTCTTGTGCTATATTAAAAAAAAAAGGAAAGAAGTTCATACACTTTTATGCTTTTCCTTATGGTTGCAGTTACATTTTGAAAGAACCAATCTCCACAAATACCAAATTTTCTAACAAACAAAATGTGCAAAAAAGAACCAGATTTTGACAAATAGTTTTCAAGAGTATAGTACTGATATAAATTAATGTTTCTTCGATTGTTGTTGTGAGTTTCACTGCTGTTTCCATCATAAATTTGCTCATTGTTACAAAAAAAAAGTACCAAAAAAGCATAACATCTGTATGTACGTATGCATGTATGGGAAAGTGGACAATTTGATCATACTAGCATTTGTCAATGCAAAGTAGATATTACATTCAAGTTGTAATTTTGTTTCGTGCAAAAGGGTGCTTGTTCGGCCTTAACGTTGGAAAGTGAATATTGTTGCTATTGGCTAGACACATAGAATAGGGTTTAGATTTACACGCTCTTTTTCAATGAGTGAATTTTCCAACTGCATTTGAACATTGCAATTTTGAAACTTGATTGATGCAAATCATTGAACAAATTGATATTCTGGCAGTTCAGCAGAAAAAGAAAGTTCAGACATAGAGAGTAGACTTAATTGTTATTGTTTCTTCCCAAAGACATTTTTCATTGAACCTTTTAGAACCAGTTTTAAAAAAGCATAGACATTTTAACAGTAAGAAATGAAGTTGCCAAAACCATTCAGTTGAAATAATGTTTCGAAATCAAGCAAACACCAAGGAATAATAACCAGAATGTCACGCTAATGTGGCAAGCTCTTTAAATCGACGTTTTGCATGAAAAACATTATTACAATACGAAATATGAAACTTCGCAAGGCTAATCCTGGAAGATTGTCAAAATGTTTGAAAATGTGATATTCAAGAGATTGAAAAGTTTTCTAGCTTGGTGTGGTATAAATATCAAGATGATATTGATTCAACCTGTAGAGTTAGAAATAAGTGATTGGTTATATTTCACTTATGAAACTGACAATGTTCACCAGCCAAAAATTGAATCTAGTACACAAACACTCAAGACACACCTCAAGCGTTATTAACCGTGTTTTCAGCTGTACAATGAGTGTGTTTTAATCATCACTATATTCTTCATGCAAAACGTTGATAATTTCTCTTGAGGATTGACCGAATGTATTTTGACTCAAGAATGTCACTTTGTCTTGGCAGTACTCATTACTGGAATCATGCTACGGTGTTTGAAACATCAACCATTTATGAAACACTATTTTCATATTCATTTTTTCTTGAATAATAGGGGTAAGGGTTGTGCAACAATTATTAATATAGAGAAACAAAACAGAAATGTACATTTATAAATTATTAAACTAGACTAGTTAAACTAAAAAAACATATTGTATAATTTCAATATATGGTTTTGAATTGTATCAATTGGTAGAATCCGTTTTCATTGATGCAGAAATAATAGTACCAAACTGAAGAATGTTAGAAAAAGTAATGATTTTCTTGTAAATAATAGTGCATTATAAGATGTTTGAATGAGGTGTTAGTGCTGTCGTGTTTGTGCAGGGAAAAGAAAATGTTAGGCCAAAATGCAAGAAGTCAAAAGGCAAGCTAAGAGACTAAACTACACTACAAACTACTGATGTATCATCTACACTACGGTACAAAGAGACAAACTCAATATTGTCTGATTGTACCGTAGTTTTGAATATTTACCTAGAGCCGTTGATTTCAAGGATCGTTTTTCTTCCAAAGTATGTTAAGTTTGTCAAATAGATTGGATTGCGGGTGGACATTGAATGTTGTGGATATTTAAAAAAGACACAATAATGTATAATGTGTAATTTTTTAAATCAATTCTGTACATATTATTTGGAGTTTTCTCCGCTATTCGTTGAGATACAATAAAAACATTTCCACATAGATATCTCGTTTTTTATGATTACATTATTGATTTATTATTCAAATTATGTTGGGATATTCTTTCAGATAAATCACTGAAAAAATCAATTTACAAACATTATTTATCGACATGATATTAATTTCATTTTAAGGGAGGGAAATTTTCGTTAGTTGGCACACATAATTTTATAACATACATACTCGAACAGTCACACATTCAATGTTTTTTTCTATAAGAGCATATTTTTTATACATTGAAGATTATTGTCTCCTACAAAACATCAGGCATAACATTTTCTGAACTCAAAATAATAAATCAAAACATTTTCTAATACTACATAAAAGAGATCTACAGTAATTCAAAGCTACAGAGAATTGTCTAAGGTGCAAAATATATGGGATGTAGGTTTCAGATGATTACATGTCTACTCACCATTAAACATAATCAGGATACTTCAAGGATGGGAAAAACTGATTATAAAAATGTCATAGCAAACTATCGGATTTCTACATAATTCTTTTACTTGAAAAAATAGTAGTAAAAGAACCAATGGAAAATCCTTGCAGGAGATTGAAAAAATATATGTTGCAGTCAATAAAAACGGATGTACCACTCGTTTTCAATAAAAATATAGAACAAAATTATAATTGAAAATAACACAAATATTGGATATCCAAGTGGAAAGCAACTATCATTCTAGATATTATTTTCACAAAAATTAAAAGCATTCTACTAGGGGGTAGAAACTAGAAAGGGGTTATATAACTGAGAAAATATAATTTTTGGTGGAGGATACAGACCAGCTAGTTAAACAAACATGCCTCCCTACTAAAAGATTATAGAATCACCCCAAATGAATATCAGAAGAACCCCGAAGCAGTTTCACTAAACTCAAAAACATGGAATGTTTACTACTTTCGATAGTTACAATGATAAAATGTTTTAAATACGGTATTGTAAATGCAAATGTAAGTTCCATCGATTGACTAGAATTGATGGATGTTTTTGCCAACTTAAAATACTTTGCACTTGCTCGAAAAAGTCATAAATATGTCCAGAATGTGAATGTTTTATAATCTTGGATATACAGTAGCTTACTTCTAGGTTTACTATTTACACATACAAGGTAATAACAAAGGCAAAAAAAAAATTGAAGCCCAAGGGGTTTACAACCAATTCCACATTCTTCCATCCAACATTTTCCATTTGCTTAGAAGTTAGTGTCCTAGAAGTGATGCACTGAATATTGAACAAAAATTGGCCAATCGTTTATTTTTTGGCAGTGAAATGTTCTATTGGTTCGCTCACGATTTCTAGCTTAATTCCCGTCACCCGACAAAACTGTTCCTACTTGATAAATACTGTACAAATGCGTTAGCTTACATGACTAATAATAACACCTTACACAAATGAAGTTAATGTATAAGTCAATATGTATAATTCTAAACAATACAACAAAACCTACTGACTATACAAATCTATGCAGATCTCATAAAGAATCATTTTGCTGAAAACAAAACTAAGTTTTTTGTTAAAATAAAGGCTTAGGCTCACATTACCTAAATAGTTTTGTATAGTCCAAGTATCTCTGTTCAATGTAAAATGACTCAACAAGTTTCATTCAACACATTGACTTGACAAACTAGGTAAGTATGTACTTAAGGAAAAGATTTCCAATTAGCGTTTGTACACCTTTACATACAAAACAGGACTAAATTGAAATGAGTAACCTCGACATTTTAGTTTCAATATAAGAACAGATGATCAAGTATTAGATACTGTGGTCAATGATTGTTGGAAAACTTTAGAGACGAGAATAATAATCAACGCGAAAAAATTGTGTTCATGAGAATATAAGTTTTGTCCAAACTATTCCTACACTATAATCTGAAATCTCTAATACGAAACATCATACAAATATGTCGTACTATCATCATTTATATCGATTGAGGTTGGAAGTCTCACACAATGGCGAAATATTCATTTCGTTACATAATCGCCACGAGGACGACACTCAAAACCTATAACATTTTTGTCCAGCAATCACTGCCTTTCAACTTGTCTTGTATCATTTTCGATCGAACTATGTGAGATTCACTATATCATTTAGCACTTTCAAAGAGCAAAGGTCATTTGCTCAAATCATTTGACAAACGGGAAAAGCCTCAAACTTGAATCCATTGGCCTATAAACATTTACACTTGGCCACTCGAGCTTCGGGCTCGAAACAATTTATTTTCGACTGTGAACCTTGCCACAGCTCGCTCACTGGAGAGCCTCCCAAACTCGTCGTTTTGTATTTTGAGGTGATGTTTATGAGGTGTTTGGATAATGCTTCTATTAGGAATGTCGAGAAAAATTTTCACTGCAGAAATACACGAAATAATTTTTTAGAACATGAACGTTGGTCCAAATACTGATGGAAATGATCACATATAATAATAATGAAGAATGGCTCTACAGACAGATACAATATTTTCATCACGAAAAATTTTCGCCTATTGGAAAAAATGTATTTGGTTGAATGTCAATGTAAATAAATGAAGTTGATTTCATACCACAGATAAAAATCTTTCAAACATTCCTCATTCTAAAATACACGGTAGTAAATTCTTTTGATCTAATTGTGGACTATGGTACGGGAACTTAATGAAAGTACATGGATAACGATAGGACAGGGACGATCAACGTAATACACTTGAGTTGCTCTATCCGCAAGGATGATGCCGAAGATGACTCATAAATACCTGGGATTCTTGGATCTGAAATGTAAAGAAAATAACCCCCCACAAGGAAATAAATAAAAATCATTAGGTCTAAGTAAAAGAACATAAGAAATTAAAAAAGTCAATGAAATAATAAGTTTCCACGAGACAGAAGCATTAAGAAACTACAGTACAAGAAATTTGCAACGTAGACTACGATACACATAAATTTGGCCTGCATTACTCGAAACAATTAGAAAACAAAAGCATTGAATCTTGAACAAACCTACTGTTACACCCTGTTTACATTGTTGCCTATTGACGTTCCATCCTTGTCACAGAGTAACCGGCATTTTTTTTTAGACAAGAGTGTGACTTCACATTATGGCAATATTGTAAACAGTGATAAGTCTAAATTCTTCAAATCACTCACTATATTCTATTGGAATTTAGTTCAAGATTTACATTTATCTCAATTTTAACAAATGAATCTTCTGATCAAGTACAGCCACTAATTTATTTACAATACGGGACAAAAATATAATGAATGATGCTAGATTGAACAATTGATCACATCAACTACTGATACGTAACCTATTGAAACTTGACGTATTTAGACAATTCAAAAGACTTTATTTTCATTTGTATAATAAACCTACAACTTTGAGATGAAATAATAGTATATGATCTAGATCTCCACTGACATACGAAAGCAAGTAATTAATTCACTGAATAAATCATGAATATGTTTGGTTGAGCTACAATAATTCTTCAATTGTGTTTTGTAAACAAAGTTTCAACTTACCGGGAGCAGTCTTCACGTAGACTTGAGCTGGCATGCTGTAGCCAATCAGGTTGTGAGCCCGCAGTTCGACTTTGTAATGCGTATCGGATCGAAGTGCTCGCAGCTCGTAGCCCGAGTGTTCGTGTGATTCGAGGACAATCGTGTCACAAGTGGGTGGTTCAGTCTCAATCCATTCTTCGTCATCACGCCTTACCTGCAGAGAAGTTAAATCAATTGTTTCATTTTTCATTTTTTATTACATTTTTATTACAAAATATCTCTGTTCCCCAATCAAGGCTATGCATTAATGTAGATTAAATATGGATGAATTGTTTTATAAACTACAATGCTTCAATTTACATTAGTTTTTAAAAATCTGTTTACAAAATTAGCTCTCAGGCTGATGGCCTTATGTAATTACACTTTTTTCTACAATTTTATAAATAAGAAGTAGAAACCTGTGAATGTGTAAATATTGATTTTGGAAAATATGACAAAATATACTAGACCCATCAATTTATTCTCCTAATGTGATGTGAATCTTGAGTAGGTTGAAGTGAATAGGGTCGAGGTGTAATTTTCTCCAAAAGTAGGTATATAAAATATACATAATATAGGAACTGCTACTCTAATATGTTTTTCTTTTATAAATATTAGTATCAGACATGATACGATGATGATTTTTTTTTTAACTGTGATCTAGATGCATACTGAACACTGATTGATAGAGCCCGGCTAAAGTCCAAGCTTATTCAAATTTTAAATTGTTCAACAAGCCTACTTACTTTGCAGAACTTGATGGTGTACTTGTCAATAGGCTCTCCGTTATCTGGAGGTACACCCCAGCGAAGCTCAAAGCGATCAGAGTATGGAGATAGAACAATATCGTCGAGGGCATTATTCAAGACACGTGGTTCTTCAGGGAAAGAACGTTTTGGCATTGTGTGCAACTCTTGTGCCGCCCAATTACCGAGGCCAACGTCATTCTTTGCGGCAAAACGGAAGTTGTACGTGGTCTGCGGTTCAAGACCTTCCAAGATGTACGGAGAGTCTAAAACACGGAAGAAACAAGTTGGCAGGCATGTAGGCAAAAAGTATGTAAATGTAATTAGTATGTAAAAAAGTAATGTAAATAAATATGTATGTAATAGGATGTACATGAAAATAGAAGTAAATACTAGTGTAAATCAGATAGTATGTAAATGGTATGTAGTGCTTAAATAAAATGTAGTAAATTAGTATACTATTCCATAGGCCTATAGAGAATCATACCAATATTAGTAGTCCTATACGTGGATGGAGTTTCAATGAAAAAGCATCCAATGAAAGAGAATTACATTAAATGCCAAGTACAACAAATAATTGATCACTTCGAGCACAGAAAAAGTGTTGCTTATGAAATACAAAATTTTTGTTTTAACATAAAACTTTGCAATGTGAAAATGCACTCTGGCGCTACTGATATGAGAAATATATTTTTCGTTTTTTAACGTACCAACAGCCCAAGTCTTGTTGCTTGATTCATTCCAACTCTTCCTCTCTTCTTTATACTGAACGGCGTACGCCCTCGTCGGTAGACCTCCGTTGTTGGCCGGCCCAACGAATGAGAACGTTATGGTCGTTGCCGTGATCACCTCCAGTTTAGCTTGGAGAACTTCGGACGGAGCAAACGCTTCTTTCAGGAATATCGTGTGCACAGCTCGGCCGTGAGTGTTGGTCGCAATACATTTCCACGCTCCGTAGTATTTCTTGTCAATGGGGTTCACCTGAACGACACGCATTGAGAAGAAATTAATTGATAGATTTCGAAAATGATTAAAATGATTAAATGATTTGATGGATTTTGGATAACAAGTAGGTCTTTACTCTTAGCAAGACGTATAACAATTATCAAGAATAGTACATTAGGAATATGCTTCAAAATACGTTTGAAATAATGACCAAGTAACAATTGGGTTTTCATTCAAAATCAAGAGATACCAATTTTATTTTGAAATTTAAAAATAATATCTGATGAAACTAAAGTGAGAAAAAACTATAGTATAAAGATAGCCTACTCATTTCTATGAATTTCAATAATAATGATCTTACGATTGAAAGTTTCCAGAAATGAAGAATGCCAACTTAATTATTCAGGGTGACAAACCTCCAGAAATCCAGTTTATTGAACTTTTCCAACATTTTGAAATTTGAAGCAATTATTTACCTGTAGTGTGCTCTGTGGTCCATTGCCAATCTTCTTGATTCTTGGATCTTGCAACTCCATGATATCTCGATCATTCAATCGCCATTCAATCGTCGCGTTCGGAATCGATTCAGCCAGACATGTCATGTTGACTTGATTGTTGCGCCAACTCCACACTTCGTTCACGGGTGAGTTTGCAAATGATGGTGGGAACTCGACAGTTAGATGGCCGTTGGATATTGCCTCGCCGCCCTGTAAGAAATGTCACGGTTACAAACATAGGTTCATTTTATTTCCTTCATCAATCTTCATTCACTAATTAAATATATTGTATAGAAGCAACTGGGGTGAAACATAGAAATAAAATCAGCAAAACCAGGTAGATATAGAAAGCAAATACCAATGACGATAATTTAGCTCACCTTATTAGTAGCAACACAGGCATAAAGACCATCGTCGGTACGCCGCAGACCTGATCCCGACACAATAAGAGTTCCAATTCGTTCTCCCTTCTCTTTATCATCGCGATTATCCACAACGATACGGTCATCTTTTGGCTGAGGGCCAATTACGTACTGTGTTGGTGGGCTCAGCTTCCTAGAAAATGTATACTGTATTATAATAAATGTCATCACTTATCAGTCACACAAACAATGGATGCGATAACGCAATAAACGCTGGAAAAAATCAATTGAATTAATGATACCAAAGACTTCTATTCAGTCCACATCAGGTCTTGGTCAGCCTCATTTTTTTTGGTTTCTTTATACACATTTCACACGATGCACGAGACAACTGATAGACACTTCCAAGTTATCTGTATAATTTTGGGCAAAAATCGATCGAGCAGTTTTTGAGAAATTGACAATGCAATCATGGAAAAATCCATAATAACAAGGCAATTAATAAAATGTCAAGTATTTTTATTCGAGTGATTACTTTTTTCAGATGTATTGAGGACAAAAATAACAGACATGTATGGAAAGTATTGTGAAAATCTGGCACAAGGTTTCAAAACTGAGGTGTCTCGCTCATCTCACAATGCATGTAGGCCTATTGCGTTTTTCTAGTATACACCTTTATTGTCAACCAAGTTGGTGGAGTCGGTCAATCATCTGCTATATTAGTTGTCACTTACAAATTCCAGACTTATTTACGAGGCCCAACCAAATTGAATTTAAAGGAATCAACAGGCAACACGAATATTCCTACCTATTCTAGTGAGAATTACACGTACCTGAAGGTAATCGTAGGAAGTGGACTACCCGATGCGCTGCACTGGAGCTTGGCTTCTTTACCCATAGGTACAGACATGTTCTTGTAAGTGACGATCTTTGGTTTGATGATGACATTCAATTTGACATTCTTTTCAACGTTTCCCGCGGGATTGTTTGCGACGCACTTGAAGTCACCGTGGTCGTCTTGGGTAACGCGCGATATCGCAAGCTCACCTGGAAACATGAAATGTATACAGGTTAGGGTGTCATTCAATTTGATGCAAATGTAGAATATTCAATATTGAAACAATGACCGATATCACGATATCAATTGACCACTAGTGATAGGGGTGGCTAATCGCCAAAGCCACCTGGATCTATACTTTTTGTGGGAATTTAGAGATACTCTGATAGGTCAATGTGAAATTTCCCACATAACAAAGCCCATTTGATTGGATGTTTTGTTTTGTGACGTTTATGGGCGGGTCAATCACTAGTCGTCAATTGCTGAAATGCTGCCGGGAATTTCATATTCAATGTGAGAAACTCAGTCCAGAGCTATCCTATCAGATGGAAGACACAGAGCAGTGAATGTTCTGGTATTCAAGTGGGTTCAACTTTAATAAACGATATTTTTATAAGTAACGTGTGAAAAGTACATATCAACTTCATCATGAGGCTAACATGTCGTTACCGATATGTTAACTAGAAAAGAAAAGTTAAGTACTGGTATTTGAAAGTTAGTGATGATACTACTGATGATAGTCCTATCCACTAGTTAATAATTGATTATATATTATCACTTCATTTCATGCAAATTTCATTATTACAATGATCTCTTTTTAGGCTCAAGTGTGTACACAAAAATCAACATATATAATTTCTCCCTCTTTCCACACCTTTGTTTTCCTCATTTTGATATTATTAGCATCTCATCTGATTGGGGATTGGTCACCCGTACTAGAGATCAACTGACCTGAAAAAACAACCAACTGTAATAGAACCAACTGAACTATATTTCTTTTTCTTGAGCAACCTGTACAGAAGTAAAATTGAGGGGTTTGGCTCCTCCCCTTCACAAATGGTTACCATCCATCAAATGTTCTACAGACTCTTTAGTGATGGTTGTGTAAGGTTTGTGTCACATGACATTTATGAAGAGGAGGAGCTAAGCCCCCTACTTCGTTCTGTACAGATTGCTCAAGAAGTAGAAACTTAGGTCAGTTGTTTTTCAGTATAGTTGGTACTTTATCGAATCTGATCTTTTCTACTGAATTAAATTCACATTCATCAAAAGTGATATATCAAAAGTGATCAAAAAAATATATTCTGAACGTACCAGTTCGTTCGTTGACAGAGAATCGATCAGCAGATGCCAGGTTTTCTTTTGTGGAACCTTTAATCCAACTGAAGGTAGGCTGTGGTTTGCCCTTTGCTTTACAGACAACTGATGCAGAATCACCCTCAATGACCTCGATGGGCGAGAGCATCTCTTCGAACGTGGGCGGAGTGTGAACCTGGAAAAATAAAAATAGCAGTTTCGTATGAGTAATATGTCGAATAAAGTATTCAAGCTTCAATAACATACGACTGTACTTTGTGCCGGAATTATCACAGTGGGACTACCTTTAACTAGCAGTTTGAAGTTGTTATCACCACGGTTACCTGTACTATTTGTTTTCACCAACTTTCATGATAAAGGCCAACTGGATTTGGTAATACTAGGCCTTACTATAACTTGGAGACTTACATATAACTTCAATAACTCTATCATTAACCAAATTATCTATTGTAAGAACCCAATGATAAGTCAAATTGAGATTTTGTTACGGTAGTTTCCGGTTCATTTGGGTTCAACGATTCACAGTTGCAGGTACTAGTCATGGCCCACGGGGCACAGATAATAATTCAAGAACTACAAAACATTCTGTTATCAAATATCTATCAACTATCTACTGTCTTCAGTGGGAAGTAGGAACCATCAGTTGGGAGCTTGAATGATTGTACTGGTCTGGGATTCAGTTTCAATTTAAAATTATAATTTTAGGGCTAGAGTAGGTGTAAATAATTTAGTACGGTAGCCTGAATAAATTTTGTAGTGAATAAATCATATTTGGATTCTAATCAAGCCTACAAGCTCGAGACTTGAGTATGAACTAAAGAGTGAAGCTCTTGCTGTTAAATATTGATTTCCTATGTGATGATGTGATGTAATCAATAAGGGTATTTTATACTATCATGTGCAAAGTATGATATATGATATTTACAACGATGCTCAAGTTTCAAGGATCAATTAAAAAAAGATACATACAATCAACATTAATCAAACAATTTTCAATCATCATTACATAATCTAAATTCTAAAGCATAAACGAAATATATACTACCAAGACATATCACACAATGTTGAAATAAAACCAACCCCCACTAATGTATCACTCCTCCCTTCTAACCTCCTCACCTGTAACACCTGTAGTGGTTAGTACCAGTGCAGTTTGCTAGAAAGCGCTACAGGCGCTGTGTTGCTGCCCAGCAGTCACCAAGGCCATTTCGTCAGTGGTGAGCGTGGGTACTAATTGCAGACGTAGATGAGGGGAATATCGGTGTGTATGGAGATTTATCTTTGTGAAGATATAAAAGTAAACGGTTTTGGTAGTATATCTTTCGTCCATTTCTAGAGACTGATCAAAAGTTTGACACTGTTTTCCTTTCCCAAATAGGTTTATAAATTTCCAGTATATTTTGTGTTTACCTGTACTCGTATATTCTTCCCGGCAATCTCACCGGTTTCTATGACGATAGCTCGGCAAGAATAAATACCGTCGTCTGCCTCAGTAGCTTTCTGGATCAAAAGACCGTCGACTTCGACTACATAATGGCCGCCTTGCGATGGGATAATGTCGCCGTCTCTCAGCCAATCAACGGTTGGCGACGGATTGCCCGCTACTTTGCAACGGATCTTGTAGTTGGAGTGTAAGATCGGGCTCTGTTCTTCGGGGGCATCAACCCACGTGATCGCTTCTGTAAAATGAGTTAGTTTGAAATAAAAGTGGTTAAAGTGGTTAGACAAAAATATTCAACAAGACAACTAATTTACTTATAGGCATACAAGTCTTGATAATTGAAAAATGCAACCAATATTTTACCAAAAATGTACATTCAATTCACTTTTTCATACTAGTATTGGGATTAGCAGCTATCAGGACTAATGAATGATGGTCAGTCTATTAGAAATCCAGGTTTCAGTTTTTCTTTAAGCTACTGCTGAAATGATTGATGCAATTCAGTATCAATTAAAATTTGAACAAATAGGGAAAAAAAGAAATATGGAAGAATTTTTAAAAAGAGAGAAGCTTTCTCTCTATAACTGTCACTAATTGATTGCTAAATGTAGCAAAAACTTAATGACCCATCAGACTTGGCATCTTGCATACAAGTTTCAATTAAAATATTAATTAATTTTTTGCCAGCCGTTATTTCATTTTTTATTTAATCATTAAAACCGACAACAGAGACAGCTACTCTTATGATACAGACTGTTCACGAACTCACCGATGGTTTCTAGTCGCGCAACCTTTTCAAGTTTCATCGTGTTGGCATAACTGGCCGAACACGTGTAGTTACCGGAATCGGTTTCCCTGAGATTGTTGATGATGAGCGCAAGCGCTTTGTCGCCCGGCATCATTTCTGTGGTGATTCGAGGCTTCACGACACTGAAATCAATACAAGGAATGTTCAGTCGGTGACATTCAAGCACACAATCAATATTTATTCTTCCAACATTTTTACCATATTTTATACTAATTCCTTTATTATTTTGTTTCTGGGTATCTATATTGAATCTTAAAATTATATTACTAAATATTTACTTGTATATTATTTATTTGTTTTTGATCTCATTGGGCCTACTAGACATTTCATATATCAGTCAGTAGGCACACTATTATCTACAAACCTCTGGTAAAAAAAAAAATATAATACCTCTGTAGTTAAATTTGCATTTGATATGCAAATTTGTGACTTTCAAGTCAATTTTTAGCTTATTGTTGGTTTGGATCTCTGAGTAGAAATCACTAAGTATGAAAAAAATTGGCATTCAATTGGCTCAATTTTAAATTGGATCCAGTCAATTGACATATAAATGGCAGTAACAATATAAAAATATATGAATAATAGAATACAAATAGAATCTGAATCTAATGGAAGAATCAGAAATTATGCCCACAAATAATAAAGTGAATATCACAACCAGTAATTGATTTAACCTGATGAATGAATGAATAATTACCGGGTAAATACACTTCGGAAATGACGACTTTTTCACACAAGTCGTACATGCGACTTGTACGACGAAGATTTTATTCGAAATATAAAACAAATGATACAGATGAGATTTTTACCAACAGTTAATTACCCTACTTTTGTATCTTGCTACAATGTTTGTGGGAGCAACGGCTTGGAATTACTTTACAGTTTACAGATGATCACTAAATAACTACAGTAGTCTAATACAGCAAAATGAATCATGAACGAGCTAATCTCACCCGTCGTTGACGATTGGTCTTCCGTTGGGATCCCTCCATTGCAGATCGGCAATCAGGTTCTTGTCCTCGACGTTGGCTCGACAGGTCAGCAGAACGATCTTGCCAATCGGTTTCGTCTGGATGGGCTGCGACGGTAGGATTATCAGCTCCGGTGGGTTGGGGGCAGACAGTGAAAGATCTGAAAGAGAGAAAAATTCATGATTAAATATCTGTTCATGGCTAAGAATCAATTTGAAAATGTGCGTTTTTGCTTTTTTAGTATTTTAATTTTTCAAAAACTATTCTGTTTTCGAATAAACCCCAATTGAATTTGATGACGATCATTAGTATCAATTGAATACATGAAGAGCTAAGTTGTAATGTGGTAAAGTTTGCACGACAATCACAGAACCTCATGGCCAAAATTACTCGGGTTTTCACTCAGCAACCTTAGCTAACTGGCGGCTGGATAACAATAGGGCAGCAAAGTAGGCTGTGGCGCTGAAGGATAGGGTTCTAATATAGGTTCATTCTTATGGGTAATAGCATGCACATGATTTTAAAACTGTCATAACTTCTAAACTACTAACACTACGGCTAAACCAGTTAGCCTACAATGTTCAGTAAACTGTTATCTTTACGATGAGACACATACATTGTATCAAACACCTAGTTAATTTAAACAATTGGATGATGAAAAACATGCTGTAATTGCGATGTCGCCAAGCGAATGAAAGAGAGAGATAGTTGCATCGGAATTCTCACAGTGGCCGTGTTCTCAAGAAACTTGCTAGCTGCTTGCTAGGTATCGCTTGGCATCATCGCAAAACAGATGTTGCAACATTAGGCTTGATCGTCATGCGGGTGCACTCTTACTCGCACGGCTATCGTTAGTTTTTTGTACGTGCTATTACCCATAAGAATAAACCTACATTAAAAAAAAACCCTATCCTTCCACGCCACAGCCTACTTTTCTGCCCTATTATGTTAACTTATCAAGAGCTGGTTGTATCAACTGACAATTAAGAGGCCTGTTTACATCTTGCTTAGCGGCTTGATTGAATACGTTCGGGATACAAGTTGGTAACGGAAAACTAATCATCGTATTGACTTACAGTTTTCGGTTAAATAATCACCAGCATTCAATACGTGCTCGTAGAAAGAGCTTTGGTTCGTGGTATGTTTTCAACCCTTTCAAAATAATTGTCAAAAATCAACATGTTTCTACCTGTTTTTAATTGTTTTTACGATTTTTTCAGAGTAGATTAGTGGACAAATATGATTTTTAGGGAACGTAGAGGCACAGATATACTCATTGTTGTTTCGTTGCAAAAAGAATTAGACTGATTGGTCCAACCGTTTACCCCACCATGTGTTGAGAGCTAAAGGCCTGTATTGAGGCTTTTTGTCCTATTTTGTTCGTTCCCTGCAGGTTTTACTTATGGGTTGTGAGATGTAAAGTAGCCTCTTAAGTATTAATTATGTAATCATTAGTTGCGGTACGAACATAACATGTATAACCAAGGGTAGTAACAAGTTAATTAGATAATGATTGCCTAATTAATTTACTAATTATCAGTAGGTACAACAGGCTCTAATTTGAATAAATATCAATCAATTAAGCATAAACATGTTTCTTATTGTAAAAGTATTAGTGATTTGGTGATAATTGGTGCTTCAGTATAGAAAAATGTCTTTATTAAAACTTGTGAAGCTTCGAATTCATAATCTTATTCATAATCCTCTAGCTAATCTGTGGTTTATTTCTAAATTCAAACGAAAAAAATAATGATTTCGAAAACAAAAATATAACAGAAGCCAGTAAGACTCTTTCTCATATAGGAACTTTTTCAAGTCTATACCAGCTGGTTTACAGCGCTCGTATTTTTCACGACTCAATAATTAAAACATCTTCTATAAACGAAGTTTTTTCAACACATGGGTATTTGTTGCATATAACTTCAATAACCCTTACCACCCGAAAGTCCCCCATCCCCCATCCCCACGAACTCCCTCCCTCACACACCCACACATATACAACATATCCCTTATACGTCTCTCTCTCTCTCAGACCAATGGGCTTTTGTTATTAACTGGAATAATAAATTGCATCCTTAGTGGAGGCTAAAAGCACTAGGATGTTTTTTTTTAATGGCCAAAAATATTGGCAGATGTATTTTATGTGAAATGAAAACAATTTTGGTCTGAAAATAAACCAACGATAATCCCCGAATGCTACTCCTATGGAAAACAGCATTTCCATAATATTTTCCTTGCAGCACATTGGAAAAATACTGGTCATCCGAATAAAAGGTCTTCGTTATTATTTTTAATAATCATCACCAGCGAGAATATGGTATTGAAAGTACTGAAATGGATATTTAAATCTACGGCTACAAAATGATGCGCAATGAATGGATTACTGATAAGATAGATTTTCAATCAAATTTCCGATTGAATAGTGACCTAGTTTATGACTATTCAGTTATATTTCCTTTGGCATCCTATAGAAGAATGCCCATTATCATAGATAAATATGCTCATGTAATAAATAATGGAATGGTCTATATTATTTTCATAACTGATTTTATATTATAATAATGACCGATTTTTTATCTAGAATATTTCTGATCATTGAGAATCGATACCAACGATAATCTGCCCACCTAAATATATACCATTTTTAAACTTGACCATGGCGTATAGAACCTCACACGTTCGCACTGGAAGAAGTCTATACTGGATAGAGCTCTCTGGATAAATGCCAGTAACCTGCATGTTCAGTTGGTTGAGCAATATACAGAAGGATCACTGAATGGCGGGCAGTGAAAAGAGAAATAGAACTCTTGGACTGACACCAAAATATACTTCATTAACTAACTTTATTTTTATTAAGATCAAAACCGAAGTTCAGCTGTTTGACATAATAGATTAGCTGCTGAAAACGCAACAATGATATGACGGGAACCACATAGTTCCGAGTCCCGCATAAGGCATGTTTTTTTTTGTAAACGTTGTTCCACACATCATCACTGCCTATAGATTCATTATCCCCTGTTGATTCGTACTCCCAAATAACCTAGCTATTGGTGGGGTCTTCAAGCGAACAATAACAATTGAAAACTTTACCGGCCACAAGCATTGAATAGTTTTGCTAGGTCATGTCAAAGTGCATCAATCACAGAGTAGGTCAAGTAAAAGCTATACACCTGATAAACTATTTATACCATTTGAAGCAGCCATTACTTTGTTTACGAAAACGAGTGTAGTGAACTGTATCGATAAACAATGGCTGCCAATTAACGATGTTAACGAATCGATTCGTTTATGTAATCTAATATTCTGAATAATTCATTAGTACGGACTTGGTTTTCAATCAGGGCATCAATATAGGTAACATGGGCCTCATTTCTGTGAGTTATGACTGTATAGTGAGTGATCCCTCATCCCATAACTGTCGTCTTTTATTTCCTATTCACGATTATTTAGGAGACTAAAGTTTATTGTGTATAGTATTCAGTCGAATAATTTAAATTGCATTGAATATAAAATATACCACTTGAATTTTACTCTCATATATATTTTCTGAAATATGAATTCAAAGACACGACGTTAGGTTAGGTGATCACTTTACCACAGTCACAAAGTAGGCCTACAGGAATGAGACAAAATTCCTTGCAATTCACAATCTTTGGAAGTTCATCAATTCGCTAACTATATCTACACGCCAAAAGCTATAGCGTTCATTGAAACAAGAGTTGACGTTGTTTTTTTGGCGAAAAACACACCATTAGGCCTACTGTCCGATCATAATTAGGCGCAACACAATTTTCAACTGTATAACGAATTTTAAATTAGGAGATAATTCATCGTGATGACAGTAAAGAGAACGATCCCAATTTGGCAGTACATTTTAATCAGTATATAAAACGCTTCGAGTCGCACGTGTACATCAAAGCTTATCCGAAATTCGACCATTTTCATTCCGATGGGCCCTATACGACAGAATCTAACCCCGGTAGCCAACCAGTCCTCTTTTCAAATGACCCTTAAAAGCTGAAAAACACACGTTTAAATTAGCAATTTCCATTCGGAACTGTTTTGATATGCAAATCGTGAAAAGGGAACAAGCCGGAAAATCGCCTCCTTTCGAAATAGTGCCATGTTATTTCGTATCGCACAAGGCTTGTACATGTGTGAGACTCTATGTTTCACTTCCTCACGGGTACACACAGATGTGAATGCCATTGTTTCAACGAAATGTGAGGATTATTCGAGAATGTAAGCTACATAGGTTATAAATTTACTTATATTCGCGAGAGATCGTTGATCTGCTAATACAATAAGTTATTTCAATTTCAATATATTTATATTATAATTGTTGTTAATTAGACGAGCTTTAGCGAGGATTCAATTTGACATACTGAAAAAAATTGGTGTTCGTTTTTATGTTTTTTTTTAATGTTTTTTTGTCGGTTCTCCACAGATCAAACGGCTACAGCTATCAACTTCAAACTTTTTTTCATCATGGTTCCTCATCTAACTTAGATCTGTATAGTTTTGTGGCATTATCGGGTGATAACTTTTATTTTTATAAATTTTAGAAATTTCCAAATCACCCATTAAAATAACACGTCGGGAAAAAAATGAAAATATTTTTATTTAAAAAAAAAATGAAATTTTGTGTGGAGTTGAATTACATCTTGATACACATTTCTGGAAATCCTCAGCTTTATCGGGTCAGCCATTTTGAAGAAAAAATATGAAATGTGCTAAATTGGTACCACTCGAAGCCGTTTTTACCCATTTATAACTAAAATGTTACCCAATTGGCGAATTTAGGCAAAAGTTTGGCAAAGAAGTCGACATACTATTACTTTCCGCTCGTCTAACAATGCGTATATAGCGTTTTCCTAGTTACTAGGAAAACGCGGGATGCGCGTTGTTAGACGAGCTTAGGGTATAGAAATCTAGAATGAAAAATAATTTGTCAACCCAATCTACATCTACAGACCTTGGATCACTCCAAACGTTCAAAAACCTTACGAGAATCAGTTATGTCACGGCCTTCCTCTTCATTCATTTCAATCGTTTTGAATTAATTGGTGACACTTGTTGCTATAGATTTAATTGGTTCCCGTAATAGCCTAAATTGATGGGAAAATGCTTTATAAATGCGTTTTCTTCGTTATTTCTCATCCGATTGATGCGAAAAATCTCTCAAAATGTGCTTAATAGTTTCCTTTATATTCGGCGAAAATTTGAGAGGTCTTGAAAAATTTTGATTTTTCAAGTATTTTCCTCCGGGTTATTCTAATGGGGATTTTTGAAATTTCTAAAATTCATAAAAAAAAAAGTTACCACCCGATAATGCCACAAAACTATACAGATCTAAGTTAGATGAGGAACCATGACGAAAAAAAGTTTGAAGTTGATAGCTGTAGCCGTTTGACCTGTGGAGAACCGACAAAAAAACATAAAAAAAAAAAAAAAAAAAAAAAAAAAAAACATAAAAACGAACACCAATTTTTTTCAGTATGTCAAATTGAATCCTCGCTAAAGCTCGTCTAATAACAATCACGCATGTGCACATTTTTAAAGTATGAATCTGTACGAATAGTGAAATAGGCCTATGTCAGTTGTGGATATGTCAATATGTCAGTTGTGGTAGACATCAAGTCGCTGTATGCAACTAGAATCAAGGCTTTTGAACGATGTACTTGTGTTCATAATTGTAAATATCATCCTGAAGAAGATAAGAAAAATTGTTTCAGATTTAATTCAAATATATATATATATATATATATATATATATATATATATATATATATATATATATTTATATATAATTATATATATATATATATATATATATATATATATATATATATATATATTTAAATTAAATCTGAAACAATTTTTCTTATCTTCTAATATATATATATATATATATATATATATATACATATATATTTAATTTTATATATATATATATATATATAATTATATATAAATATATATATATATATATATATATATATATATATATACATATATATATATATATATATATATATATATATATATATACATATATATATATATATATATATATATATATATATATATATATATATATATATATATATATATATATATATATATATATATATATATATATATATATATATATATATATATATATATATATATATGTACATATAAAGGATGTGGGGCCAGAGGCCTAATAGTAATGTCATAAAAGATACGTCTCGACCGTCTGCTCGCTTCATGTGATTCAAGTGGTGAGGGGAATATCCGACCTGGTTCGATCCCTGCCACCATCCATCTTTATATCTCCTTATCATTCATCCGGTGTCAATAGATCTTAGTTAATCCCAATATGAATAGATACAATATAATTATATATATATACGGTACTGGCAAGTGACAAGCATTCTTTAACAGGTTATATTTCTACGTGTCCAGATATTCATTATAGAAAAACTGAAATGTATGCATTCACAAAAATGGGATGAACTGAAAAATTGTATCAAATAAAATATAGAGTCGGGAAATTATTGCCAAAAATAGAACATACGATATATAATTAAAATTAAATTAAAGTCAGATCAAATAAGAAGGGAACGTTCAAAAGTCCACGAACATATACGAGATTGTCTTTTTTCTAGTAAAACAGTCGACTTTCTTCGATTGTTACAATTAACTTCGATCCCAGTTTAGCTACCGTAATGTAAACGAAGACCCTCTCCCACCAATTTCGAACATCCGAGTGAAATGTTGCGGGAATTTGTGAGGAAGCGAACGTCTACGATACGTTTACAAAGTTTGTTTTGGTTTAGTTGTTTGTGTGTTTGTTTTAAACCGTCTGATTGGTCGACTCCGTGTCTGCGTTCCTGTGGTATATCGAGAAACTGGGAGACAAAGGAACAAAAGGGAGGGAAACTGAATACCCTGATGACCGCAGTTGAAAAAAAGTCTGGATCTACCGGGAGATAAAGGGATGGCTAAGAACCTGAAACAATTATTATGGTCGATTCAAGTGGTAATTGGCAACACACTTGGAAGTATTGATTTGAATGTAAGTATCAAAATAAGTTTTTCTGTCATATATTTTTTTAGAGCTTGACCATCTGTTAAATACCATACAATACAATACGATCGACTGATTTAGCCATACTGAAAAATGACATTTAATTCTGATTCAAACTGTAAGATATATTAAAAATCGAACCGAACAGAATAATTCAAAATTTGATAGAATTGAAGCTGATAAAAACTTTTCTTCTTGGATTAGTTCAAATTAAAGTTGACGATCAGCTTAGGTATCAAGGAAATTTGATTTTCCCCAATCGATATCAAACAGTAAGATATTAATTTATATATTTTTCATATTGATAGATTTCTAAATATGAATCAATCGAATTGAACAAATATACATGGCAGGCCAATGACAATATAATTCCAATCACTTTCATGTTAGCCAATTTGTTCAATAATCCACCAGCATCTCTATTCAAATATTTACATCAGAAATGTATCATCAGTATTTGTTGTTATTGGCAACCGACAGCAAACTGGATTTGATTTTCCACACCACAATCCACAATCGAGTAAGTTACTAATAATTGCATCAATACCAAACTGACAGTCGATATAAACTTCACGCCTGCTGCCTAATTTCCTAATTGCTATACGAAAACTGAACACTCAAAAAGTAAACTCTGGCGTCGAACTCAGTTTACATGTATTTGCTGTGGGTATAACAACATTAAAGGGTTGATCAGGGACATAATAGGATGTCACACGACCGTGTGTAAAACGTCAATAGGGATGAGAATCAGGAACGAGAGGGATAACGGGAGACACGGAGGGATAGAAATCCCCAGAGTAAAACCACCAGCTTTTGTGAATAATCAATTGATAAAACCTTGGGAGAGACAACATAGAAAATACGGACGGAAAGCTCGTGTATGTGTATAGCAATATAGGACACGAAACCAAACTGTACAGCATAAACATGACCAACAAAACAGAGCATGGTGGCCAACCCCAGGGATTCAAAGTAGTTTGGTTGGTAAATAGCACACATCTACATTCAGTACTCTAGGTGCAGCATAATTGTGAGCTTGATTACTTAAAGTTGATAATATATTAAATAATTGTTATAAATTTACAGTTGACATAGTACGAAGTTGATATGCAGATAGTTACACACACACACACACACACACATATATATATATATATATATATATATATATATATATATATATATATATATATATATATATATATATATATATATATACATATATATATACGCTAATATACACATATACCGCTAACGACTGACCTATTTGAAAATAGAAGAGAACTGAGCTATACATATGTACAAATGAATAAATCATTATCAACCCAGTTTTGTATTCATATTATATATTATATCATAATATTTGTTCAAACACCCTTATCACATTAGGACATATTTTGTGGATACACATTTAAAATGGGAATGAAACATGTATGATTAAGAAGCTGCAGAGTCTACGTACAAATTGTATAAGAACTGCGGTAAATATATAATCTCGCTGCATTTTCAAGAATTTAACGCTTTTATTGTCTTTATTAACGTAAACCTTCACATAGAAAATATATAAGATGATAATAGGTCTTCCCTAAAAATATTCACAGCCATACAAATTAGAGGATGCGTGATTGGTTCAGTTCTTTCGATTGCCATTTTAATTATTTTTTCATTATCATATAGAAGAAACTTCCGAGGAACACAATTCTATCCAATTGGCCAAATTTTATTTTGGTCATTATAAGTTACTGCTATCTAACTGACAGTGGCGTAACTAGGATTTTTGAGCCCCGGTGCAAAGGACTCACATGACCCCCCTCCCCCCCAAAAAAACTATATAGCAATTCGAATGATGAAATTTCGATATTATTCAACATGCAACCTCTACATTCCATGTTTTTTTAATTCACCATAGAAGACGATTAAAATACACTCAAAATTATTATCGAAACACATTCACAATTATGTCATTCTATGAAACAAATGGTACTATTGAAGAAAAAAAATTAAATGACACTTACTCTTGAGAGGAAAAATAGTTGACTTTTCACCAAAATGTAGTCAAATATATAAAAACTGAAAGCAAGCTCATTTTCATTTCAAGTGCTGTATACGCTTAGTCAAAAAATATGACAGTGTTTCTGATACGAGATCTCCGTATTCAAGAATATACTTGTTTAATTGAGTTCAACTTGAATTTCCTCAGAGTGGAATCATTTTAAAAATTAGTCGGTTATTTTCCAAGTAATTCCAGAAGAAGTATTTTTTTCAGTTGTATAAATACGTTCTTCATGTTTCGGTAATCATTGAAACGTATTCTGATGATAAAGCACGCCCCCCCGGGGCGGCTGCCCCGGCGGTAGTTACGCCACTGCTAACTGAAATGAATTACATGATGATATTTGTTTCATCACTTTGGCAGAAGACATTCATTCTTCTCTCTTGGATACATACGTTTCAATAGAGTATTCCCCAACATTCTGGATGTATACCACGGGGATTTGAGATCGAAACCCGGACCCCCTCCCTCCCAACTTCCGGCCTGTTGATTCCGATTAAATTAACATCGCCGTAAAGTACCATATTTCGGGATTAAAACATGGAACTTAATAACATGTATACACCAGACTTTCAATTACACACGTTTCAAGATAATTCACGAGTCATTCCGTTTCAACGGAACTCTTCAATTATAATTTAAACCACCCCGTCATCTACAGGGTTTATGTATGGCTTCTAATTGTTACGGGGATTGAGTTTGTTAGGATCAGAAAAAACGAGTCATTTTTTTTTTAGAGAACCTTTCGAGTATTTGTTTCATTACGGACACGATTGACTCTTGTATATACGACTGATGAGATATTTCTCTTGTCTTGGCTTACATCTCTCTGTTTGTGCTCGAAAAATATATTGACTGAAAATGTTTTCACCTTATCTCTCTACAAAAAGGATAACTATGTTTCATATTCGATTGAATGAACTTCGATTTAATAGGCTCCAACTGAAACGAGTGGCCTGCACACTGAACCGTTATTCATGAAACCGGGGTTCGATTCCCGCCATGGTCGCCCATCCTGACAAAGAGTTTTTTCGTGGTTTTCCTCTGTTGTTCAGGTTGATACTGGTGGTTGCTTATAACAACAGGCCACGACCGAGTCTTTCAGACCGTCTAAAAAAGTAATCTCATTCGTCGACGTCAATATATCTCAGTCATCAGTATAGTGCGTCGTTAAACACAACATAGATGATATGAATAGAATGATAGGCTCCTAATTCTAATAACTACAACAACAATCAATGTTTTGGAGATTCGTAAATTCAATAGAGCAGCAAAATTACAGCGTTTTCCTTACGTAATTTCATTGTTGTGTAGGCTAAGTTGCCATAGGAACGAGATAATTGATGAATGATGATGTCACAGTGTCGAAACAATTGTATGACTTCATATATTCAAGTATGTTACATGTGTGTGTGTGTGTGTGTGTGTGTAATGTTGTCAAGTCAATTACACCAATGTTTGGACTTTTGACAATTGGTCGTCGACACTTTTCATAATTGTTACTTCCGTTTTGTATCACTTGTGCGTAGTCTATGATGTATTGTAATTCAGTTCGTTATACGGTAATTACATTACGGAATGGCAAATATTCCAGTATTTCATGTAACAAGCATGCATATTGAGTGAATAGCTCCATATTTCGATACTGCATTATTGATATATTTGGATGAATGGTTGTTTCACCAGAATCATTAATACAATATAACTAAATCAATTGAATGATTGAATCTCACACAATAGTCATTCATGAATAATAATTATGTTGACAATTATCAATATATCGACGAGTTGATTAATTACATATAACGTCGCATTTTGATACATGTATATTTGATTTGATCAATTTGAATCAACATAACATAAATTCAAGTTCAATATCTCGAATTTAAATTTTGAAGCATTTCAAAAGGTACATCTATAAATGTGTTGAGCCTTACTTATCCATCCAGAATATATTTAAAATGTTCACAGGAATTCATATGTCTTATTGTTCTAATGGATAAAAATTAATTACAAAGAATAGTTGATATAATATTCTCATAGTTAATTAATTCTTCATATTCGTTATTTTTTTAAAATAGCACAACGATTATAGATTATGGTTCAGTTAATCTGAACTGAAATGGAAAGAAGTGATCATTGCCCGAGAGACTTAGTTCAAAGTGGAAGATATCAACATTCGTGTGTTTTGTTTACTCTTAATACCATTGCTGATAATGTCCGGATATATATCACAGAAACGGTTTTTATTTATAATGTGTTCCAGACTTTCGGAAACTGAAAGACTGTTATCTGCGGCGGAAAGTTATGGTCACCAACAGCGCAGTCCTGGTGTTGAAGTTCATTGGTTTCAAATAATTAAAATGAGGTGGTAAGATCGTCCTTGTGGTGCCCCGTCCAAACGATCCTTTTTTTATCCTTAGCCTTGATTGGGGAACAATGATTTTGTATCAAGTTTCGATGTTGTTGAAGAAAAAAAAATAATAAGTTAATCTGAACTCGTCGCTCTATTCAACTGACACAAATGAGCTTATAAATCTTCAATGAAACTGTGAAACAGAACAAGTGAAGTATGCTCTGGAATATCTTTCAAAGCTACAACGTACAACAATTCGATTTTATAACATTATTACTGTTTTTTTAAACATAAAATTCCTTCCTCCTACTCAGTGAATATAATTTCATTTCCACCCGCGTTAAAAATTGAATCCCAAATAATTGTATCAACATATTTTGTACTATATACCAACGGAATCAAGTTGATTGAACTACTGTTCTAGAATTATTTCATTTCAAGGGTTATTGCCTCACCCAATTAAGGGATGAAAATATGTAACCACTGGACCATATGTCCCTAATTACCGACAACTCCATCCACACGTGAAAATCAGGTCAATTAGCAAAGCTCAATGAAATTAATTTAACAATCGGGTACGTACACTAGCGGTCACATAAAATGTTTTTTCACGAATAAAAAATCAATCATCCAAGCATATTTGACTCATAATTTTTCCACAGATTGTATGTGACGTGCATACGTGTGAAGCTTGAACCAAAAGTAAAAGTCTGTTTCCTGTCAAATTGATAAGTGTTGAATATTTTTCATATATCAACAAAGTTGACTGGTTTAGTTCCGGTATTACCAACGTTGGAGTAATAGCTATAACTGACAACGTATATAATAACCTGTGGTATTTGTTTTCACTAACTATTAGGTAAAAGCTAACTGGACTTGGTAATACCGGGCCAGGTGGAAAAAAAAATATATTCACTTTAAGTTCTTTTGGTACTTTTGGTACTTTTGCCATGTCATATAGTTTTAGTCCAGCTTGATCGACCACTTTATGTGCCCGTAAGTGTACAAACAAATGTAACACAACAAAAAGAGATAATTACTCTAACATACTCTTCTATTGCCATGCGGTTTAGATTTAATATCTGATATTGTCGATGGCATTTTTTTCCCCTTGCTGCCTCTTCTCTTCTCTCCACCCGTTTCTCCAACTCTTGACACCCTCAATGTGTAGTTGTAATTTAGAGATGATTTAGTCATTAACTACTATACGGACCCATGTATATACTGTGTGTAACAACTTGCTTCCGTTCAAAAGTCGCTCTGAATAAACTCTTTGGAATTGAATGGAAGAGTGTATTATGTGAAGGACGATGTGGCCGGAAAACTTTTACTGCCGAATTATATATAATTTGAATATTTTAATTTGTGTACCACCAGCTCTACATATATTGTAGAATTCCATTTATATGAGGTAAGAATTAATATAAAAAAACTGGACAATAGCAATAAAAGTTACGTATTTTTTTTTTCCAAGTTTTCCTCTGTGGCTCAATGAAGTAACGCACAGCTTTAGAAACTGCATGAAGTCACCATTATAAGTATATAGGTTCGAGTCCCGCACTAGGGATGAGTTTTCGTTATAATCGTTCTTTCACTTTGATCATTTCACAGTTTCATTATCACCTCCTCATTCGTACCCTCAAATAACCTAGCTGTTGGTGGGCTTGTTAAGCAAAAATCATAAAATATCATCATTATTAAAAAAAAGGAAACTCTGAATTCACATCGATTGACACGTCATGAAAAGCTGTATCTACAAGAAAAAACGTCGTTTGATGTATCATATAGTATATGATGGTATACATGTACCATGTACTTGCAATTGAAGTTTTATACATATACACACACTAAACTGAATCAAATACCGTAAAAACATAACATTTCTCTCCGAATTGTCATAAGCTTATATAGTGCCAGTATAAATAGTAATTACATTTATTGCATGTCAATTCGCAGTCCCATAAACTCTATATCAAATAACAGAATCATCATTCTAACGATCACTGAGAAAGACTGTTACGCATATAGCTTGATTTGTAATTATAGCCATCATTGAAATGCATGTTTCACAATTATTAGAAACCCCACAAGATAATGTTCAGGGGTAGGGAGTAGGGGTAGTAGGGGTAGTGCAACATACACGACGAGGACGATGTGGTGCTATAATCTGTTTGTATAAAGGTTGATCTGGAAGATTTTCTTAAGCTCTCTAGGCGAACCATCGCTTGTCCTACAAGCTAAAGACCTATCTAGGGCATATGGTATTATTTACAAGCTTAACCACAACCCAAACATCACATCTGGTCGAAACTCCGCATCGGTAATAGTACTGAAGCGGGGAGACCGACGGTCGAAACCTTCATGTAGAGAGGGTTGAGGTGAGAAGAAACTTGGATGAACGAAAAAAAAGCAAGCCGCGAACCACTCGCGAACTAGTGGTGGGGATGATGGGGGGATTGGGAGGGGGGTGGGAGGGAGATGGTTTGGAAACTTCTTTTTTCGTGTATATATATATATATATATATATATATATATATATATATATATATATATACATATATATATATATATATATATATATATATATATATATATATATATATACATATACATATATATATATATATATATATATATATATATATATATATATATATATATATATATATATATATATATATATAATGATCACCGAGATAAGAAAATGTGATTATGAGTTAGGTGGTACGAGGTTCGACTCTGTGGTGTTGTGTCGCCGGGGAAATCCAGTGATGCGATGTTACTCGTGTTTGGATGAGTTTCTATCGAATCAAGCGACAAAAAAGGGAGTAGCGAGCAGTACGATTCCAGGGATGGGGGGGAGAGTAGGAGGAAGCTGGAAGACGGGGTAGCAATCTGGAGTCTTCACTTCACACAGTAGGTTTGTATCGTGCCTTCAAGAGTTGAAATTTATAAACTGATTTTCTATTCTGTTGTATAAAGTCTATTATTGTCGGGACGATGAAGTTGAGAAATAAGAATCCGGATGGAAATCTTAAATTCGATAGAAAAGTAGATAAAATAGAATGAGAAGGTTAAATATTATCATTATTAATATTATCGGACCATCAATGATTCGCATAGCAATTCATGGGTATCATACAGTATCGATAAATTGAAAATTACAGTATAAATCGACGACTATAGTGATTGAACCGCCCACACAAACGTCACAAAACAAAACATCCAATAAAATGGGCTGTGTTATGTGGGAAATTTGACATTTACTTATCAGAGTATCTCTGAATGCCCACACGAAGTATAGATCTAGGTGGCCCTGGCGATTAGCCACGCCTATCACTAGTGGTCAATTGCTTATATACGGATACTGAGCGAACTTTAATTTTTATTTATTTACATTGGGTTCAATGCTGCACTTCAATGATAACTACGACCTATTGGTGTCATGCAGTGAAGAAGATAATCTGAATGATTATGATAGGGGAAAGTGAAAACGAATGAAATGATATTACATTAGGTGTTTTGTACAGTGTTACGGAAACGGTCGTGGGCTGCACATGAGAAACCATCACAGTATTCATTCTACTGACAGAGAACAAAATATCCAATTTAGAATGTTTGACCAAAGTTAGATACTAAGGTCTTTGGTTTCACCATATAATGTTGAACCCGGTCTCTTGGATGACGGGTCAGCGCGCCAGCGACTGATCTAACCCTTCAAAATTGTGCGTGACTGATGCATTCTTCTCAGTTTATGTTTCGAACTGTTTCATACTGTCAAACATATTTGTAAATATATAATGTTCGAATTCATACATCAGAGAGATACAAATGAAATATCAACAAATACTTCCAGTCATAGTAAATATTATTTTCAAAAAACTTAGTTTCATTTTCATACGCTTAATATCAGTTCAAAATTACAAACAATTTAATTTACACAACTATATTTCTTGACATACACTTATTCATGTATGTACTCACTTGTAGGTACATACGAGTTGCATTGTATTAGTCATATTTAAAAAAAAAATACACTCACTCCTTGCCATCTACACATACACCCCTCCCCCCCCTTCCCCTTTGCATGCTCTCGAATTTAAAGGTATATAATTACATCGATCGCGAGTATTGAGGGTCACTTCAATGAAACAAGCAATCAAAATGAATCATGCAACTATTGTAAATGGTTCTAGGCATGCTACATAATTGATAGACCCTCAAATGACCAACAAGCGCCACACTGTTCCCCAAGGGTTAGGCTCTATGTATGCACAGCCAACCGAAAAGCTCAACGTTTTACTACACTAAACCAACACTATATTCACATGTCATTTATTTTGTAATACAATTTCGGTAGTATAGGTTAAAGTTTAATTTGTATGAGATTGGGATACATGTATCCATGAATAGTATTTATATTTGGTTCAACGACGCACTGTAATAGTGACTGAGATGTATTGACGTCCGTGAATGATGAATGAGATGATGAGATGATCGAGAAACTATTCAGTAGGTTTTTTGGATAGTGGGAAGGAAACGGTTGTGGGCTGTTGTTATGTTGTCCATAACAGTATTCATTTCAACGACAGTAGGAAACCTCGAAAAATGTCTTTCAGAATAGTAGCCTGGTGGTAATCGAACCGCGGTCTTCTGAATGACGGTTCAGCGTGCTAGTCACTGGTCCAGCCGTCTCAGTACGTATATATGTCGCCGACAGCACGAATGCGGATGTAGCTGTTATTTTAGCGACTAAGTACGTTAATTAATAAGTATTAAGTGCTATGTTTATCTTTCTAGGACGAAAATGAAAAAACTCGCCAGAGCTTTACACACGTAGCGTTTTTGAAAGACGTAGTTGTCCATCGGATCGTAATTCTCGCCTCAAAAATCACAGACTTCGGAAAATCACAGTTTATAAATATAACGGTGAGACTTTCGTTGCTGAATTGGAAGGAAGACATACCTCTACCTCCCGTCAAGTATTATGTCTTGATG
>OZ023331.1:39705196-39727696 GCA_964007535.1 Brachyptera risi | reverse complement strand
ATATCGATCTAACCACTCTATCTTGGTTTCATTTCTCTAGGGGTATAAGGTATATCGACTTTATATTATATATCGAGTCACAACTAAGAGGCTGTAAGACAAATAGTAGGCACAAGCAGAATAACCGCAAATACCGCTCTGCTTCAATCAAGTATCAGCAACCCAAACCCGCTTCGAAACTATAAAGCAACAATTATTCACGTCGAATTATACACATAATTTCGAATTTGGAACGCGCATTAATATAGTAATACTCCATTCAGTGGTCAACAAAAGACAAATACCCGTGTCTACATTGCCGACTATACCTTTCATCAGTCAACCACAATACACAATCTCAAACGTGTATGAATTAATCCCATTACAATTCCTCCGAATCTACATAATAGTGCGCAAGCGCCATTTCTGTTTCATGCATTCACCATAATTACTTTGATGTCTCTGTACTTCAACATACACCCAGCACTATTACAAGTGTATGCCCGTAATTCACATCAAGTGGCTCTATTCATATAACATTAAGTCACCCCCCCCCCCACCACCAACCCCTTCACCCAATATAGTGACGTCACTCACACGAGAGAGGGAAAGCAACATGGAAAGTAATGAATGCCACATAATTCAGCTTCATTAGCGACGCTATTCAACGATTCATAAAGCAAATGGATGACCTTATATTTATGTACGTATGTCAGTGACATGTCTAACGTTTTATTCTGTTTGTAAGGTCGCGCGCGCGGCGCGTCGCGTCGCGGAGAGTGTGATAGGGTGTTATGATATGACGTGATAGACCTTAAAGCTGTGACCCGAGTTTGAAGAGATATGATCAAGTTGCTGAAGGATAGAAAGTTCAGATTGAAATCAGTTGCACCAATATATGTGAAGTTCAATACTTTCTTGTGATTAATAATTGATGATTAATAATTGATTAGTCAGAATATTAGAATTAGTGGTATCATGAGAATAGTACATGAGATGTAATCAACTGATGTTGAGTGATGAGTCATAGGTGCAATATATAGAAGAAGTTTTAACGATATATATAGGCCCTATGAATATATATATATATATATATATATATATATATATATTTGTATATTGGCCTATTATGAATTTGAATGGGTCGGACGTGGTCACTTATAATCAATTCAAATTGATATTGAAAGAACAATAATATTCTAGTTATATACACTGCGGTGGAGGGGCCGTTTTTAATTCAACTGACAAAAGCTAATCACATCGCCGGTTGTATGATTTCACAAATTAATTGGTTCGTGGAATAACAAGTATATGCCAAAACCTGTTACCCTTATATGAATGAATTCCAGCAACAACAGTTAAAACAACTAGTTATTTACTGATCATAGATGTTGGCGGATCGAATCTAGGCACTTGAAGGCTCGTTCACATATAAAACACGGCACTATAACATTAACGTGTAACATTAGCGCCCAATGTATGACAAGAACATGAAATACAAACTGTCTCTTTACTATATACTAGGAAAACGCGGGATGCGCGTTGTGAGATGAGCTTAGAAGTATGTCAATCTAGAATGAAAAATAACTTGTCAGCTCAATTTACATCTACAAACCTTGACTTACTTCAAACGTTCAAAAACCTCACCTGCAACTTGTTGATATTTATAGTAACCTGCAACCTGTCGCATAAACACTTTGCAAAACCAATTGATCCAAATATTCAATAAAATGTACACGTTTATTGCGTTTTCTTCATCATTTCTCATTCGATTGTTGTAAAAATCTCTGAAAAGGTGTATAATAGTATTTTTCATATTCTGTGAGAATTTGAGAGCTTTTGAAAAATTCTTGTCTTTCAAGTATTTTTCCTCCGGGTTATTTTTATGAGGATTTTGCAAACTTTCCGATTATTTTCCGGAAAAACCTTCCGACCGATTCCTCTGAATAACAATCCCAACCTATTCTGGTATGACACCAACGTTCAGAAAAAGTTTCAAGTTGATTGATTCATTTCTCTGACCTGTATGCCGCGTACATAATTACAAAAAAAAACAAAAAAAACAAACAAACATAAAAACGAAGCCCATTTTTTTCAGGGTGTGAAATGGAAAGCTTCGCTACGCTCATCTAACCAACATCACATGGAAATGAAAAGGGGGCGCTGAGAGCGTGTACCGGAATAAAGTCGACTCGGTCATGTAACATGTGCTTGAAGGTACTTCTCAATGAACGGTTGTATAAAATGTGGTTAGGTTTCAAGTCAGTTGAACCCTCAAACTCATGTCACACAACCGAGTTAATTTTATTCCGGTATATGCTCTTCAGGCCCCCCAACGAAAATACGAACACAAAAATATCAGTCATTCGGAATTCATTGCCATTGTCACTGTCTTCTCAAACGTCAAACTAAATCTGGCGACTAGTTATACGGTGGTTCGGTTTACCCACAACTTGTCTCTCATTGTTCCCAAAATGAAGATTTCTGTGGGCTAATTATCATGCTTTACATTAACGTCGACATGGAAGTTTGCAAGCTTCCATCTCCACGTTCATCTTAGCGTTATGGTTTGTGGCGGTTGTGAATAGACTAAGAACATCCCATAAGATGAACATTTCTCGCGTCAATGATAGTATTGTATTGTGAATGGGACTTTTTACCGCTTTTATTGCTCTAGTTGGCGAGAAATCATCAATTATCGCGGATCAAAATATAGTTATTGGTGGAGGTGCCGTGTTTTCTACGTCCGGTTGATACCGTGACTGAAAGACGAGAAAATGAAATAATTATACGGGAGTTTGATTTCGAATAGATTTTATCACAGTTAAATTATATTGTAGGCCTATACGTTTTCAAGACTACAATTTTATTTGGTGAGGTCTAGACGAAAATAAGTGTGGGCGAAATACGAGGGATTGAAGGAAATGAAAAGAGTTGAATTGGGAGAGGTAATGTAATCAAATATGGTCTTGATTCATTGCGTTTCCTATATGAATTTGTAAAGATACTGAGATAGATTTTTCAAAGAGTCAACATTATTTCATATAATTCTTATTATATTTTAATCATACTCCAATCTATGAAAAAAAAATTATATATATATATATATTTGGCCTAACTATTTTTATTAGGACTCACCGAGTGCTTGAAACATTGAAAGTGATTGAAATTTGAAACAATGTAACTAAAAATAAATCTTGTCCTGAAAACTCACTTTTTCTCACAAATTTACGTACAGTTGGCTATACAAATATAACAGTGAATTTGTGTTTGTCTTGTTGGTAGATGAACATCAGCATTGCGTTACATTTTTTTATATTGTATACAATTTCTTCCAGTTCATTCTGTTACTAACGGCCAACATTCTGTCTGGCGTAAGAGACAGGAAAATGTACATAAAAGTCGAACTGGGTGGGTAACGACATCCCTCCTAACCCTTACTTCCACCCGCAACTAACGTCCACTGATCTTATTTCACCAACGCCGTCCGTTTGAACCATTATACCGTGAGGGGGAGGGAGGGGGGGGGGGGTAAATAGCAAGCCATGCACTAAGTGGATTAAGACAGATTCTACCCGAAAGCTCAATCAAGTTCAAACGTTTTCTAAAAGAAAGTAGAGAGCGCATAAGACGAGATAAAAGGGCTCGCCTTCAGACGGTAACCGTTAGAGCCATAGTCCTCTCGCATCAGATTCAGAAAGATTTATTTTACGGAATAAATCTTTCTTAAAACCACAGGAAAAAAAACAATCCCTTTGAAACTGAGAAAAAGAGTCGCGTTTCTATTAAAAAAAGGTTAAATGTTGCTGAAGAAATCTGGGGTTTCGCATCATTTGATAGGTCCATTACGATTACAACTCCCAGCACCAAAACGTTGAACATTTATATACAAAATAACATCACCCTTTTTACAGTACTTCGGTTTGAAAACAGAATCAAATGTATCAACACGCTAAAGGAGCTTCAGTCTCGTTGAAGAAAAATGAAGAAAATTAGAAAAAAGAAGATACGATGTTTATTTTGAGCAGACCGAGAATCTACATGAATCTACGATAAAGAAAACGACTATCACATGCTGATCTTCTTTCTGAATATTTCATAAGAGAAACATTCCATTAAATGTATTTTTTTCTCTTGAAAGACGAAATATCCATTTACTTTCTTTTAAATGTCGCATCAAATGAGACAGTCTTTAACGGAAAAACTGACTATAGGAATAATCCTTTCCGCTTAGTTACTTGTCAGTTTTTATATATAAAAAATAAAGTTAGAATGTCAATATAAAATGTTAAACAAAGTTAATAAGGCATAAAAGTCGAGTAAGAGTTACGCCACGATAGAAGCTTAAAGAATATTTTTGTATTATATACTTATATACACGAGGGTCGACTACCAACTAAACAAAACTCGAAAAACTTTGGAAATTGTATAAACTTGCTGAATATACTTTTAAAACATCAAACACTTCTGAAAGACTTAGTTTGATTCCAAATCGTAATTTTTGTTTTGATGAATGATTTTCAAAATACCATGGCTATACCAATATGGAGACGTAGTTTGGTTCCAAATCGTAATTTTTGTTTTAAAAAATAAATGATTTTTGAAATACCATGGCTATACCAATAAGGCGGTGATATTTATGTTTGGAATGTTGCTATACAATTTACTTCTTCCGTGAAAAAAACGAGGCATTTTTATAATATGTTTCAGAACCAAGACAAAACTCTACAACGAACGAAAGTTCTATGCGTCGAAAATACTTTATGATGCAGTAAAATATAGAACTCATGGTCGGAAAATTTACTACATACAAAAAGATGGCCGAATGAGATAAAAAAGAAATTACAAGCCGAAAACAATGTTGGAATAAAATCCCTTAGCTTTGAATTGGGAACAAACAATATAAAAAAAGAGAATTCAGAGTTGCACAATTTATGTTCGTTTGTATTCGCAAATGACTATATTGACTTGTTTTTATACGTACGTGTGTATTCCGCTTCGCTGGTACGAAAGGCTTTGTTATGAGTTCTAATATTCAACAATGTTTTTGACGGTTTTCCACTACTATAATCACAATATTCCAACAACACAAACAAATTGACTTATAATTAATCTACATTCCTAATAAAATCATGAAAATGAACATTGAAACTGGAATTATTCTCAAAGATTATTGTTCGTTGAACAACCTCATCAACATCTAGGTTATTTTGGGGTGCAAAATATGAGCCCATGTCTTATGCGGGATTTAATCTCACGCTCAAAAATGATTTCAATATCTAAAATAGAATGTTAGGCTAACTGAATCAGACGGTCATCTTGGGTAATAAATTTGGGCATTTGGTACTGAAAAACAACCCAGAAATAAAGGGAAATAGTGATGTTCCATTGACTAGATTAGATGTGGTATATATAGCTTGCCGTGAACTTTCGTTGGTACTATATTTCTTCTGACGTATTCTTTCAGTTTGAAATGTAGTTTGTATTTGATATTTAGTATATATATATATACGGTATTATTCTAATGCAGTTACGTTGAAACTCGTCCAAGAAGCAATATCTCCAAAGAGGTTTTCTTACATTTTTTCTCTTATTTTTGTTACATTCTTTAATATTCTCTTTAATCTTCTTCTTGTTCCTTAACTAAATGATTCAAACAGCTCGAAAGCGAACAAGTTCTTTCTGTTTCAGATAAAAGACAGTCAATGTCAGAAAACATTTTCACTTTGAAAAAACACGAAGAGTTAGAAAAGTGAAATGTCTGTCAACTTCTGAACTGTTACATGCACGGCAACTTCAATTTCTCACGTAAAAATACAAAATACAAAAACAAAAAAACAAAAAAAAATATATAGAAATAACACATAAAACACATACGAGGAAAACGCTATAGATGGACACCACGTTGATAGATGAGCGAAGAGTAAGAACTCGACGAATAATAAAACAAAATTAGCTCGAAAGATTTCTATAAAAACCTATTTTCATCTTACGGCAGTGATTGGACGAAAAATAGCGGAGGTCCAATTCGGGTGTCTTTTTTTGTATGCGCTCCACAGGTCGCTAAGTGAAACGGATCCACATGCAATCTTTGTTGGACTTTACTTCTCTTCTAGCCTAGAACTATCTAGTTCTCATTTGAAAAATAAATCATTGGAATTTTGAAAATGCTCATAAGAATAACATGACGTAGAAAAAGAAGAATATGTTTATCCGAAAAAAATTGAATTCTTATGCGTTTTGATGTTTTTTGCCGTTTATTATCATGTGTATTGTAAAAACGTATAGATGCTATACAAGTACGGTGAAAGACAGTTCGTATATGAAAATCGGGTAAGCCGTTTAAAAAAAAACGTGTGTACATTTCCACTAAATTTCATACAAATATCTTCCTCATGCTACAATACATAAATCATGCTCTATTTTCCTTAGTAATATGTACGGCTGAACATCTTGATACAAATTCATTTGACTTATCAATCAAGTACCTTGTGAATTAAGAATTCCTTGTACTTTTTCAGTTCAAAAGTCATACCGTCATTATTAATAATTTACTACACTGTTCTGGTTCAATCATATTTGTGACCGAGTAATAATATGGATGGCGTGCTCTTTTGGAGGGGACAGCAAGTCTATTCTGGTGACTGATGTGGGACATGAAGTCCAGTATTCATCTCGGAAATTGGGTCTTTATGGAACGTTCAAAAAGAGGCAATAAATCACACAATATATATATATATATATATATATATATATATATATATATATATATTATATATATATATATATATATAGTCTAGTGAATCTAGTCACTTGAGAATTCCGCAGAGACGAAGCCCATTCTTATATTTCATTACAGTTAAGTTGTAAACTCAATCATCCAGAATAAGTTCCCCTTGTGACACACACGCAATTGGTCCTGAATTGACCCTCGTTTCTTCTGAATTCGCCATTCTAGAAAAAATCTCGATTTGTGCAATATGTGATATCAATCATGAAAAATAAGGAATTGAAAATAAAAATAAAATATACAATGAAGTTTTCTCAATAATTGATGAATTTTTGATCAATTGATTGTACTCATACAACATATAATTACAATGTGTAACAAACAAGAAAATAGAGACACAAGAAATAAGTTACAATCAACATGCATCTCTTCACGGATGCCTACACTGAAAAAACAAGAAAGATATATTCCGGATTAAAAAAATTATCAATATATTTCAAAAAATTGAAAAATATAATGTAGGGGGCCTACCTCATTAATGGTGAAACCATTTAGGGCGTACAGTGAAAATATACTCGAACCGAAAGTAGCATTCGCAATAATCTCTCCAAATATCGATCTCTTGCTGTTCTCTTTCATTTCTTTTACCGTCATAAAAACCCAACACAAAGCCATTGTTTCCCTACAAAGGCAAAGGATGAAAGTTTAAGATTGTTTGAACGGGGCACCACAAGGGCAATCTAACCATCATCCTCTTTCAAAAATCAGTTCTACCAATCGACAAGCGACTGACATAACGACATATCGATGACGTTGAACGTTTTCAACAAAACTAAAAAAAGAATCCCGCCAACAAAAACATATTCCCACGTTCAGAGAGATACGCTATTTACTCTCCCGTCAATCTTCATCAATTAAGAAGAGTCTCAATCAGATACGTAACAAAACCCGACTCGAAACCCCCAGTCTCTGTACGTGTACTGTTCATCACTGGTACGAGACGACGAACAGTTCCGGGTAGCTCTGGGACGTGGGAGTAGACACACCTCGCCTCGTGGCTAATTGAATGCTATGATTGACGATGTTATGGTAATTTGAAATGTTTCAATAATTAATTTCGAACGTAGTATATGACGACGCGGGGGGGGGGGGGGGGAGGAGGAATGGGTGGGGGAGGAGGACGATTATCATAAGGTGGGTGGTTGGGATTTGGTATAGCTTTTGTGTATGTTTGGAAGGCTAATCGTTTAAGAACAATACCAATATCAGTTTGAATTTGGAATGATATATTCAGTGTCAGTGAGCAGAAATATTGAATGAAGTGAACTGTGAAATAATATTCATCTAGGTATAAACCGAAACCGAAACCCAGAACTATTTTCTTTTTTTTCGATTGTTCAATCGCGTGTATCAGCTATAGAGCAAATACTCGATGAATAGATTAAAATATGGAACATGGTTATCTCTAAAATATTTTTATCAATTTATATACACGTGAATTTATATTCAAGAAAGAAGTTGGTCGTACCAGAAATAACAAAAACGAAATAACCATTACATTTGTATAAAGCTATGGTATCTTAATTCGAAGTTGATTCAAAGTTGATTAATAATTAATCGAACATTTTTCAGGACATAATATACTATTCAAAACAAAATTACATGTCAAAAGCAGAGTCAATGAAGTAGCATAGCTGAAGGAAGTAAAACTACTTTATCGATCTTGGTTGAAAGCTTTGAAGGTTTGAAGCTACATCGAATTTCTCTGTACAATTATCAAAGTTTTCACGATTATTTAACTGGTAGACTACCTTCTTTCTTGAATAATTTCACAATTAAAATTTAGTTATGCATTTATTGATGAGCGTAGCGAAGTCTCCATCCCACTCTTATAGGGCTTTGTCTGTGTGTTTTTTTTTTTGTTTTTTTTTTTTTTTGTTTGTAAGCACTCCACAGGTCGCAAGGGTTGACTGATCAACATGAAACTTTTTTTGTACACGCAAACTCATCCAACTTAGAACTGTATAGTTTTTGGAATGAATCGGTCGGACCGATTTTGAGAATCATCATCTCAAAGTTTCTAAAAACCCCATAAGATTTGGCTGGGCAGAAAATGTTGAAAAATAAAATCTCTCCAAATGGGATGACATTTTCTCTAAATGTGTATACATGGATTTTACACATTATTACGATTTTTTAAGCAATTCTGATCAGTCGTTTTGGAGAAAAAAAATAAAATGACTGATAATATTCATAAAATATATCATAAAAATTATGACAGAATTAAGTTGTCGAGATTCACTGCTTTCTAGATTCAAGAGTTGACCAACAATGAAGTATTTTTTATATGCGTCAAGGTGTGTAGAATACCAGAGTCAATGAAGTGGCAAGAGTAGAACTTCTTTAACGACTTTCATAGCTTATTCAGATATCAAGGTGTGTAGAATACCAAAGTCGATAAAGTAGCAAGGGTAAAACTATTTCAAGGACTTTTATACCTTATTGAGATATCTCGCTCATCTTACAACGCATATTTCGCGTTTGACTAGTTTATCAAAACGATCATAATATATTTGTATTTAGTTTTGCCAATATTATACATGTTCTATAGAGTATAAGAGCCGAACAAGCACCATTTCAATACTGACAGGTTGAAACGGTATGCAACTCTATTGGACGTAGTTCAAAATCGTTATAGCTCTATTTATCTTTTCTTGTTTATAAACATGCACCAAGTTTACTATAATATAGAACCTGCAGCGAAAATCTATTATCTTTTATGAAAGATATAACAAAAGCGTTCTTCATAAATCTTATTTCTTTCCTCGCATATTTCCTCGCAAGACTATTTCGTCTTAGTTTTCTCCACCAACTCGATCAGTCTTCAAGTTTAGAATCGCTCTTGCATAACGGCAAAAATGAACTTTGACGCTCATTTTATGGTAAATTTCAGACACAGTACTGCATCACAGAAAAATTGATACAAAAAGTTGCACATCTAAGAGAGAATTGAAATGAAATGTGACAAATTCTCTTTCTTGTAACTTTGAATACACCAAAAATCTCAAGTTTTCCATGATTTTTGATTTTGAAAATTTTAAAAAGGAATCAATAAAATTATATTTTGTCAGATAAACATATAGTTAACAAAGTTATTCATACTGATTTTCCCAAGTTTTAAAACCACAACTCGTATAGACTTCATTTTGCAATATTCTTGAAGGATATCACAGCCAAATTTATATGAATGGATTTCTCATCTCAATTTCAAAAATCCTGATCAATCTATATTTTTCCTCCTGATACTCCAGAGTTATGACGTAAGCATTACCCGATTTTGAATCCAAACATGAACATAAACGGGTTATGCTTACGTCAGGTCTCGGAAAAGTTGGCAGGTCGTGTAGGACAAATGAATCGATTATAATTTCTAAAATTGAGATGATGATTTCTAGTTTTCTCCAAGATCAGGATAAAAAAATGCGTCATATCATTAATTAAAAGTCCTAGGGTTAGGGTTAGGTCTAGGGTTGTGAAGGCTTTCAAGTTTTATAATGAAGAAAATGGTCGAATGTATATATAATTCTAAAAATATAATCAAGATGATTTCAAAGCTGTGAAATTTGCATTTCCTTCAAGTTCTAATGTTTATAGATGCCATTCGCTAGAGCCACTTGGAACGGGTGCTAGATTTTCGTGATTTCTCATTCGCAAGAATGTTGACTGTGCACACACGAAGTGGGCTAGAGCCCTTCATATTTCGTTCGGTTGAAGCACACACACACACACACATAGTTTGCATAAACTTGGAAAACAAGCATTATTCAACACCACTGCAGCAGACTTCAAGAGCAAGTTCACATCGCGTACGATTCGTACCCATGGCAACGCCTGCTAATGACATGTTACGCACATGTTTCCAACATTAAGACGAAAATATTACTGCGTTTTTAAGAAGAAAACAAAAGTGGAATGTTTAGAATATGAAATTTTGTGAAATTAAATCAACATTTTTCAAAGATAAATTTTTCTTCATGTCAAGTTGAAAGTCTTTTTCTTTCAGCGAATATTTTTTTTAAAATTCAAAATGTTGAATTACAGTTTTTATTCATTAACATCGAAACTTGATACCAAATAGTTGTTCCCCAATTAGGGCTATGTACGAAAGTGGGATCGTTTGCACAGGGCACCACAAAGGCGATCTTACTACCCCATCTTAATTATTTTTAAATTAAAAAAAAAATGCATTGACACGTGGATTGCGCTGTCTGTGACCATTCTTGAAGTTTGGAACACATTATAAGTATAAAATAAACTTCATAATATATACAGTAACATGAAACTCTTATAAAGTGTATCTAGAACGCGAGGGACAAAAGTTTCCACCGGGGGGGGGGGGGGGGGATACATATAAATGATAATAAAATGTCAGCCGTGCAAAATAAGCAATTATTAAATACGTTATAAGGTGCAGACAGAGATTATACAGAATACCGTGAGCTGAATGTTATTATAAACACATATGATGGAAAGATCGAATCTGAAAAGTAAAACTGAATATTTCTGCCAACTATCTGTACTCACCTCGGCTTGTGACTAACATATAAGTATATGTAAGCTACACAGTGAAAATATCCACAGTGGTTCATTACAGGGATTAACAGTTTCTCAAAGAGTACTTATATCTGAATGGTATACAAGGTAATCTCACTACAATCTGTTCAAACGGTAAGTCACTGAAGGATATTTTAGAACTAAGCTAGGCTGTATATATTGGCGTTAGAAATGCATACTGCTCGCATACAAGACATGCAAGTGATTATACCGTGATAGAAATCAGATATAATATTAATATCCCATATATGCAATGATGTATAGAACATTTTTAACAATCAAATCGAATATATTATCGAATTAAAATATCTCTTCTAAACAACCGTTTCCTTTTCATTCGATAACAATGCTCGCCTACAGAATAATGTAATTATATATTTCATTTTCCACCCACACAGTAAAAAACAATTATGTTTTTTTGCAACGTAATACTATAATAAGGAGTGTGTCCGTACTTATAAATGAGGTGATGATGATGTGAATGACGAGAGATAATTAAAGTTGCGGCTTCGATCGTAGAAGAATGGAGGACGGTCATCATATTATATAGTGTATGGCTGAATTCGGCACCTCCACCACTTTGACGATAAGAGTTCGTCACTAGGAAAACGTGGGATACGCGTTGTGAGATGAGCTTAGAAGTATGGAAATGTAGAATGAAAAATATTCTGTCAGTTCAATTTACATCTTCAGAGCTTGGATTACTTCAAACGTTCAAAAACCTCACCTGCAACTTGTTGATATTTTATGCTGCAACCTGTCGCATATACACTTTGCAAAACTAATTGATCCAAATATTCAATAAAATGTACATTTTTATGGCGTTTTCTTTGTTATTTCTCATCCGATTGTTGCAAAAATGTCTGAAAAGGTGTATTATAGAATTGTTCATATTCGGTGAAAATTTGAGAGCTTCTGAAGAATTCTTGTTTTTCAAATATTTTTCCTCCGGGTTATTCTTATGAGAATTTTTCAAACTTCACGATTTTTTCCGGAAAAGCCTTTCGACAGATTTTTCTGAATGACAATCTCAGCCTATTCTGATATGACAGAAATATGTAGAAAAAGTTTCAATTCGATTGGTATTTTTTCCTGACCTGTATGCCGCACACAAAATTCCCCCCCCCAAAAAAAACAATATAAAAACCAAGCCCATTTTTTTCGGTATTTGAAATGGAATCTTCGCTACGCTCATCTAAAAAGTCAAAACCTATAGTTGATTTGAAGGTGGCAATTGTTGACAAGAAATTGGAAACAGAAAAATAATTCTTACATTTTGAAGACGTTAATAGCGTTACAATAAGAAACTTTGGTTCTTCATTTCGAGAGATAACTTTAATTTCTCAAATATTTTGAACCTTAGATTTAAGCTCGGTAGAAATTCAATAAGAATAAACATAAGCACAACAGCCGATGTCTTGAATTTCAAAAAATAATGAGGATTGCCATTCCGGTCTCATTACTCATTACTTACGAATTTTGATTTTCAATTAGGAATAACATACAGTGAATTAAAACTCATTATTGAATCATCATTCCATTATTGAACCTACTCGGTGTATTTAAGAAACACTTCATTTCTACATTATTAAATAAACTTCATAAAGTAAACTTACGAAGCTTTTGATGTGTAATTCAATGCAGCACATTAAAACTAGACTACTGATCAATTATTCAACTAATTCATGTCGACATCTTGGTAGTTTTAACTTTTAAGATACTTTCTTTTCTTCCATTTCTCATTTCTTATTCACATAGTTGGAAACGAGTAAATTATATAAAAGGCATATCTACAAAAAATAAAATAAACACTTGTATAAGTATAATATAATACAGCAAGGTCTCCTGACTCTCGCACTACCATTAACTCTTGTATCTTTTTCTCACTGTATATGTTCGTATAAAAAGCCTCCCAAAGCTTCTTCCGTCGAAATGTCTCCCATTAAGGCAGAAGTAAATTATTCCAAACATTTCTATTCTGGAAGCGCTGTAGTACAAATAAAAATAAATTTCAATTCCGTTTCAACAAGTTCTCTCTTTTTCTTTCCGTTTCCGATATTAGCCCGATGGTTTAGAGGAGCCGATATCCGAACCATTTCCAGTCTACTGAACACGAGCCCATTTAGCAAATGAGAAACTGTAATAATACTTTGCTAAATTCGTCTTTCATACAACTTACTTTTGAAATATAATAAAAACTCGTTTGTTTTTTGGGGTTCGAAAAAAACTTTTGTCCTCTTTTATACAAGTATACGCGAGAAGAAAAGTTTTCGCGGACGTGAATGAAGATAATATTCAAATTTATCTTTGGAAAAGTTCCATTTTTCAAAGTTTCTAAAAGCGTATGACGAATAAAAAACTGCCAAAGTGAGAATTCCTTTTTCAAATATTTTTTCGATAGATTTCTAGTGCCCAAGAGATCATGTTATACACGTAGATGGAATATCAACAATGTCGTGTGTAAAGAAGTGAATAGGTAGTGAACTCGAGAGATGCTCCTTTGAGATGTCTCAAGAAGAGATATTTAAAACGTTTTGAAACAAAGATATTGCATGAGTAACACCACTTCGGTCCGATAAATATTTCTCTTTTCGACTGTGTAATGTCATATTGTACAACTTGAGATGCATTTTATAGAAGCTTGGATAGGAGAAAAAAGTTTGACAACTGGAGGCTTGCACCCAACGAGAACTATGCACTGACAATCATGTTGTATATATACCAATATGTACACCGGTATAAGACTACATTTACTATACACTAATCACTGATATAAAGTGTCCAATATGGTACATACAGTTCAACCAACTCAAATAACTAATGGCAAAAACTAACTTCATGCATATATATTTAACTGCCAAGTTTGGTCCCGAAATTCACCATTTTTGATTTCAAATGTTGGTCAAAAATCATAAAAAATCACTTGTGAACGGAGTAATGTGATCAAAAAACAAGTTTGATTCACGGCCACGGTAAAGAAAGGAATATATTAAGAATAAATGATATACAATTCAAGAATAAAACTCTTTTATTGCATTTTAATTTGAGATAAATAAGCCACACGAAAAAAAAAAAAAGACAAAACAAGTCGACGAGAACTGTTTATTATTCACCGAAAAACATGCCAGCACCAGACGTATATTATCATACACCCCGAAATGTCCTATTCATAAACATAGCAAGAGATCTCGAAGGTGTTGTTTATACTGCCTTGTCACGCGGGATACAAACAAGGGGTAACACGGCCGAGAGCAGGGCGTTGACCACCCCCACCTTGTACAAAAAAACACAATCCAACAAAGAGTTCAGTCAACTTCGTGTTATTGTTGTACGACATTTGTCAGAATAATTTAAAATTCTTTATCTTTCATCTTCAATTTTAGTTTGGAATCTTTTGGAATTGGTTGTTGATGAAAAAAAGTTGTTATGAGAAATCTGAATAACAAATAGTTCCATATAGTTAGGAGAGCATTGGCCTCGTTGACGTTTCTACCCAGAGAAAATAATGTTGAAACGTTAGAAAATTGAAGATCAATTGACCGATGTAGATCGTCCGCCCTCGTGATGTCACAAAATATAAGAACCAATTAAGTGGACAATGAAGCAGGGGAAATAGGGAAATAGCCAATCAAGGTATCTAAAAATTCCCCTGCTTCGTATAAGTCACGCCCATCTAAAATGGTCAATTGTTTTTTCATGAAAAAAAATAGAACAACGAATTCTTGACGTGGAAAAAATTGCTCATAATTCACTTTAGATTTGAAAAAAGGAAAATCTCTCCAGTCAATTATTTTATTATTGAACGTTACACCACTTTACTTTGTATACCACATGAGTTTGATCAGTTAATCACACAATATAGAGTAATTATTCTCTGCAACGAGCATAAAAGCGACAAAGGCAGCACGTAAACACTGTCTCATAATGTTTTATCGGCAATAATTCAAAAATACAATTTACAACAATTTTAAACTCACGTAATCTTAAAATGGCATTTATATATATTACATTCTCTATTACCTCAGCTATTCACTTGAAATTATGTACATTTGTTCCATTATTTATAGCCGAGTTAGGTAAGCCCGCAGAACACCAACTACAGTTTATCGTGCAGACCTCTTTAATGTGTTTTACAGTTTGCCTAACTACCAGTCGAGGCGTCGGGCGTAACTCTTACCGACGCCAAACGCATCTGACTGCAAATCGGCGTAGAACCAAGTTGTGCCAGTTATAATAACATCTCATTACAGGCACATTAAAGCCCGTCTTGAAAACTCGACTCGAGACATAAAACAGAATAAAGTATATCTAACGAGAACCATCTTTGCTTAATAGTAAACATCGCATTCGAAATTTGAAAAATGAAAGAGAAGAGAAGAGCGTCTGTATATAGGTGTGTATATATTATAGGAAGAGAAACCGAGATAGCAATCTTAATAACGAAGGTTTAATTTATGATATAAAAGATGGGGACGTATCTATTTTCTTCTGGGTAGCTTGTTTTCCCGCGAAGAAATAGAGCAAAGTTCGGAACGAACACTTTTGTAGATACAGAGTGATTATTCAAATTTGACAAAAAGATATACGTGTATTTTTATTACAGCAATAATTTCTCGCTTTTGAAATGTTCAATGGATTTTTTTCCCTCTATTGCACGACATTTTCTGTAGTCTAGAATCTAGATATCTACACTGCATGATATTTCGAAAAGGAAATATTTTAAGAAGAAACATTTTAAAGCGAAATTTTCTTTGGAAGATACTCCATTTAGATCAATCAGTTTATTGAACTATAGATGTACGAGTATGATCATAAATATAAGATGAATTTGAAAGATAATTCTTTGCTGCTTTTTTAATCAGAGATTACGAAGTTAAAGTCCCTTTATACAGTAATTGAACGTGATCTACTAGAGAATGATGGGATTATGGAATGAAGACCGATGAAATTTATTTGATCAAGTATGGAGGTTAATGACGGTAAACAAGTCGCATGCTGAATTATTAATAGGAACCAAACCGATATGCAACCAAGACAACTCTAGGAAACCATGGAAACGCTCAAGATCAAACTAGATAACTAGATACAAATGATGAATATCTCACGGTATACCAATCAATATACGATCGCTACCAAGTTGAAACTTTCTTCACATCACTCTACAATTTTTTTTCGTGATGTGCTTGCGCATATAAATAATTGTTTCACCGTAAAAATATTGAATAAACATCATGTTGTGCGAAGGTCGGGTCAGATCCAAATATTTTCATGAGAAACGAGTTTTCATGAGAATCCTCTTGCATATACGATAACCTGTTCAAGAAAAAAGTTTGGCATCTGGCCTGGCCGTACATTGCAAACGGTTCGTAAATATTTATTTTTTCTGGTCAACACTCGACTATCTGTGGTGCCTGTGTCACATTCGAATCGTTGTGTACGTGATTACTGATTAGTGATTACTGTAGGCCTAATGATGGAATGATCTGAGGACATCGGTGCATGTTGGGAAAATGATATACAAGATCTACTCTATTTAGTGATGCCATCGGGTGCCAAAAGATATAGAAAATAAATCGTGCAAACTAATGAATAGGACGAATAGTCGATCATATTCTCTACGAATCAAAATATGCAATGGATAACCCTTCATCAACATGAACCAAATAAAGAGAGTATGATTCCTTCCATATATGTTTCTATTGTGAAATCTCAATTCACATTTTTGATGAAAATCAGCGCCTCCCCCGCCCCTCGACTTCCGGTGGTACAGATATGGTTTCCGTCAAATGTGATATCAATGAAGCCATATTATCATGAACCTTCAACTCACATCAGGATAGAAAATCCAGCATCGAAAAAGATGAAAAAAAATGAGAATAAACGTTTTTTTTTTTTTTTTAGAGATTTCGGCGGGTGTACCCAGTTCCCAATTCATTACCCCCAGGGCATCACTAATTCTATTACATTCATGTGCAGAAGCGGTATAGAAGCTCGCAACTAGTTCAGTATTCACTTCAACGACATAGAGAAACCAAGCGCGAAAAGCTCCGTCAGGATGGTCGACCATGACGGAAATCGAACCCCGGTCTCCTGAATGACAATCAACCGCGCTAGCAACTAATCGGTTTCCTTTTCGATCGATCGCTATATAATCTACTCAACGCGTTGGCGTAGAAACTTATGATTACTATCTATTCAAAGAATCTATTGTCTAAAAAGCAACAATAGTATCCATACATATATATATATATATATATATATATATATATATATATATATATATATATATATATATATATATATATATATATATATAAATAAAACAATGTAGACAAACAAAGAGAAACAATCAGAGATACACAGAACCATCACACAAGAAACAATGAGAGTAAATTACAATCTCGGTGAGGACTTGCGAGTTACGTCTACGCGAGTTTTGATTAGAAGTAAGTTAAAAGGGTTGTCAACATCACAGTGAATATAGCTATGGTATGTATGAGAGATTGTACGTGGTATAACCATAAAGTTGAAAACATTATAAACATTTATGATTTGTGAACATTTTGTTGAAGAGATAATAATACTATATTTACTTATGTATATGGAAATATTACGAAAAGACCATTTTCTATAGAACTCGATGCGAGGTGTTGAGTTTTCATTTCGATTTTAATTATCTTTAATGTCAGTCTTTCGGAATCTCTCCATCTCTCTCTCATTGTCGCTATCTCTTGTCTCTCTCAGTTTCAAACAGTTGAGCGAGTATAGAATGATTAACTCAACGTTTGTATTATTGTTTCATCGTTTATGCAATGGTAATGAATACAAAGCAATGTTTGTTCATTATGAGCCTGATCAATGAATGAGAAAGAGCGTTCGATATAAATTTAATTAATATTGTGCGAGGATAAAAACTTTGTATAATATACTTACTAGTAAGAAATAAAGCAATATTCAAAAGCGTCATTGATCATGTTGTATATATATATATATATATATATATATATATATATATATATATATATATATATATATATATATATATATATATATATATATATATATATATATATATATATATATATATATATATATATATATATATATATATATATATATATATATATATATATATATATATATAAATGATGGACTAAATGTGTATTCAATTTCAATTTTATATATAAATAGATGAAATGATTTATACGGTTACTTATAAGTAAAATGTTCCATACTTTATTCAAGTTATATAATCCCATAGTATTATTTCATATATTTCTTTGAATTGTTGATTGTTGAATTCAAAATATAAATTGTTCTATACAGAAGCAGGCTGTCTGGTTATTGTGAAAACTTTGTTAATTAGATTATTTCGTGCAGCTCCGAAGATTTATAGCTTTTGGAAGATGTAGTTGCATCTCTTATCGTAAACCACGTCTCAAAAAAGCGGTGAAATAGCAAATAAAGTTGTGATATTTGTGTTTGATATATATTTATTTATTCATTTGTCATACAAAATCCACGTTACAAAAGTATAAGGTGAATTACACAATTGTTTGTTATAGGATGTACAGACAAGAATTAAAAACTAAAAACTATCAAATATAAGTCTATAGCACATATTATAATGAAGTCCTAAAAAGTCTAAACTTTTTTTTTATTGTTTGCGAGAATTCATTTTGCTTTTACGTTCAGTTTCTATTGTAATTGGATTAAAACTTCCTATTTTTTCATTCAAGTAGGCCTACTCATCAAATATGTGGGCAGACCAACCAATTATTCATTTGATATATGCATTACTGCATGTAGAATGATGCTGGTTTTGGAAAGCACAACAAACATCTAGATGGCACTGAATCAGAGTTTGTGTTTGTTTGATAAAGTTTGTTTGATCATATGTACCCATGGTTCGACCACCAGAAAACAACTCAAAGCTCAACTAAGCTAACTAATAAGCTTTCAAATTAGATACAGAAGGTATATCTGAGCGCTGTGGCTCCCAATGGGACTACCAATGAATGTCCGTATTCCAAGGGTCAACAGAAACGTCATTATACTTTGAAATATCATCCAGAAGAAGCGTGGGTTCGATCCTTCAACAACTCAAACTATATTTACTTCATGATTCCCCACACACGAGGTGGATGCAAGGCACGGAAACGTTCTCCGTCTTCACACTTTTCCTTACCAAACACGTGATAAAATGAAAGTATCCTCTTTTTGTGGTCAGTCGAAAGCGTTATCACATCATCCATCATTGATCATCTTTTAATGCCACAAATACTCGCCGCCATGACTACGGATAGTCTCGTCATTGATGCGCTTTGTAATCAATTGTCGTGATTAATTGATTGAATAAAACGAATGATCTAGTTTGAAAAACTGTTATTATTGTTTGTTTCACGATCTAACCAACACTTAGATTACATTCGAGGAAATTGTTACTGAATTTCAAATTGAAATATTTGGTTTCATGTTGAAGTCGGAAACGCGTGACGTGGGCAATAGTGATAACGAAATTTGTTTCAATAATAACTTCAAATGATATCAAAACTTCGAAATTATGTATTGAAAGCCCATATTATGTCATTAATCACATCTTTATTGTACCTATATACAAATATTTTATGGTTACATTGACTGAGTTGATTATTGGCACCACAATTATAAATTATCAATGTTTTTCTCTAAATATATCACAAGTTGTCATTGTATATCGCAACAAGACTCAAGAATCAAATAGGAAGAATTGTGAAACAAACCTTTCTTCATTATTGAATACCACAAATGTATCTGTATCTAGCGCCTCGCGGCACAAGTTTGGTGACAATTTGAAAAAAAAAGTTCGCTAGACACCCAAAAAGAGTGATATATTTGTATATAAGTTCGTACTTTGTGCATATGATTGAAACATTTGAATCCAGGAGAACCTTGAACAACGTTTTTAGTTGGAGAGTATTTCGACTATAGACTATAAGACAGTCTGAAAACTCGAATAATAGGAAGTAGTCGTATACCCCAGTCGATTTGAATTCAATTAAAATTACCATTCGATGATAAGATACATTTCACACCACACCACAAGAACAGAATTATTAGTGTTGATGTAAATCAATTCAAGTGTATCACTTCATATAGGTGTATGTTATGATGTGTCATCTGATAGTTCATGAAACTATAGTTCCGTTATCACAAATATCAGATAGTTTCAATCTATGTGATTTAAAACGATAATAGTTTGTCTGCACGGCGATATCCACACTCAACAGCCAGTTTATTGCCCTGTTCATATAGTTCCAGATCTGAACTAAGATTTCAATTTTAAAATAAGCTGAGTATACAATAGGCCTATGTTGTGATGCACTATACATGTCACTCACACTATCCTGTCCAAACTCACACCGACATAGAATCTACTATGATTGCACGCATGTCAATGTCTATCAATGAATCCAACCAATTACTGTGCGACAATGATTTCGTCAGATTTGGGAAAAATAGTCTTCTCGACAAATTTTGTGAGTACCAAAACCCATCCATGCTTGAAAAACCCGTTCTGATAATTAATTACTCACGAAATACAACAGTGTGAATATGTCTTTGTTATATCACAATATAAAATTATAGTGAAATATAAGTTACACTGGCAGCACTGTTATTAATCACGTTATAATTTTAATAACGTGTTAATAAATGAAATGTATGGGTATCATTTATGAAATGCGTTCCGGATAAAATAATGGCCGAAAGTTTCTGGAGTTTCTGACGGGTTAAATCTCAGCAGCAGGTCATATAGAGCCTAATTCAGTTGTTGAGCATGGATATATAGGCCACTATAGAAAAAAGCCCCCAAAAGGAATAAAACTTGATTTGGTAGTGGAATTTGAATGAATGGTTTACTTGATTCGAATGTTCAGTTACTGCATAGTTATTGTTCTATACTGGTGATTGAATATGTTGAGAATTTCATCAATGTGAACAATATAAGAAACCGTAAAATTGAGTGAAATCATACCTGGCACCTCCATAAAAAAGTAGAAAATTTAATTTTCTGCGCTGAGTCGGTTGAAATGTACGCCTAAATGTAATTATAGTGAAGAGTATTTTCACGAAACCATATATAGAAGAAATTATCTATGCCTACTGAATTCGACAAATGTTGCTCAAGAAAATATCGAAATAGATTTGTGATGACTGATGGTATACTAGGGCCTACGTCCACTGGGATAAAAAAAAGCACACAAACCCGTAAGTTCAAATGAAAGGCGTTTACAAAATGCATTGACACAACAATGAGTACAAATTTACTCATAGCAAAACGGTATATGTTTTCTAACAATGTAAATTTTATTCTTCATAGTTATACATTGGGCGGCATCGTAAATGTTATTTGACTGCCGTAATTACCGAACACTCGCGTGAATTTAAATTTCCACACAATTTGCAAGCAACGAAAGTGACTTTTGAGTCCCGTTTTATCACATGAAATCCATTAATGCATAGCCACGGTTTCCTTCAGAAACACTTTACCGGCTAAACATTGTTATTATTGCATAAAACGTGCGAGATTTCGCCCGGCCTCGGGCAACTAAAATAATGGACCGAACCATTTAAGGGATTTGGTTTGTTTTGCATTCGTTAACCCTCCCTCCCTCCCTCCCTACTTTCCTCCCTCCAGTATCCTCATTCAATGTGCCATACACTTTCCATGTATGGAAGAGCTGAAGTATCAAAGCCGGTTAAACCAAAATGACCCAAAAAACTTTCAAATCAATCTCGGATTGTACGTCTTTTTGTTCCAAGTTGACGTGCTATTTTGTATTCACGCATGAAGCTAACGTGAACACACATGATCACATAAATAAAAACTTTCTGAGATTTGGGAAAGGAAGTCGAAAATATGTGTAAGAAACATCCAAGTATGCAGAAGTCCAAATTATAAAAGTGAACAAAAATGTTATATCTGTCAAATAAGTTTCAAATAAATACTAACACATATCTTAAACTCTTACAAATTCTAATTGAAATATGTATTAGATGGTTGTGATAATAAATACTGAAATGAATCATGAATGAATAGGCCTGAATGATGTACAATTATGTTATCTTGAATTTGAATCTAGACCTATTTGATCAGAATAAATTTCAAACACTATACATTGAATCGAGATTTGTTC
>OZ023331.1:39560196-39700196 GCA_964007535.1 Brachyptera risi | reverse complement strand
GAATTGGGGGAAATCTACGAAAAGCACGGATATGTATGAACGTATAAACGTATGTATACCGACGATGTGGAAAAAAAGATTGAGTGAGTGAGTGTAAATACCGCGAAACGTCGAAAGAACCGACGTTTCTTTACAACTGAGTAAATTGCGATTTAAACTCATATTTTCCTTTCGATTGCCTCATGGTCGTATACATATATGTGGAATTTAGAATCAGCGGTGAAATATTGTTATGGGGTGAATAAGGTCGATTTCTACGAGACATGTAAGAACCCGGCACCTCCACCAATATTGTGTTCACGATATTAAAAGACGATTTCGGAATTTAAAGTCAACTTCAGGTCAACCTTACCTGAATATACTATAGTTCAACATTCAGTGGGAAACAATATTTTCTAGATACGATCATTGTTGTCACAATAAAGACTAAGCCACTTACAAACTCGCGACCTAGCAGCGTATGAATTCAAAAAAAAAAAATGTATTAAAAAAAATAGTCTCTTCAGATAAAAAATCGGAAACATTCTCTTATCTCACGCTTTTTACAGAGTTGAGGACTATTTTAATTTTATAAAAACTGCCCAATGAATTAGGTAGTTTTTAATGGTGCGAATGATTGATTTTCTCATCTGTTGAAATATACATAATGATTGATGTAATTGTGAATACTGCATATTTCCTGATTTTTAAATACTTGCTAACAAAGTGTATTATTTCCACTGCTTTGACATTTTCAATTTTTTTTTCAATTTCAATTAATTTCAATATCAATGTACTTATTGATCCCATCAATAAACTTTGTTAGGCCTATTATTATTATTATTATTACCATTATTATTATTGTATTAAATCAGGAATGTTGAACACATAAAGTTCAATATAATTAGTATCTTCAATTCGAGGTGTTCTACGGTATACAGTTATACTTAATTCAAAATCGCATGAAAATAATATTTGAATACATATTCACAGTAGAAATCAAAAAGTTCCCAATTCTGTCAGAGGATTATTGTTGAAGGCACGTTACACAAAAACCGAGGCCTAATCTCCCTACATTGTTTATACAACTCGTGAATGATGTACTTATGGAACAAAAACACTCCATAAATACCCCACAATACAAACATCACTGCTGAAATCCTGGGCAGATTATGTGTCTTTACGTACGTTGGAATTATGAATGAAATATTGGTAACCAATAGCAACTCCCCATTGATTCACTAATTCAGCTTTGAATTTATAACCCCACAGGAACGTTGCGGAAACACCGCAAAGATTTCCGAGTGTTTTTCACACGTTCAGGAAATTTAGCCCACAGCTTACAGTTCACCTGGATGATTTAGAAAGTGAGACATCAAATTAACAACTAAGATTAAAGCAGAATAGACTTCTATCACGTAACAATAATCCAACAATATATAGAAACAATAGAAACAAAGCGCAGAACAACTGAGAACATGGTACACTATCAAAAATTGTGATTGCGGATGTTCATCAGGTTTCGATAGAATCATCGAAAAGTTGTGAGTGAACGAATAGTAATATCATATATAAGCTTATATATATATATATATATATATATATATATATATATATATATATATATATATATATATATATATATATATATATATATTTATATATATATATATATTTATATATATATATATATATATATATATATATATATATTATATTTATTGGTATTTATATTTATATTTATTGGGGTGGTAAGATCGCCCTTGTGGTGCCCCGTCCAAACGATCCTATCTTTCATCCATAGCCTTAATTGGGAACAATGATTTTGTATCAAGTTTCGATGTTATTAAAAAAAAATATATATATATTTATTGTCTCTATTTGATCCATATACATCAAATTAAGTTATTGAAGGATGTTGAGACATTTAATTACCATTTAAAACAATGAATAATCATAATAAGTTACATCTTGATTAAGAGAAGTCAGTAGGCCTACATTTGAACCATGATTACCAAGGGTAAACATTCAGACCTACTAAAAAAAAAACTACTAGAAAAAGACATACTTGGACTCACGTCATAATGTTAACATATATTCATCTGAAAAATAATAAGCTTTACCTATTGAAAGTTTTTTCAATTCAATTTTAAATTTTGAGAGTGATATTCGAATTTTTTTATAGCTTCTAGTAATTTCTTATGGAGTTTGAATTTTGAATAATTAGAGTTCACCTGGGTAATTTTCAACAAGCATTTTTGTGAATATGAGTCTGTGATTGGAGAATGCGATTGCAGCACTAAATGCAGCTGTCAAGTAACAAATGGCAAACAATAGTTACCAACTGATGACTGCGAACAGCGAACTGATGGACTACCAAATATTTTGATTACTCAATTTCAGCTGGTGGACATTGTTGACAAAGATTGACGTGACTTTACAGAAGCCTATTGCCCACTTATCACTAGAATAGGTAGTGACATCACTTGGACGAAGTCATCGATTGGTGGACATTTTCAACTGTCTTTTCTAACAATGAGTGACATCAATTGAGAGAAGCCTTTACAACCTTTACAAATGAATAATGTTGGTGTATCTAGAAAGCCGTGAAGTTTGCCATCTAATTGATGGCAACCACTATTCTTCGGACCATCGCTTTGTCAGCACATGTGGACGTTGTTGTTGTTGTTGTGCGTAGTCTGAAATATCCTAAATAGCTTGATATAACTAGTTCAATAAACCTAACTAAGCTTCACCTAACTAACTTACACTAACTGACCTAACCAAACAAACATCATCAACTAATTAAATCCTAATTCAAATTCAATTATTGATTTATTCGACATTGTTATGCATACTTCGGGTATTCTTTCCATTATTTTTCTATACTATTTAATCCACAGTCAGGCTCTTTGTGGACATCACGTGACTGTTCATTCATTTATATGTATGTTCTTTGTTCTTTTGTTAAATAATAAAAAAAACAATCCTAATTATTTGAACTAATTTGATCCAAACCCAATCTAAAACTACTTCCGGTCGTATATATAGCCAAGTTTGCTATAAACAGCAAACATCTCTGACGTCACTCATGTCACATGGCATTCGAATCGATGACTGCTATTTACAACTGACGAAGTCTACTTGAAGTAATCGTCAATTAGGGTTTCTGAAGAAGCGGACCCCCGGCTGTCGGGTTGCACTGCAATCTAGACCGCAAAGACCTCTAAACCAACTGACTTGAGAACATTCGGGGAATATATATATAGGCCTATACCCAGATTCACGTTGAGGGGTGTTCAACCCAGATGATGGAACTTTGAATAATACTGTTATCACTTTGATAGATACAAAATTGGATGTGTACTAATTCCATTTGTTGATGAAAATGAATTAAAAATAACCCAGCTATAGCTTAATTAAACGTTGGATTATATTGAATACATATTCTCAATTTCTACTGCATCTGAAATGGTTATTTTTTTAGTTCGTCAATCATTTTGCTAGATGAATTTTCGAGTTTTTTTTTCACTAGCTCATTCGATGAAAACCTAACGTATTGAAAAATACTGATTAAACGATTCATAGGTCAAATTATGATTACGAATCCAATTTTAGTCGAGTAAAAAATTTCAATTTTTATTAAATTTCAACTTATAAATTTTCATTAATTTTTATTCAATTTTTAGAAAATTTTCAATTTTCGAGTAAACATTTGTTCATCTTCTGAATTGATCAAAAATAACAAGCATGCTATAGACCTGATGAATTTCAGCTCAGTATCATTGGGATCAGCGTTTTTTTTAACATTCTGAATAAGATTAGGCCTACGACTATATTTTTATATAACTCATTAGGTCAATACTGACGTTATCCAAATCTGAGCATATGGTCACTATTATGTATTCAAAAAATGTGGTACGAGTCAAGTGAAAAGTAGTGACGACAACAATTGAAAAACATGGTTGTTAATTTTCTGTTTTTTTTACCTTAACTCTCTTATTTCAGCCAGGTAACAGAATTACGTGAACACAACTATAGCAGAGGCACAATAATTAACTTTCTGCGTGTGAACAGGTTCTCTATAGTAGCAAATGTTGAACGTTATACGGACGGAGTAGTGGGGGGGGGGGGGGTATAGGAAAAGTAAACCCTTTCGGCACGTTTCAGCACTTAATTCAGACATTGTCTGGGAAACCACAACCCCCTCCCCCCCCTTCTCTCTATTGTTCTAGCTTGTGAGCCCACCAATACCTCACACTATTGCATACTAGCTATACTATTCAACCACTGCCTTCTATTTAATACTAAAGTCGAGAGCAAAGCATACGCCAGTATTTCAAGTGTATTTATTCCGTGGGGAAACGTCTTAAATAGCGTATTGGGAAATGTAGCATGAAGAGGAAAACCCTAATGTTGTTGTCAGATGAAAATGAAGATGTGTGAATGTTGAATTCGTTTTTTTTTTTAATCGAAAAATGATGTAACTAGTAGAACCGAAATTGTACAAACATTGACGACAATGTCATACCTTCGATGTTGATGAGTTACGAAAAAATATGAATACATTCAATTTCTTCCCAGAGATTTGTCCTAATTATAACGTTGTTTCAGGATGTTATTTATTGATAATTATAATGATTATTATGTGATATATGATTATTATATTGAATTATATGATGATAATTATTGTGTGCCTAAAGACCCCGCCAACAGCTGAGTTATTTGGAGGCATGAATGAGTGTATGACAACACAATAGTGCATTCTCTGAATATGTACTTATTTCAAAAGCAAATACAGCATACGTTAAAACAACAACAAAAAAAAAAATATATATATAACTTATATATACGTATAATATTATATATATATAGGCCTACTTATATATTACTTATGTATACGTATATATACTTGAATATAACTTATATATATATATATATATATATATATATATATATATATATATATATATATATATATATATGTGTATATATATATATATATATATATATATATATATATATATATATATATATATATATTTATATTTATAACTTACACACGTTGTTTTAGCAAAAGTTTAACTTGTATTTTTTAAAAGCACGTCAAGTTCATCATACACTGAACGTCACTTGGTTGACTATATTTATAAGCAGTTTAATCTTCCTACCACGCTATTTACTTAAAAGCTGTTCGAAAAAGAAAATATGAATATATAATGAAACTGAACAGTTTCGCTAGATTAACACTCTCATTAAAAGTGATTATTTTTTCAGTTTTAATTAGGCTTCCATTATATGACTCGGAGCGAACAAATTTGAAACGGATTTTCTTCTTAATAGGATTATGAACTTAAACTTATAGCTTAATTTTTGTTCGAACCGTTTCAACCATCTATGAGCATTTTCGTTGGAGTAAATCTTTTTTAAATACACAATTTTTCGAATGAGTGCTTGCAAAGCAGACTTCTCTTGTCAATAAATAAAACTTTTGCTGGCAATCACAGTAGCCACATGAACACAATCAATTGATCAATTATAATTTGATTATAATATAACAATGATTTTGTATCAAGTTTCGATGTTATTAAAAAAAAAAATTCTATGATTGAGAGGAATTGCAAAAGAATAGGACAATAAAGTTATATTTGAACAAAGTTAATAGTAGAATATTTATAGGTCCGGAAATGAAAAACAAATGATAACCATCTAGAGTGAAAGAAATATGGATAAAATCAATTGCAATGCTCCCGTATGAACTTGGCACGTCCATCAAAGCGATCAATTTAATAACTGTGGATTAGATTTGGAATTTCAATAAACAGCGTAGTATTTTTGAACTTACTGTACTATATCTACAAAGTCACAAGAGGCCTTCTTCATAATATGAAGCAATATTATGTTATTATTGTTCTATGTAACAAAATTAGGCATGATGAGCAAATTAATAATAGACATGATCTGAAAAAATAATCAAAGTATATTTGTAAATAGAAAATATTCATGTATGGAAGAAAATTCTATATTCCATAAAGGGATCAAGATTTTCAACAGAATTTCTTGCGAAATCAGAAATGTAAAAAATGCATCAAAATTTAGAATGGAGTGTTGTAAATTAATCAAAGATGGTATGCTTATCCCAAAACGTTATGAACAATGTGGTTTCTGGGATATAATGAATGAGTGAATGAAATTATGATTAATTCAATTTTCAACAAATTTTTAATAAAATCCAATTTTAGTATCAGTACTAATTGTAGTCTCATGTTATGATCATTTTTTAATATTTAATTATTGTGATTAACTATGTAAAAAATTTGAACTATGTCAAATGTAATAGGCCTAATGTATGTAAATAACATATATATGCTTAAGAATAAAATAATACAATAAGCCTATCAGGTTGAATGTAAATACAAAAAGGTTCGAATTGGAATTGATGATGTCAACTAGCATATAGACTTGGGAATATCAACGGATACGAAATTAATTTCATGAATGCAATCACGCCTCAAACAGTTATGATCAGAAGAAGTGTTCCATCTACATAAAAATATTATGATAGTAAATATAATAAATGAAGTGTGAAATTGAAATTGGCAATGCCAATAATGAATGAAAAAAGCCCCTTCTTCCGATCCTAATTTCAACTACATTGTTATCAAATGCGAAAAGGGGGAGGGGATGTATCCGAGATTTAATTTCATTCAATAACACGACCCTTATTTCACGTATTTTCTTTTCAAATAATAACACTAAATGGTTGTATGACGTGCTTTTATAATTATTTCCGCTCTTTTTTTAATCAAGAAAATAATGTAGATGCGGAGGCTCTATAGAATTCCATTCCGAGGCTTTTAATTGCACATCAGAATCACAAATGGTTTTCCAAATTACATTATTTTCCTCATATCCTTCTCTCCGAGCGAGATTTTTATCTTCTTAATAATGATGAGAGTACGACAAGAGGGAAAATACTTTCGTTTGACATCACCAGCGTTTCGTACACTTAATTACGGAAAGAGACATTTTTTTTGACTCACAAATTGGACGTTATTTTTCGTCTATCGCAATTTGAGACGACAACAAGAGGAATCGACTGCATAGACTGGGAACTAATACTGATTGAACAAAATGACAAAGAGAAGAAGCGTGTTGTAGCAATTATTTAGAAAACCTTTTAAAGGGTTCATCACAATATGGGCAATTGAGTAACCACACAATGTCATGAAAACGTGATTAAACAGATGAAAATAGAATCTGAATGAATAAAAGCCGCGTAGAAGGCGATTGTGCGAAATTTTGTCTTATGATGCTAACGTTTGAATGGTTGAAGGAAACACACTCAAATCAAATGAGAACATATATTTGCAATGTCTAAATAACTTCGGTTCAGTTATTTCGAACTGACGTTCTATAATTTTTGCTGTTTTAAACAATTGATTTGTTCGTTGACAAGTCACATTGTGTAAGAAACAGCACCAAGAAAGAAGCTCATCATTATCAAAAGCGTATTTATGTGTCATATTTGAACTTAATTGAATTGAAACTTTATTTTATGCTTTGAATTTCATAATCCGGTGGCACATAGCACATTCATATATTTAAATAAGAAAGAGAAAAAAAAATATACATATATAATAATAAATAGCAAACTAGAGTCTAAATAATTTCCAATATTCTTGTCCTAAATAAATTAATTGATGGAGAGTTGACGAACACGCTCTGAGGCAAACCTCTCCACCCATCGATTCCCTTATCCACCAATGTGTTTCCAACCTGCTTCCGCCTTCCAAATCCTACCGCCGTGATCTTGTGGCGGTGGTAATTCCTACCCTGAAAATGCGGTGTTCCGAATCTGGCTCTGATTTCCTTCCATGCCTTATCCCCTCTGTACGCTTTGAATATCGCAACCAATCTTGCCACTTTCCTCCTCTTACTCAGTGCATCCCATTTCAATTCCTTCACCATTGCCGTAGCACTCCTATACTCATAACTTGTCACTGTGACCCACCCTATCTCCTCTCCCTCTTCTGCAGCCATTCTCTCAATATTTTGAGCAAGCTGAGCTTTATTACCAGCTGTTATTTTCTTTCGCTTCTTCAGCTCTTCTCCAAGCTCTGCTTTTGTCAGCTCGCTAATTAATCTTCTCTTCTTTACTGCCTTCACCCATTTTCCTCCACCAACGAATTTGGCAGCTTTACTTTGAATATTCTCCATTTTTATGTCCGTTCTTCTGTTAACATCCCAGATTGCACTGGCATATTCAAGTATTGGCCTAACTAGTGCCGTATAAGCTTTTCCCTTGGCTTCCTTACTACTATTCTTAAGAGTTCTCATCAAAAAGTATAGTCTTTTATTAGCTCTTCTGATGATAGTGTCTGTGTGCGTAGCCCATTTCAGACCTGAGTCAATGATTACTCCCAAATACTTCAATTCATTCTTTCTTTCTATCAACTCTCCTTGAATCTTATACTCGAAGATATCCACTTCACCTTTTCCTTTCCCCACCGTTATTGCAACACTTTTTTTGTTGTTTATTTTCAGACCTATTAGCGCTAATCTTTTGACATACATTATTACATCTTCTTGAAGTTCCACGCAGTCCTCCACTGTCTCGATGATCTTATAGATAATTGCATCATCTGCAAACAGTCTCACTACTGATCCAATTTCTACCGGTAGATTATTTGTCAGAATAATGAAAAGAAGCGGTCCAAGTACACTGCCTTGTGGCACACCTGATGTAACGTCTGTAAGTGAGGACAAAAACTTTCCTATTTTGACTCTCTGCTTTCTGTTTGTGAGAAAGTTTCCAATCCATCGAACAACTCTTTTGTCGAGTGGCAGTGACTTGAGTGTTTCTACTATCATTTTGTGGCTGACAGTATCAAAAGCTTTTCTAACATCTAGGGATATAGCATCGATTCTTCCTCCTTTAGCCTTTACTTCCGAGAGGTCTTGAATGAGGGCTGCTAGCTGAGACTCACATGAATGCTTACTTCGGAATACATGTTGTGTACTGGTAAACCATTCACTTGTTTCTAATATATCTCTCATATATTTCGCCAATAACTTTTCTAATATCTTACAAATCACGGATTTAACTTGAACTATTATAATTTGTGATTTGTTATAATTATCATAACTGCAAAATATTTTGCTGAATTCACTCTCTTAAACGCACTTCAGAAACAACTGAAAAATAATACACATTTTAGTTGAGTGTATTTTTTTTTCGTCTGTGGCAATATGCCTAGTGAATATCGAATAATTGAAACCCCTCTTTTTTGAGAACTAAATCAGAACATTACCATTTTCACATCACATTAGATCATCTCACATTCGTGTTTTCTCAGAAGACATAGCCTATATGTATCAAATAAAGTATCAAACTAGAGAAACATTGCATTTCACAATCAATAGTGGTATATTATATATTCAAGAGGGATTAAGAAGACAGGATCTACTGCGATTGACAAAATATAGACGTATATTCCAGTTCTATATATATTGCTTGCTCTCACACACCCCTATTGTTGCACAAATCCACCTTATCGATTTCTTTAGATTTTGCTTTCTACGTAAATATTTACCTCATCCCCAGATCCCTTATGCTACCCGTCTTCAATAGGCTACTGAACCTTCCTTCATCCATTTTTAAACTAACAATCGTGCCTCCCTCGAAAAAGATCCTCCAACAATAGGCACTATAGATTCCGCTATAGATGTCACGTTAGTTATGCATAGTTTGTTTATCTATTCCCTATATATATGTGCAGTTATATTTACATTTTTATGTCGCAACTCGCAACAAATAAAAAAGTTCTCGTCAACAAAAACGAATTCTAAATAATGTAAAGGCCGAAGCTCGAAAGAATTATTTATCGTTTCTATTTTCTTTTTCGAATACATATACAACGAGAATTTGAATTCGTTGTCAATAAGTATATATTCAAAAAGGGCATGCTCGGTTTGTGAGCAAATACGTCGTTCAAATACTTGAAAGAACATTAAAAAAAAAAAAAAGAAAAAAATCGGTTCTCAAAATGAATTCAATGAAGATATATAAATTCGGTTTATATAACCATCTCTTTGATCTATTTCGGGATAACGTAAGCACAGAAACATGGATTTAAGTACTGATGGTAGTTGTTATCGACATGCATTCAGGGTTTGTATGCAGCAGCCCTGCTAGCTCAGTCAGTCAAGGTATTGCCTTGGAAACTGAAGTCAAGCCGGATGTGTATTTCTGGTCTCGCATTACGACATATGATTTTGTCAACACGATCCATCTATTCACTGATTCGTACCCCAAAAAAACTGTCTTTGGTGGGGTCGTCAAGTAAAGGGTTATATCATTGTTTTGAAAGTTGCGCGCATATCATGATTGACAAATCATGTTGAATACGCTCAACTATGTGAGAATGAAACAAATTATTACCACATGATTTGATCATGAATTATAATAATTATTTCAGTGAAGTTTACGTTCGTACTTTTGAAATGTGATGCACCATTGTTGAAAACCAACACAGTACATGGGGGATTTCAAATTATACATGGTTTTGATCAACCAGGAACCTATTCGATCAAGTTACGTCCTTTTGGACGTCTATCTGATAATCGAAAATAGATCCTCATGAAATGAATTGAGATCGAAATTTATTAAGACGTTGAAAACATCGAAATAAAATACTTACAAATTGCTACTATATTTTCCACGACTTCAGTTATATTGAGCACTTTGGAATACGGCACAGGGGTGATCAATATATCATTTTGAAGGCTTCAATGCAGTTTTTCTGTTTTCCACCACGAGGATACCATTACAATCGACTACAATTTACGTTGGAATTTTTATCGTCATTGTCATTTCTTTCATACGCAATACTATCGTTTCTATAGTATCGTTATATGCCGTTATATATCGTTCTATAGCCTATATGTTAAAAACCGTATATATATATATATATATATATATATATATATATATATATATATATATATATATATATATATATATATATATATATATCTTGTTTTACGAACGAAGCAATCTCTCTCTCAAAAAAAGTCACAGAAGTTCGCACAAGTTGAAAAAAATCTGAACCAATTTTCCAATAGAAGGAAAGTGAACTAAAAGGAAGAAGATACAAGTTTTCATGACGACAATTCAGTTGTTAGGAACGACAAAATGACGACTTCATTTTTACGCAAGAAAAAACCCGCGTTGGACAGAATTTTCCATCTCGTGAATTTGCAATGGAAATTAGCAAATATATGAAGTCTGTACAATGAGAAGAAATTATATATTTCATTTGGAGTCGCTTTTTCTGGTTGCAGAAAATACATCATTTGTTATGTGGTGACAATAGGAAGATGTGAATAGAACGTGGATCGATACGGACAAACGTGACAAAACAAGGACACGAATTTCTATTCAATCACACACTAAATGTTCATTTTTGTCGTGTTTTTTCCAGGTTTATATAGGAAGGAAGCGTGAGGAAGTTCGACTGAGGTTTCAATGGATATGATAATAGAGTTTCATCATTCGAATCGATCAGTTTGTAGAAGTTCGACGCTGTTTGGCATTATTGAAACTGCAAATTGCTGAAGATGATTGTTTGCTCAAAGATCTACAAACAAGGACTATAGGTTATTTGGGAGAACCAACAGGAGTGTGATTATCTCTTGTGCGCGCTTCATTGAGTTAACAGCAAGAATACAGATTCTATGTTTTTATGTCGATTACTATGATGTATGTGCATTCATTCCGCTGACAATATTTTATCGTTATGATGGTGAGTTATACCGGTATATTTCCTAGTATATATCCTGTTTTACCTAGTATACCGGTATAGTAAATTTTATTGTATTTTATTTTATATATATTCCATCCACTTTCTGTCTACAGCTTTAATCGGGGAACAAAGATTTTGTATCAAGATTCGATGTTATTAATATATGTATATGTATATATATATATATATATATATATATATATATATATATATATATATATATATATATATATATATATATATATGTATATATATATATATATATATATATATATATATATATATATATATATATATATATATATATATATATATTTATTCAAGGGATGGGATAGCGCGCATCTGCGACCATATTAAAACAAGTGTATTGGCAATCATATTACCTTATTCAATAGTTAGAACTCTCACATACGCACTGTTCGGATAAAATAGTAATATCATAAACATTTTGTCAAGTTTTTTTCTGTGAATATAATCAACCATGACGACGAATCTACTTTTCACGATGTTGTAATATAGGCCTAGTACTTATTTTTGATAGCTACAGAAAGGTCGTTCAAGTCTAGTTATAGCAATTTATAAACTCGGAAAATATCTCCTCTTTAAGTTCATTTTGTCTATATTAAATGATCTGTACTAAAATTGTGAGCCGTCATTTTGTTTCTTGGTGCACAATTCAAGATATACTCTGATATTATTATACTAAAAAAAAGAAAAGAAGAATTGTCAAATTCGTATACAGCTCAAGACTGGATTTATGAAACACATACATTTCATGGTATCTTGGGCAAACAAAAAAGAACAGAACAACTCGACTACATAATAGACTACATAATAGATAATGCCAAGAACTAATAATATTGTCTTTAATTTTCACGGATTTCACGGATTTTTCTTCGATGTTCAAAAGGACGTTGTTTCAGGAATTACTGTTGACTGTCTCATTACAAAGGCTAGTTCAACAAATTTTCTCCATCATCTTTTAACTCCAATGCAGGCTTATTGTGTTTGGTTAAAAAAAAATTAGAACATTGTCTTCGTTAGAAGCATCTTGTGCGATAACATGATCACATACGTATTATATACGTATATATACGTGTATTATATACGTATATACGTGTATTATATACGTATATACGTGTGTTTCTAGACGAGCTTTAGCGAGGATTCAATTTGACATACTGGAAAAAATTCGTGTTCGTTTTTATGTTTTTTTTTTCCATGTTTTTTTGTCGCCTCTCCACAGGCCAAACGGCTACAGCTATCAACTCCAAATTTTTTTTCATTATGGTTCCTCATCCAACTCAGATCTGTATAGTTTTGTGGCATTATCGGATGATAACTTTTTTCTTGTGAATCTTAGAAATTTCAAAAATACCCATTAGAATAACACGTCGGAAAAAAAAGAAAATAATTTAATTTTCCAAAAAAATGAAATTTTGCGTGAAGTTGAGTTACATCATGATACGCATTTCTGAAAACTTTCAGCTTGATCGGGTGAGCCATTCTGAAGAAAAACCATAAAATGTGCCAAATTGGTACTACTCGAAGCAGTTTTTACCCATTTCCAACTTGAATGTCACCCAATTGGAGATTGTAGGCAAAAGTTTGGCAAAAAATTCGACAGACTAATACTATCCGCTCTTCTAACAACGCATGTATGGCGTTTCCCTAGCATACGTATACGTGTATTATATGTACGTATAGTTATACTGTACGTATCAACGTGAAAAATAAAATGACAAAGAACCCCAATTTTATTTGAGCAGACATATATTATATGAATGTTTTAGTAAGTAAGATGGATCCGTAAAGTATAACCTCTAAGAGGGTAGACTATTTCAACCCCTAAGAACATACTATACATATGAGCTTGAGTTTTGGGGGGTTGGCAAACCCGAGTCGTCTTTCATATCAAGACATCTTTCCCATCCCCCCATCTGTTGTTGCTAAGGGAACAGAGCTGTTTTTCTAACAAAGCGATCCAATTAAATAAATAAACAATGAGCTGTATATACGGTAGAGAACCGACGAGGAGAAAGTTCTCTCTATTTATAATATACGATTTTCTTGAACAGGAAATCTTGATGCATGGAATTGAATATATACTGAGGAAAAACCAAAAATATGGGCTTCAATATGGGCTTATATAGGCCCTAATCTAATAGAGAGTTGATGAATAATACAGTATACTGTCTGCTATTATAGTGGTAATGAATAAATAAATAATAAGTGTTTGTATACAAACTTATAAGTTTGATACCCGTGGAAAGGAACATCAAATTTGTACTCGGATATTTTACTTTGTTGGAAGAGAGTTGGATGTGCTGATCGACAGTGATCCCTTCTAACGGTACCAACGGTTTATAGGTCGATCCGCCGGATACTGAGAAGTTGTTACGGTTGCCTCAGTTGTCAGACACTCACCTGGAAAAAAAGAAGAAAGTATTAAAGTTACTATATAGGTAGAGGATACCTAAATGGATTGCACATTTTTATACATCATGCACTCATAGAATATCGTTTGATTAAATCAAATCACATTTGCATTTATCAATTGATATAATCACGAGACATTTTGTTTGTGATATATGAAAATTATATAAAAAAATTGAAAAATTATAAAAAAATTATAAAAAAATATTATAAAAAAATTATAAAAAAATTATAATTATAAAATTGATTATAATTATAAAAATTATAAGAAATTATTATAAAAAAATATATGAATTCACTTTCAATCACTGTTTCATGATTTTACAGACACAACACGGTGTGGTTCCGTTTGCGATGTTACATCAGCTCTTATCTGTATACACAGTAAGAAGATATATATATATATATATATATATATATATATATATATATATATATATATATATATATATATATATATATATATATATATATATATATATATATATATATATATATATATATATATATATATATATATATATATATATATATATATATATATATATATATATATATATATATATATATATATATATATATATATATATATATATATATATATATATATATATATATATATATATATATATATATATATATATATATATATATATATATATATATATATATATATATATATATATATATATATATATATATATATATATATATATATATATATATATATATATATATATATATATATATATATATATATATATATATATATATATATATATATATATATATATATATATATATATATATATATATATATATATATATATATATATATATATATATATATATATATATATATATATATATATATATATATATATATATATATATATATATATATATATATATATATATATATATATATATATATATATATATATATATATATATATATATATATATATATATATATATATATATATATATATATATATATATATATATATATATATATATATATATATATATATATATATATATATATATATATATATATATATATATATATATATATATATATATATATATATATATATATATATATATATATATATATATATATATATATATATATATATATATATATATATATATATATATATATATATATATATATATATATATATATATATATATATATATATATATATATATATATATATATATATATATATATATATATATATATATATATATATATATATATATATATATATATATATATATATATATATATATATATATATATATATATATATATATATATATATAAATTGAACGTACACGTTTTCTAGAATCTGGATTAATTCTTTGCCCTCAATGCACAGGGAATGACACACAAAATCAAGGAATTTGTCCATACTATACTGTAAACGATTCGACCAAATTCACAACCACGTGAAGAAAAAAATATTTACAAATAAAAGATCCACCGATCACATCTGAATATATGTTCTACGCACAAGAAATGAGATCACGTATGAAACGTGACCGCAGTGACAAACGATACTTTTGACATTCGTTTCAGTTTTCGGTGAACCCGGAAATGGTGGAAGGGCCGCTCATCGATTCTGGCACCACCACCAACATGGTGAAAGTAAATGAAAGATCAAGTTTTTCCTGGCTCGGGGGTTTTCCCGTGATTTATCTCACTTTCCTTTCACGCGTCATGCCGTTTATGTGTCTGTTTGAATTTGGAACGCAGTGGCATATATATATATAGAGTTGAGAAATCTGTGAAATATCCAAGGCTGTGGAGTATATAGTTGGAAGGCTGTCAGGTGGAGCGGGTAGAGATTTCACTCAGCTTGTGGTTAGAATACGCGTCAGTATAATTACTTGATTCATTTATAAAACAGTTATTTACTTCAGAGTAGAATCACGTGAGGTTTTATCTTAATTAAAGTAGACAACATTGTGAATAGTGTAAAGAATTAAAATTAATGTGTTATATGTACAGTTTCGCCCAGCTGGTGTTTTAAGTTTGTGTTCATATAATGTAATATTTTTGGCAGTTGGTGCGAGCGAGTTTTTTTTCAATGCCATTTTCATTATTTGAGAACTATAAGACGTTTATCAAAGTTGAGCGAATATGTCAAAGTGCAGAGTGAATTTTGCAAGTCAAGTTTCTTATAATCTAAATTCAAGTATTGTAGTTGAGTTTATAGCCAGTGACTCTTTATGTAATTATTACAAAAAATAAATTGCTAATTCATACTGATATCCTCGATTCATTTTTATGTACATACATCTCTAGTGGTTCTACATCGGAATAGAGTTTTCAACATTTCGCTCACGAACGACGAAACAACAACAAAAACAGCAACGCCGTGTGCTCTGCAATGTAGCAGATTAGTCAGTTTTGAAGATTTCATTTCAAACATGTACTCGAAAACAGAGCGGGGAAAACTAATTTTTTTTCTACGTCTGAAAATAAAGCTCGCAAGAGTACAATAAAAAAACAAAATAAAAAACGCGAAAAGACAAATCACTTTGCGGGTAAAAAAAAGGGAATCCGTTCAACTAAATTCCAAGTAAAATTCTCGTAAAACCTTCTTTATAACTCTTATAGAGCGACGATGTTATAAATGAGCCAACGTACACATTGACTGCAAACGCAATTCTGTTGAAGTGAACGAAGGAAAATGCTCGACGAATATATCTGCGACGATAAATGCAAAAGTGACCTAAGGGAGCGTTGTGTAGGTAAATTTGTTGGTAATTTTCTAAATGGAGATGGAAATGAATTCGAAATTTGTCTGGTTTCGAAAGCATCTTGTTGGTTTTGTCAAAATAAGTCAACTATGTGCATTCCTACCCTCAATATTTGCGAACTTTTTATTATCCTATCGAATTATTTTTCCTTTAAAATAAAAACACTCCAAGAATGAAACACTTGATTTAAAATGATTTTTTGCATGTAATACATTATTCATAATTATACACCTTAATTTTACTTTTAAACTGTTTTGGAAACAAAAATTTGTGAAAAAAAATACATCACAGGCTATATGTTCACGATCTTGTTTTAGGGGCCTATGTGCTGTGCTATGCTATATAAGTGATTTATATTACATTCAATCACCACCTATAGAGAAAATAACTCTTCCTTTATCTTTCCATGCCTATACCTGACATCTCGTATTGGCGACAGTATTATTAACCAAAGTTCCTTCGAAAGATTCTGTTCGTGAATATATTGAATTGAATTCCATTATCACTTCATTGAGTCATGGGCCTACATTCATCTGCTTTACCACCAGAACACATTCGAAGCTTTATACAAAAACCTTCTATTCATTCAGAATTAGGTTACTATAGCGGGTAAATTAACGTTGTAAAAGAATCTGCATGGAAGCTGCAATTCAATTCAATTTTGGTCTGCACCGTTCTTTTGTATGAAAAGTAAACACGGAAGTTGAATTTACTTCAGTTGTGAGTAATCAAAGCCAAAGAACAAAAAAAGTGAAACCAAATGAACTAGTGCCTCTGTTGCTCTCAGCGACTCGCACACATACGAAGACAAATGTCGTGAAAATCTCGAGGGTTAGACATTTTAGCAAATGAACACACCTCGGGAGAAGTATAGGGGGTGGATGGGTGAGGAGGAAGAGGGGAGAAGGAGGGAGAGGGGGTGGGGGGTTCGAGACCCGGTACGAAAATCCTCCATATTATTCAGTTTCAACAATTTCTCAACTTCATCTACACATTATTATATTGTATAATTTTTCACTTAGCAGTACGTTTTGGTGACAAAGAAACTAAGCTGGCTTCAGAAAAAAAGGAGATGATTCTCTAAAAAAACTTGACAGTGTCTTGATATTTTTTCTTTTGGTTTCGAACCGAGGTTAAAAAGATCGCAACTCAAGAGTTGAAATTGAAGAGCTATCATGAAAACCGAAAGTTGGCTTTCGTGAACCATCTTTTTTCTAATCCTTTAAAACTGACAATTCATGAGTAACTACATGGAAATGAATTATACGAATTGATGAAATCTAGCTAACTAAGCTAGGACTTGAATCGATTTTAGATTAAATTATGAAGTGGATGTATGTATTAGCCTATTAGAACTTCAATAACATACTAAATACGATGTTTGCGTGCCTCATAGGGCCCAATCTAAAACAAGAGTTCCAAATATGTGCGTTAAATTTACGTACGCGTAAATTATAGGTTTTGTTTTCAAACTGAGTGTGGGCCAATGACAAAAGTTCAGCGAAACTATTCGAGATTGAACCTGTGAAAGGCTAAAAGTTTGAAGATAACTTTATTTAATGCCAAGTTTTGACACCACTTACACGAGTTTGCGGAGCGATTTGTCACCTCCAGATGACAATACCGCAAACTTGTAAATAAACTATGTCAATCGATAGATTCTGTTGATACATAATTTAATATTCTTACGTGACACGGAATCTGGTTGAAACATAATTAGATTAAAAATCGCGCTAATTCAGTTGATTAATTATTACTTGGGTGCTACTTTTTTTTTTCTAATTTGGATAAAGTTCGATAGTTTCTTCAAAATGCCATGGTTTAGAAATGGGATTTTTTTTTCAAGGGTTGTCTTTATCAACCTTGGATAATACGCTCAAGTTTATATTGAAGTTGTGGATGACAAAGCAAAGGAATTGATGTTATGTTTTTCAACTATCTTGGGTTCACTCATTCATTCTCACTTCAACATGTGGTGATTCACCCGAGCCCTGATCATTCGAACATTTGGAAATCGATCTTTATTCAAATTGTATAAAGTTATTCAAACGTATAATTCAAATGTATAATGTAGTATGTGTGTTATAGAAGATATTATATGATCATCTATGTATTTTTCATTCTTCATTTTTTTTAGTCTTCTCTTATAAATCTGAATTTAGCATTCAAAACTATCTTAATTTTTGTAAAATCATTACTTTGAGAAAACTATACAATTTTCATCCTGTCATCTTGAAAAATCATGATACTCATTCAAAAATGTCTGTCCGCACACAAGAGTTACGCTCTTACGCGGATTTCTCGATTCTTTATTTTCCAAGTAAACTTTATTAAATATTACTTTTTTTTAGTTTCAGCCGATATAGGCCCTAATTATACGACTTCTTTTTCTTGGCTGTATACATGTATGCATATTTGAATTTTGTTGTTTCATTTGAATTAATTGAGAATAAGAATGATTTCATTATTATTATTATTATTATATACAAATGCGATTAATGCATATATATATATATATATATATATATATATATATATATATATATATATATATATATATATATATACATATTAGTACGTATAATGCTGAACTTTTTGCACCCATCAACTGAAACCAGATCGTACTCTTATATTGTAGTATTCCACACAGATGCTGCAAGGTAGAAGATTCATGCATGGAGAAGTTTACTACAAGAAAAGCCAGTTTAATATTTGAGTAGGTCTGCGTATGGGGGAATATATGTCTCGATGGTAAAAGGAACTTTTCGTATTATTAATAATCCTGTACTTCACAGGTTAAGGACGAGAACCTCAGGGTCCTGGAAAAGTCTAGACATGCAGTCTGCGTACAATCACGGGCATGTACAAATGGGTTTTATATTGAAATATGAAAGTCGGAAAGTAGAGAATATTTTCTATGCAGTTGACTTGTAGGTTTGTAGATCTATTTCTAGATTCCTCATTCATGTGACCACGCATCATATTATAATCATTTTTAATTCCACATTTGATTCTTCAGAAGTTTTCAACCACAAATTGTTCCATACATTTGTTTCAACATAAATTCGTTTTGCCATGTGTTCTTGGAAGCTGAAAATAAAAACTGTATTCTAAAAGTTGTAATTAGCGTAAAGCTGAAATATATGCTTAACTGAATTGTACAAATTGTGAAAAAAATTATACCTACACAATTTAAACCAATTTCGGGAACATGGTACATATTTTCCTTCCTAGTGATTGAATTATCGTTTTCCTGACGACCCCACCAACAACACGATTAACTGGGGGTACACATGAGCGAATACAGATGATTTTTCCACACAAATTAATGCCTTCTGCCAGACTCGCACTCAAACCAACTTGACTCCTGTTTTTAGGAGGTAGCCCATTTTTATGTCTCTTTTTCATAAATTCATTTTTCAAAAACGTTGTGGTACAAATAAAATACATACATCTCCAATCCGAAACACTGTGGTGTGACAATTATGGGACTCTTTGAGGTCCAACCTCCAAATTACCTCATAGTCATGAAAAAATCATGAGTTTTTGTCATTCAATTCGTTTTGATGTACTCGATAATGATATCCAAACAGATGATAGGCTAACCGGGATAAGTTTTGAGTCATTCAATTCAAATACTGGATGTTTCTCCATCATTCAACACGCAACCTTCAAAATTGCATGTGTTTCTATTATTCAACAGATCATTGAAATATACTAAAAGTAATGACATTTAATAAAAAAACAATTTTATTCTAGATGAAGATATTATGAATAGAATAATGCAAAAATAAATATAGGTACCCATACTCATTTATGAATCACACTTATTTTAAGAGGAAAAATAGTTGATTTTTCACCAAAATGAAGTCAAAATAGCGACTTAATATTTCATTCTGGCGCTGTAACTTCGGCAAAAAAATATGACAGTGTTTCTGATGCAATTTGAATTCAAGAATACACATGTTCAATGAAGCTTGACTCAAATTTCCCCAATGTGGAATTAATTTCGAAATTCCTTTTTGACTGCTGACCAAACGGCTGTTAGACTTTAATCAAATTATATGGGTAAAGAATGTACAGCAATGTCCCTGTGAATTCATGCGAGATATTGACAAGCGTTGCCCTACATTTTTTTCACGATTCAATTTATCTATGCGGTGCAATCGACCAGTTTATAGCCACAAGTGTTCATGTCCCGAGGGATAAATCGGGAATTTACAACACATCCTTTGCACACGGTTAGGAACACGTCTACAAGGTACTGTAAACGATTGATTGATGGGCAAACGAGGTGTGAAGATTGAAATATAATAATTCTTCTTGAAAAAGAGTCAACGAATTGATCCTGAATAATATGTCGAATAGGCTGTACATATATAACTTTTACACAGAAGAAATATACTGAAAATATCTATCTGATCTATAGCTAAGTAGGGCACATACTACAGGGAGTCGCCTACAAACAACAAACAAATATATCCGTTGGTATTACTGCGATGAGCCTCTAGATTCTACAATAAAAAATAAAAAAATGGAAAAAATCTTTCTGAAGCGTTGAATCTATGTACGTACATTCACAGATAACGTATTTATATAATTATAACCAATACTCAACAATTATTTAGTTGTAACTTTAGTTGGACTTCAGGTAGTGAGTACGGTGAATGCAATTTTCGATTGTTAAGAGGTCTCTTTACATCTTGCGTACCGGCTTGATTGCAGACGTTCGGGGCCCAAGTTGGGGCAGCGGAAAACGAATCATCGTATCAACATACAGTTTCCGGTTAAATACGTTCTCGTTCGCAGAGCTTTAGTTCATGGTATGTTTTCAAGCCTTTCAAAATAATTGTCAAGAATCATCATGTTTCTACCTGTTTTTCGTTGTTTTTACGATTTTTTCAACATTTGGTTCATGCACTCGCCCTAGCGGGCGTTAGTGCGAAGCTACCATTCGTGGGATTATGCCTGAACGTCTGAGTGATATAATATGGAATTATGATTTTCAATGAGCGTAAAAGCATAGATATACTCATTGTTGTCTCATTGCAAAAATAATTAGACTGATTTGTCCTACCGTTTACCCACCATGTGTTGTGAGCCAAAGGCCTGCATTGGTGCTTTTTGTCCTGTTTTGACCGTTCCCTGCAGGTTTCACTCATGGGTATAGTGAGAACGTAAAGTAGCCTCTTTATTTAATTAGTTTCACGCCTGGTATTAACATGTCAATACAGTTGACCTTTATCGGAGAGTTAGAGTTGGTGTAAACAAATAGTATGGGCATAAACATGATGATAACAGTTTTGAGCAGTCAGTTTAATCTTTTCCCTCTTTGCACTCAGTTGAATAAACTTTCAATATTAGGTTGATCAGAAAAGTTGAATGAGAGATAAGAAGTGAAAGTCTTTCAAGGCACGCATTTCACTTCTGGAAAGCTATTTTTTGAATCTATACGGGGTTCATCCCTTGGACGTATTGTCTGTCATTGACTCACATTCTTCAGTTACACAGATAACAGACTAGATGAAAAACTTCCCGAGCTTCACCAGATGACCGAAATAATACGCAATTTGACGAGAATGTCGATGTTAAAAACAAATGAAATTCTTACTTTGACAAGAATCGGAGATATTAGGAGACTTGCTGAACCATCAAGAACTTCTATTTCACTGCAGACATTTCTATAGTTATCATACGCTATTCTATTACATAAGAGAATGGACCGAAAAGGGGACGCCCCAACGTTTAATTGGCATGTTTTCCACCGAACCCCTTCGTGAAAACAATACCACTTTTCTTTTCCGTTTAGTTGGCAACTATGAGTCAACAAAGTTGACCGTTGAGTTTTCCTATATTGTGAGTGTGCGCTTGGGGTTGTAAGCGTAGACAATGTACCAGTGGAGTATCTGTCTGGATATATAACGGAGGAACGAAGGACAATGTACCAGTGGAGTATCTGTCGGATAAATGACGGAGAGGAACGAAGGAGAGGCCGGAGAGGTCAACAGAGGTCTGTGATAGAATGGGTTCGAAACCCATTTAGAAAATACGAATTCTATATCCGTTGAAGCGATCGGTGATGACACGTACGAGTATACAAAACAAGAACCTCCGATTGCAAATGACTGAAAATAATGACATATCAATAATGATTGGCAGGTGTTATGCAGAGGTGAGGAATAAATGTACTTGTAAACTGAATTAATACAATTTTGAAGAATATATCAATCCATGTTTTTTCGTAAGGATTTGAAAAATATATTTTCTTCATAAATGTTCTTGAATAACTTACGTTCCGTAAGAACCTCAAAAACTGATTATTTAAGGAGGGGGGGGGGGGGGAATTAGTGGCTGATAGCAAATACCTACGACTCAGCGGAACTCGAACTCGAACTTCGTGACTCAATGGCTAAGAATACTAAATATATAGAAACAAAAAATATTAAAGCTCAATTTCGTAGTCACAGATAACTGGCTGGGATTTAAAAAATGGAGGGTTCAGATATTGAATTTAGTATCAACCTGATGAACGGGACGAGAAGATTTTTTTCCAACATCTGCATGACACATGCACGTAGAGAGATAGGCGCTATGAGACATGTCAGTAATTTAAATACAATTTAATCCATGCATTTTCATAAATAGGAAAATGCAGCATATGCATTGTGATATGATTCGTATATGAAATGAATTTGAAAACTTTACACATCTCGATTTCGAAACCCAAGTCCAGTCACTCACTGCGTTCGTTATACAGAACTTCGTTATACAATCCCGATATCTTCATTATATGAAATGTAATCTTCGCTACTCTCATCTAACATCCACAAATGACAACAAACGTCCAACATCATACTTCCACACTGTCACAATATATACTTCTGATGATGTGATGTTTGATGATGATTAAAGCGGGCTCAACTTCCGTCTTTACGCCACTGGTAAGAATGGTCTAGATCTCAGATAAACATCCCGATGGCAAAACAATGTTTTATCCAGAATGTTTTGTTTCTCCGAAATAAAACAGAATCACGCGGTGATTTAGAAAAGCGAAGAGAGAAGAAATTCTCTCTCCCAATCCCTATTATCTTTCTGTTTCTCAAGGGTTAGTGACGATCAATTTCTTCCTACCCCATTCGCCTGTCTTGTATTCATCAGCGACGAATGGAAGTTGGCTTCCTAATGGAAAGAACATCAACGCAGAAAGTCCTAATGAAAAAAAAACGACATTCTATTCGCTTGTTGACTGTATCGCCGTACAGATCTTCTGTTTTGATAGAGACTGGGACGAAAACGAAAAATAGGCCAATTAAGGTAGCGAGTTACAGCTACGATGGCTACGTTGGACGAACTTAACGATGACTTAACGACATCTTAACGACTCCGTGATGATGAAATGTCTCTCTTTACTCAATCTGACAGATGAGTGGACTTTAAGGGGATCAGAAATGAATGTTCATTTTTTAACTTTCACAAAAGTCAAGAGAATAAACTGAAAAATAAACGTGAAAATAAAGACTCGGAAAACACACTTACGACGGAGTCATAAGAAAGTGTATAGTGTCACAAAAATGAAGAAAATGAAAAATCGTATTCTGCACCGTATGCATCCGTATACATCTTTCAAACAAATGTACATAGAGATTTTGACAGTTATTTTTTGTTTAGTTTGCTCCGCTCAACTTGACAGTGCTTAACAACACTACCAACAACTGGGTTGATTTTTCATTATAATATTTTATTAACATCCAAAACTAAAAAGCCGTTGTTTCCCTATAGAGGCAAAGAATGAAAGTTCAAGATCGTTTGGGCAGGGCACCACAAAGGCGATTTTACACCACCTCAAAGAAATTGATAGATTCATATAATATACACAATAGACACAATTATATTAGAAGGTGAGAGCCAAAATGATCGGGTGATAATGAAACGATGAAGTAATTGTGGAACGAAGTTTAGAAAAACTCAGCTTTATGCAGGACTTGAACCCATGCTCGACTATCTAACACAGTGCGTTATAGTTGACCGGATGCGGCTTACGAGTCTATCAAAATATTAGTAGTCTCAAGTAAAATTTCATGAAGGAATAATAAAATAGAATATTTCATGAGTGCATGTGCACAAATTAATGTCATCACACTCCCCCCTCCACCACTGAAACACAAAAACAAATTACTAAGTATATCGCCAAAAAAACGACACAGATGTTTTGTCACTCATTTTCGTCATAATATATAACTTATCCACCTTCGTTTTTGTGTAGGTTCACCATACCGTACGTTATAGAGACGACAGTTTTTTTTATGTGTGTATAAAACTGTGAATGATTTACAATCTGAGAAATTAAAAACCAAGAGAATTAATTTTTTCTCTCTCTTTACTTGACAGTTCATACATGAGCATAGCTCGGAACGTAATAATTTAATTATTACATCGTCAAAGAAGTCCTATAGCAAAAAGCTACTCTTTCATACTCCTGACGTTAACATCTTTGTACTGTACCCACATAATACTGAATTTTATATCAGTTTTTTTGCTCATAAAGCACACTGGTTCAAGTTGATTTCATAATGCATACTTCTGTTTCAATTATCGCATTATACAATATTCTTTCCATTATTTTTCTATATTGAATCCACAGTCAAGCTCTTTAGGGCTTTGTGGACATCACGTGACTGTTTATTTATTTATATTTATGTTCCATGTTCTTTTGTTCAATAATCAACAAAGTGAGGAATCCAGCCATTTTCAAGCGCAAATAGACTCAATGAGAGAATTGGCTCAAGTAGATTCTAAAATGTGTCAGGACTCGGGAACAACTTGATTTTGAATCCAGTAGAAAAGGTAGACCTACGGCCAAACGACGAAGAATAGAAATAATGAAAGAAAAGAAATGAGGACAAAGAATGAGGGAAAATAACGGTGTCGTAGATATTAGAATTATTACCCAATCTGTTATTGAATATTTTGGATGGAAACCAATATCGGTTCTCGTGGTTGTTTTACATTGGATATATGGGGACGTTGATATATATATATATATATATATATATATATATATATATATATATATATATATATATATATATACGAGTAATTGTTTTCTCCCACAAGTGTTGAAGATGAAAAAACATCAATCCATAAACTTGGTGGCGTGATACTATTATAATGGAACTGTATATATAAGAATAATTTATATCAAACTCTAATCTAAATACATCGACGGCAAACTTTGAAAACAATACGATCAATTTCGAGTGGAAGTTCAATATTTGGTAATGGATTATTTCATTGGAATTCGATGACGATATAATTGGCGTTTTCGATTAATATAATACATACTACGAAAGCAATATATACGACGGATCTATTGAATGGTATGATCGTATTCAACGTTTCGACTTGGATTTTTCAAATGTGACTGTTGTAGTTTAATGTTGTTGAACGACCCCGTAAAAATGCATGTTATACGGGGGTATACGAATGAGCAGGCAATGAAGTGGTGACAGGTGTAACGTTAATAAAAAGCCAATGCCGTATGCGGGACTCGAACCTACGCCAGACTTGTCTTCAGTTTTTAACGCTGTTCAATGTAACTATGAATTTTAATTTCTTCATAAAACTAAAATACAATACTTGTACTAATACTATCCACCGGTAATAGTTGAGATTGCATGGTTGGTGTATACAATAATACAATTGCAGTAGAGCTGGAATATAATAACGTTCATGGAGAAGTTTGTATTGTCCAAAATAATAACCTCTAAAAATCAAACGTGACTGATTACAATTATAGTTTCGTCCAATCCTTGTTCGGCACCAACCTAATAAACATAAAATCCACTATTTTATAGCTGTCTATAAAGTTTGTAATGTTCCATATACATCTTTACAGAGCAAATACGAATTTACGAGAACTATATACGTCAGGGCACGACCCCACATTATGTGCTTAAACTAAGAGCATACACTATTCTCTTCTTACACGTCCTTTGACATATATAGTGTGAAAACCAAACAACCCCGTATCTCCGTATATATTCAAGTGTTCACCCCCATCAAACATCACCAATAAAATCGGGAAATACATCTGGAACGTAAATGGCAATTTGTAAATTGACCAAATCTGTGGCATATGTATAGATGTCAGTGCCATTTAACAAACGCAATAAATATAGAATGAAATTGGTCGCGGTGCAGACAACGGAGGAAGCAAACACGCGACCAGTTTAACACATCTGTCCGGAGAGGTTAGGTGATAAATTATCCATTGTTATTTAATATGTTGTGTAAACGGTGAGGGAGGGGGGGGGGAGCGGAAGGGATGATGGCAATTTGAAGATTGCCAAAACGCTAATTACAAGATCAATCATGAAAATAAAATGAGTGTTATATACATTTTATATACCCCAACTTCGAGTGTAATGTTGAATCCTCGTAGTGAGTGCAAATTAGTGTAGTGACGGGATTTGAAGCGGATAATTTCATAATTCTGTAAAATAATAAGGTGATTATTTAAACTTGATGTTCAGATATGATTGATTCACATTATTCAAATAGATAGAATGTGTACACAAAAATAAATGTTGTTTTGTTGTAAGTCTTCATTGAATATAATTTCACTTCAACATGCTCTCTCACTCGTAGCCTGATATAAATAGAGATTTTTGAAAATTGTATTGAAAAATGTCAGAGATATCTTGATGGCAGTGAATCATCAAGTTTAGTTGATCATAAGCCCGGTGGCCATGGTGACCATCAGAAAACACTTGATGGTAAATTATTTATATCAACTACATATAAACACACAGACAAGTCAAATCTTATGTGACTTTGTGGGTCTACGTTATTATCATAATGTACTACCGGTAATATAACATGTAAATAAAACGCCTTGAGAAAAAAAAAAAAAAAAAAAAAAAAAATATATATATATATATATATATATATATATATATATATATATATATATATATATATATATATATATATATATATATATATATACAGCAAGGGGTCCCATACCCACAACATTACATTTTCAGTGCAAATAATACATGTAATTAAACTATCGAAGTGACACTTAGTTTGAACATATTATAGTGAAACAGCTTCATACTTTTAACCAAAAGTACCTTCTAAAATACATAGTAGACATTCACAATGGATTAGATATCATTCGTATGTAGCAGTACGCAGTGAGCTAAAATTCGATGCCAAAGGTATCTATAGTGTTACTGTTCTATACATCTTATCTTTCCCCTTATGTGATTATGAAATCCAAGTCATTAGCACTTTCGACAAATATTGTCTGCATCTTGTGATGTATTTGTTAATTCTGTGCGTTACACTGTTGGCGTTTTAATCATTTATAACTGTGAAATCCCCCTGGCGGGAACTTTTTGCTCTACGGAGGCCGGGGACCCCTTAACCAACACCCACAATACGCACTAGAGTGCTGCGGCTCCTAATGGATAATACAACCATGGCAAATGAACGAAGGCAAAGCAATTAATTAATTAATTAATTAGTTGGTAGATTGAACCCGCTAATCAATCACTCGCATGGTGAATACACAACGGAATATATAGAAATGAAGGTGGGTACTTTCATCAATAGAATGGACAATTTGAAATCATATTCAGAATATAGAAAAATTATAAATAAGGTTTTTACTTATAATGTGTTCCGGACTTTTGAAAACTGAAATACTTTTATCTACAGTGCAAAATTATGGTCACAGTCAGCGCAGTCCTGGTGTTGAAGTTCATTGGTTTTAAACAATTAAAATGGGTTGGTAAAATCGCCCTTGTGTTGCCCCGTCGAAACGATCCTATCTTTCATCTCTTTCTTATCTCATTCTCTTTTCTCATTTTCCTTCCATATTTTTTTTTCTTTTATAACATCGAAACTTGATACAGAATCATTGTTCCCCAATTGACGACTAGTGATTGACCCGCCCATAAACGTCACAAAACAGAACATCCAATCAAATGGACTCTGTTAAGTGCGAAATTCAGAGTATCAGAGTATCTCTAAATTCCCACCTGGAGTATAGATCAAGGTGGCCCTGGCGATTAGCCACGCCTATCACTAGTAGTCAATTAAGGCTATGGATGAAAGAGAGAATCGTTTGATTATAAGACAATTCGAAGATAATTTAAGACAGGCAGAGAAAGATACAAGAGTTTGACAAGTGACAGTTTGGGTTATACTTTACGTACATAAACAAGCTGAATTATGAAAATATGAACATAATTGTTTGTAATTAGTATTTTATAGCAAGTCGTGCACGTTTCATAATACATACAACAGTAACACAGTGCCGAGTGCCGAAACGTTTTTTCCCTCCTGAAAACTGTTGCGAGATTAAAGCTAATTATTTTCCAGCACATTCGGGTGGACGAAAGTTTAAAGAGAAGTTGATTACATTTAAATTGGCTGATGAATACATTGCTTTGTAGAACTCCATGACAGTACATTAATAATGTGTAATTAGAACAGAAAACGTTTGTTTTTCGTCATATTTGTTATTTGAAACGTGTAGACCTATACATATTCTGTACTTATTAGAAATACAATCAATCATATTCGACTGAAAACCATATGAAAATGAAATGCTTACAAACCTAATGTGTAGACTTATTCGTACTTGAACACAGTAGTCCAAGCAGAAAAAAAAATCGAAACTAAATACCCTGGCCTATATCAAACTGAAAACAAAATGCAATGTATATATGAAATTGCGAAATTAGGATACTAAAAGACTCCCACATATTTCACTCTTAATGTTCATGTCCTTCAACGATGACGATTGGGAGTTCCACATTGAACTTGTTAAAAAAAAGGTATGCTATCCAGAAACAGAATCGAATACAAATAAATATCGCTTCGCACGCAAATCTGCATTCAATTTTTTTTTCAAGAATACTTTTTTTTTTTTTCAAGTGTCATATACATTTATGAAATGGAAAACCTTAAAATGCGATGAGAAAAGATGCAATTGGGCTTCACCGTATCACAATTTACAAATATATAGAAATTGAAATTGAAAAAATCGATCTTGAACCATTTCATTCAAAATTATGAAGGGAAGGGATGGGGAAGAGGGACAATCGATTTTTGCTCTCCCATGCTCGAAAAACATCACTAAAACGTTGTGGCACATGTCTTGGTCTGCAACTATCGATTTTAACTTTTGTCAAAATCAAAAAAAAAAACTTTAGAATCGAAAAAGTCCGGTCGTCGAAAATTCTCGCAGCCGATCACCACTCATCACCCGCCAAGCCAGAAACGCAATGCTACTTTTTTTCCAAATCGAGATTTTTACAAACTTTTTTTGCGGCAATCAAGATTTTCGTTACCGGCCGAGTCGCCACTCGCGCCCGGCAAGTCCACGAGACCGCACTATTTTTGTCCGATTTCAACATTTTTCGAGATTCGATCTCGCACCCCTCTAATCTGAGTTCCAGTCATTTGATCAACATTTCGCTCGATGAGATTTTAGATATTGCTCTCCCATGCTGAAAAAACTTTACTTCAACGTTGTGGCACATGCCTCGGTCTGTAACTATCGATTTTAACTTTTGTCGAAATCGGAAAAAAAAATTCGAATCGAAAAAGTCCGGTCGTCGAAAATTCTCCCAGCCGACCACCACTCATCACCCGCCAAGCCAGAAACGCAATGCTCCTTTTTTTTAAATCGAGATTTTTACAAAGTTTTTTCCGACAGTCGAGTTTTGCGTTCCCGGCCGAGTCGCCACTCTCGCCCGCCAAGTCCGCGCGACCGCACTATTTTTGTCCGATTTCAATCTCATCGAGCGGAATGTTGATCGGTCATCTGCAACTCGAATTAGAGGGTGCGAGATCGAATCTCGGGGGTCAAAGCGAATTCTTGTGACATCTTTAATTATTTAAAACAAATCAAGACGAATATTTATACATTACCACACATATGTGAATAATAATAATCTATCCATTCGTACTATATATAGCAACAAGATTTGCGGGGTATTGAATTAATATTTTAAAAATTGGCAATATTTGAACAGTCCACTTATCACTATGGTCTGTAGCTTATCACTAGCTCTGCCAAATATCCCATCTTTTTATACAACTCGGACAATCTAAAATGTATTTCTCAATATGATTACATATATATAATATATATATAATATATATATATATATATATGTATATATATATATATATATATATATATATATATATATATATATATATATTATATATATATATATTTTTTATATATATATATATATATATATATATATATATATATATATTTAATATTTATATTATCATCCTATTGATCTTTCAAAACTACTCACATGTCACTATAGAAAAAAAAAAATGTCCTCAATTACGACCAATAAAAATATATATCTCGTTTTCTAAATTGCCCATATCAGCACAATCACTCTCCACCACACCAACAATCTCTGTTTCCCCGATCACTTAGCTGATAGGCTTTAGTCGACTTGACTGCCATAGCCCACCCTTCCTGACCCCCCCCCCCCTCCCCCCCTGGCCGTTGATGTATTACACCAATTAGGCCTAACAAAATGGATCCACTCTCCCGTGCGCTCTAATAGAAGAGATGCTCAGACATTTATTAATTCAAAAAACAAGCTTCAATGAAAAACGGACATCGTAGAAGGTATATAAGGAAGGATTTTGTGAACTAAAGATGATAACAACGTTATTACTGAAATTCTCTCAGATACTAATACATGTTACCTGTACTTCAACTCACTAGTGCTGTCGGCTATTTAATAACTTGAAAGCGAAACTATCCTAATATATAGTTAGTTATACGGGGAGATTATTTCTAGAGCGAAACAGAATTATATTATATGTAAGGTTATGAGAAATAACAACTAACTAGGAAAACGCGGGATGCGCGTTGTGAGATGAGCTTAGAAGTATGGAAATCTAGAATGAAAAATATTCTGTCAGCTCAATCCACATTCACGGACCTTGGATTACTTCAAGCGTTCAAAAACCTTATCTGCAACTAGTTGATTTTCATAGTGCTACAACCTGTCACATATACACTTTTCAAAACCAATTGATCCAAATATTCAATAAAATGTACACTTTTATGGCGTTATCTCTGTTATTTCTCATCCGATTGTTGCAAAAATATCTGAAAAGGTTCATAATAGTATTGTTCATATCCGGTGCAAACTTGAGAGCTTTTGAAGAATTCTTGTTTTCAAGAATATTTCCTCCGGGTTATTCTTACGACGATTTTTCAAAGTTTACGATTTTTTTCCGGAAAAACGTTCCGACCGATGTTTCTGAAAAACAATCCCAGTCTATTCTAGTATGACAGAAATATGTGGAAAAAGTTTCAAGTCAATAGGTATTTTTCCTGACCCGTATGCTGCGTACAGAATTACAAAAAAAAAACAAGCCCATTTTTTCGGTATGTGAAATGGAATCTTCAATACGCTCATCCAACAATATCGTAGAATCCTGAAATGTGCAGCTCCCAAGTGTTTTTTATGTGTGATTATAAAACCGCCAAAACTTCTGAATTGTAGTATACGTAGAGATGGGCAATTGACCAATCAAAAACTATTCTGCCAAATGACCGAGATAACGATATTGGTGAGTATAGACAGGAAAGAAGTTATATTATTTCACATCAAACATTATAAATATGTGTATATCTTATATTTTCAATGTTGAACAGTTAGAATCGAACGACCCCTGATTAAATCGACAATTTTTTCCTTATACAAGTGATTAAATATAAATTCAAAGAGATGGAACGCTGTTTCTTTTCAACAGAACGAACATTATGTTGTGACTAACGTCGATTAATGACTTCCAATAAACCAACATCAAAGAAAACGAGTGACGAAAATCGAATGAAATCACATGCTTGCAATCAAGGTCAAGGTACTTGGAAGCATGTACCGTTCAAATCGTTCAATCCTTTGATCATGATATAAAGAAATGAAAGAAAGTACAAAATGACCAACTGGAGAATTGTGAAAAAAAATGTATTCCTTCTGCACTTTTAGCTATTGAAAGAACACTCCCGGAAGCTGCAGTTAATCACCCATCTAATCGTAAACTTTACACTGAAAATCAAAACATACCCTAAAAAATCAACAGCAATATAAATTTAATGGCAATATTTGTGTTCATTATATTGATCTCTTTTTTTCCATGACATTGAAACTTGATACAAAATCATTGTTCCCCAATTAAGGCTATGAATGTGAGAGATGATATCGTTTGGACGGGGCACCACAAGGGCGATCTTAAACCACCCCATTTTGATTATGGATAAAAGTCTTTCATTTTCCGAACGTCCGGAACACATTATGACACATTATGTTTCTGTGATATGTATCCGGACACAAAACACACGAATGTTGATATCTTCCACTTTGAAAGTAATTAAATATATATATATAAGTATGTATCTTCTTTTGTGGAAACAAGTATACAAACCAGCGAGTTCCTAGAGACATATAGCGACCACGAACTGAGATAAACTCAGTACTGATTACTTTCATTAATTTTCTTCAGTTATATTCTCAATTTTTATTATCAGTTCAATTTTTTAAGCATAATGTTATTATTACTTATTTCAATTCTCAATTTTTCAACTTTTTTCACTCATTCAACTATATTTCATTTCTCTATATATTGATATAAAAAATTGTATTTTATATTGATTATTATCCTGTAAACTTTTTATAAGTCAGGGATCAATAAAGGTTTTTTATATTATGTATATAATCCTCCTCCATCACCGAATCGTTTATTGAGGCCAATTAATTGTATGTACTGTACGTTGTTGAGAATATAAAAATACGTCAAGGTAATAGGGTCCCATCATGTTTTTTCATTGTGCACTCAATTATTGTAGCATGTTCATTGTTTTATTACTCTATATGTACAAGTACATCATTAAATTGTCAATCACTCACGAACAAAAGAGATCATCCGATATTATATCAAAACACGTTGACGTGTTTTCATGTCTTGTCAAAAATGGAAGTCTCAAAGTGCTTGGTGATTATGGTTTGAAAATGGTGAATGTTCAATTCTGACACCTAGACAAGAAGTCAAGAAGAGTTGTCGAACGAAATTGGATCGGGTACAATTGATCAAAATGCAATTGAAATAAACAGCTATTGTGGCCCACCTTGGTCTTTACAATTCAATGAACACTAACACAAAGTACAATTGTGAACAGGCCTGTGTAACATTAGGTCAGTGTGAGTCAGAAAGTGATATATATATATATATATATATATATATATATATATATATATATATATATATATATATATATATATATGTATATATATATATATATATATATATATATATATATATATATATATATATAATGTTTAAGACAATTTATATGAGTATTGAAATACTGGAGTGTAGATAATTACTACATTTATAAATTAACCACTCCATCAATTAGTTATGAAATGAATGCCATTTTCCTTTTTCCAGTGACGTGTGAGTAAACGCAATTGAATTTGATATCATTTGAAACGGTTAAATCCGTTCACGTTTTATGTGTGTGTGGGCGTGTGCTGGCTAATTGGTTAGCATGAACTGTTATAACACTACTTCATAATTAAGCTGATTATTGTCTATATTTGACTTGAATAAGCTTCGGGAATAATTCCCTCCAAGCTACAGTCTTCGAACTATTCACGAAGATAAGACAAATGTATATACTATAAGTACACAAGTTTCAAGACGCTTACATAGTGCTAGATGATCTTAGCAAAGTTTCAACATTATAGAGTACACTGACAAATGGAGAGGTTCAATTCTGTACTTTTATATATTTTTTTATCCTGAAGGGCAACAATTTATATAATCGTCGAGCTGAAAACTTTTCACATTTGATGTTTTAATTTTCAATAGATCAGTGATCAGTAATCAAGAATGATCGCAATAAACAAACTTTTCAATGCTCTTCAATGTTTCGTTCACAAGATACGTCTATACTTGTATTCACAGAAGAAGAGGGTTGTTTACCAACATAACAGATACAAATATCACTGTTATTCATTTAACTACATCATTTTTTAGGGTAGCCTACTAGTATTTTTTAGAATGAAGTTTGAGATAAGAAACGCAACCGAATCTTTAAAACGCGTGAATAATCAATGAATTTGCAGTGAAATGATGTGACTCCCGAATTTTTGGTAATTATTTTTTTCGGTGATTTTTTTTACCTTCTTTTCTCATGATAAAAGTATCGTTCATGAGTAAATGGAATTGAAACTTTTCAAGATGAACAAATTGAATGATTAAATCAACGGTTAAATATTCAAATATCAAATCATGCTATTCTGTAATATTGACATTTCAATTGAATATTGAATACAAATATAGCACACTCTTCTCTACTTTTTTTGTACTGATTCACTATTCTCATATTATAATCTGTTTAAACGGAATAATTCCGTTCTCGAATTAAAATTGAAAGTACGAAGTATCGAAACTAGTTGAGAGATGAATAAATAGAAATTTCGTGAAAACAAACTGTGGAAATGCAAACTCGAACGTATATGTATTAATTGTGGACTGTGATTCATACCCGACCAAGAATAATAACGACTACCCTCCAAACTTCCAAACTTTCAGAACGCATAATATGAAAGATTGTGAAACATTACTTCGATTTCAATTCATTTTAAATTTACACTTCGAAAATAACGTTTTCAAATCCCCACCTTATCAGAACATCTTCATTTATAACAAGAACACTATGTAAAGTCCCCATCAAAGGAAATTTCATTTCTTATTCGATTTGTACTTCTCAAAAAAAAAAAAAAAACGAAGATCTCTACAATTGGACTCGATTTGAAAAAGTCCCCTCAAACGGATCTGTGAGAAAAAGATCAGGCGTGATTACTGAATACTAGAAGTTAACGGCGCCTGAAAAAACGGGACGAAGTCGAGCGTCCGTTGAAATAAAAGTAAAAACAGGAATTGTCGATTCCCTAAGGAAGAACACTTGGTGATGTTCGTCACAGACGACGTTTATCAAACGTTTTAAAGCAGATGTACAAAAAGTTTAATCATATTGATGACGTATTGTATTTTTTTAGGGAATGAGTGATGACAATGATAAAGCTACGAGTTCAAGATTCACTGTTGGTAGAAAATGTTACGAATAAATAAGAAAAGAATATATATTTCCCAACCGGTTAAATATAAATTGTTGTTTAAATACCTCGAATGGGATATTCAAACAATAATTTACATTGAATTCTGGTATAATACTCATATTTTATGAAAAGTGAATCTATATTTACAATAGATTGATCAACGTTCTCAAACCATTAATTCACAATATCCGGACGAATACGCTTTGCAAAATGAAGAAAAAAAATGAAAGAAAAATGATGGTAATACTGTCATAAGAATGGCAGTACATAAAAAAAAGGACAGAGGAAACGTCACCGCAACAATGAAGAACAAGAGATAACAATAGAAAAAATGGAGATGGAAGACTGAGACCTAAATGAATTTCATATGAGGGTTAAATTTAAAATTTAAAAATATATTAAAGTAATAAAAATATGAAAATAGTAAAGTAAAAATATTCAAGTTTTGAAAAGAGGATGAAGAGAATAGAGTGATGGACTATAGAGTACTACTTCAGTACTTATTAGAGTATTAATGACACTAGAATCATGTCATGTCAGGAAAATTGGGGTCGTGAATTCGTCCTTGTTGATGCTCCATCCTAACGATCCTACCTTACATTCATTTCAAGTCATACTTTATTGGGGAACAATAACTTTGTGTTAAGTCTGACGTTAATGAACAAAATGACAAAAGTAGCGTTTTGAAAGTGTTATAGCTCTTCTTCAACCTACCCAAATGAACAAGGTGGGAATGAAAGATTTCAATCAGTGTGTTTTCCACACGATTCAGGAACTGTAGTGAACTTTCATTGAATAAATGTGCTATTTTTATTCGCAGTTGAGACGGATTTTACCGTACATAATTAAAGTAATTGAGATATTATTCAGACAATTCAACTTTTAATTGAATTGAATTTTTATTCTAGACAATGTGAGTGTTTGAGTTTATTCAGTGTACACTCGTACGAAAACAAAAACTGACTGGTTATTACAAATTTTCAAATATGCACTTAAATCTTTCAATTGTATTAAATCAACGAAAAAAAGCATCGAATATACTAATGATAGAAAAGATACATCTTATTTCATAGAGAGGTGATTTCAAAAATTAGTTCAAATCACTTACGAAGGAATTCACCTTCATCAACTAAAACATAATGTGTCATATAGCGACATTTGAAATATTTTACGTCAACCCATCTATAGTGTTTTCAATCAGGCAGAGTTTATTATATATTTCTAAATCTGAAACATAATTCAATTATATACTATAGCTTCAATTCAAGAAAATGTCCACGAACACTCAAATATCTGAGTGAATTCAGTCAGTATATTGAACAAATTAGAAAGATTGTCAAACGAATCATAAGTACCACTTCAATTTCTATGCGTGCACAATTTACATCGAAGAAGATTCTCGAAGCTTTTAATTAATTAGGTGATTATATAAATGGAAAATATTTATAAACCGAAAAGTTGTTCTACTCCCAGATTACATGTTAATATATAGGCTTTTCATTCTGCACACTGTGCCGAATTAATTGTCTTTCCTACTCAGCATTGTCATCAAGCACACAATGGCATTTGATTTAATGAAAAGAACTCCATATTTCAATGCAGCCTACCTACTGTACATTCCAAATAAAAAAGATATTACATTTTTTCAAATGCAAGACCGTTAAGATATTTTTAATTAAAATACCGCACGAAAAAACCGTATGTCTATACGTTTAGACATTTCACTCTTCTCTTTTTGACGAAAAATTGCCAAAATGAAAAACGTGACACTATTCAAGTCGAATTCTCGTCTGCGGCAGTAACGATCATAAAGAATCGAGTTTAATTTCATTTCCAGCGTTTATTCCGGATTGAAAGCATGGGTTATCAACGATCCTGTATAAACGTTGATCGAAATTGATAAGTGTAAACAAACGTTATCGCAAATATAAATCACAACATTGAAGCACGTTTTATTCCTATAGGGGATATTGTGAGTGATGGTGTGAAAGGGGGGGGGGGGGGGGGAGGGGGAGAAGAGGGGACACTTTTGTGCAAACCTTGTGTAAACATGAATACATAGTGAAAATGTCACAAATTTCAAAATTATCGCACATGAAATTTGATTGCATGGACTAGTAAATAATTTAAATAATACATGATATCCACGAAAGAAGAAGGTCGGAACCAACTGAACAATTATAAATACTTGTATAATCTCGCTGTAACTTGAAATAGTGAACGCTTTTGAAAGATGTAGTTGCGATTCTTAACGCATACCTCGTCTTGAAAGATGATGAAACCATAGAAATGCCACAGCGATACAAATATAACATGGTTATTTGTTGCTATGTTGGTCGACAAACTTCTGATGTCGCAGATTCAAGCCGAGTCGATAAAGCAGTTCTGTTAGTGTGTGTGTTGTGTCCATGTTTTAGTTGTATAGCTATGATACTTGATCGACTCTGATACAAGGACAGGAATGTCAATTTTTTTAAATCATTCGTTTGTTTGTTTCGTGATGTTTAAAGGCGCACAACTTCTGTGGTTAAAATCGCTTTTTTTCAAATTATTGGATTCGTTATACATTATAATATGAATCAAAAATAATATCGAAATACACGATATATCAAAATATAAGTAATTTGCTCGTGTTACAGTGAAAAAATGATCAGTAAAAACATCGCTCATATGAAATGTGTGCTTTAATCACGAATACTTGCGGAACTAAATGCGATGAGAAACAATATCAACGCAACAAAAGCCTTGATGTGAAAACAAACACAAGACATTCCACTTATAAAGGATCAAATCACAGCTCGTAAGTAAACGTACACCTCTAAGCCAGCCGGCAACATAGTCGCGTCATAAAAGGTATAAAACGTAGAATCGTACAAAGTTAAAGAGAGTGGAAAGTGTTAAATGGCGGGATTACATTAGTCGGATAGTTTACGAAAGAGATAAGCTGGAGTGCGATGAAAGGTTATGGCTAAAAGATATCGAGTTTTATCTTTTCCTACCGCCTAGTTTGAGAGGTGATCTCGTGAGTGGATGAGCTATATTTAATATGTAAAGTTTGTCGTCACAATCGAATGTTACGTGAGAAAATGACAGCGATATCATGCCTCTTGGGACGGGATCCAACTTCTGAAGAATTACATATTTCATTTCACGTATGGGTCTCCAGAGAAAGTATTTTTATCTATGGTAGTACAAGAATATAAGCCTACATATTTGTTCGAAATGATGAGAACAGAATGGCAAATACAACTCCTTGTATTGTTCAAAATGGTTGCTAAAGTGAATGAATTGCGAGGGGCTAACAACTTCTGAAATCCGGTGTACATTTGCCATGAAATCCCCCTGAAATTCCTGAAATCCCTGAAATCACCTGAAATCCCTGAAATCACCTTGAAACCCCTGAAATCACTTGAAATCACCTTGAAATTCCTGAAATCACTTGGAATCCTCTTGAAATCGCTTGAAATCACCTTGAAATCCCTGAAATCTCTTGAAATCCCTGAAATCCCTGAAACCACTTGAAATCCCCTTGAAATCACTTGAAATCACCTAAAATCTTGAAATCTGAAATCAGGTGTACACCAAATTTGCGAGTTGTAAGCCGTTCGATGAATTGAAAGTAAATGTGACAAAGAATCAGCTAAAATACAAGTGAAATCACCGCTCTCGGTAGCTCAGTCAGCTGAGGCACCGCTTCAAAACTGAAGTCATTGTTGGGCGTGGATTCGAGTCCTGCATGAGGCATGGGTTTTTTACTTTTTGTAAACGTCCTTTCACTTATCATCACTTCATAATTTCATAATGCACAGACCACAAATTCAGTCCATTTGTTCCCATTAATTGTTCAATTGATTGATTATCAATTAATCGAGGCAAACTAACGAAAGCAGGTGACTACTTCGGGAGGCATGTGTTAGCAGACATGTCTAATTAGTCCAGACATGCAGTTCAATGTGAACGTGATGAATAAGGATGATTCTCTACGCGAGGGTCAACAATTAAATTGGTTATTTGCGTAAATCACAGTAATATGAAATTATCCTATCCACTATGAAGTGAAGTTACATTCGTGCGTGATTTGTGAGGTTGGTTCAATAGTAATAACTTACACTAACTCGAGTTGTCATGACTGCACATGCGTACTGAGCGTACTGAACCATTTCTGACTTGGCGGAGTTCATTACGAAGACCCTTACCTAAAACAGAAGAAAATTCTTGGTTAGTTGAAATGCCAAATATTGAGTTTCAAAAATGATAGGTATACAGGTCATTAAAAAAATTGAAACCACTGTACATTAGAATTAATCAGGATCAATTACATTACAACTGAAGGAGTGAGTTGGTTTTCAAAAGCCGATACTCTGTTCATGCGGAATAACAGTGGTGGTGCCGGGAATCATGGCTCCTCCACCAAGTTATTATAAAACAGGAAATATTTGATAATATTCAACTATTTCGAAGAAGTTACCAATAAAAATGAAAAATGACTCTATCGAAATAGACATACTTTGATTTAGAAATAATTTTTGAAAACTGTCTCACAGATGTTTCAGAAATTCATTTTTCATAACCTGTGTGACTATAATTGAAATTAAAGTTCACGTATTGAACTGTACGTTGAATTCATATGATGTGTGGGCCTACAACTTCGTACAAATCTATCGAACTGATAATTTATTCACAATACGTCACAAAAGTTATAGGAAATTAATGTGCATGGAATTCAAAATGGCGAAAAAAACATATAAACGATACTAGAGTTTTCACAATGTCCATAGTGATGAAACACAAACACATTTCTCTAATATATTGCCAATGTTTATACATAATAATTGCATTGTTATGTATCAACAACACAATTAATTACTAGAGGTTATTTATTGTTTTTTTTTAATTTACGAATCACCGTCTTACTACTTACAAGACAAACTCCTCACAATTTTCCACGGACATACAAAAAGTTGGCCAAACTATACCAAGACGTGTAAGATGAAGATCGAAACAGTAACGGGAGTTTCCCAACGACGCACGGAAAAGTTGGCCAACCGTGTAACGATGTGTAATTGAACTCTCAGCGCACCAGAAATTACTACTCGAAGAAGAGTTTTAGTTTTCCTCGCTCTGGTAATTAGTATACGTACTGCAGCTATACAAGCTTGAACAGCGTGAGCTATCTACAACCGTCTCGGCATACTTCGACAACATCATCTGTGCAATGCAATGGCAAATAAATCAAAACAAATCCGTAATAAAAAGAACAAACTACGTGTACGTGGGTGGTTCCGTTTTATTATCTTATTCATTTGAAAATCAACTGCTTGAGAATTACTGGCATGAGAATAGTTAGACTGGTCAGTTCTGAAAGAGTTGTTATCATCATGGTCACCCATTCAATTTGTTTTCGCCTCGCTCATAAACGTCACCGAGAAACAAATGTGAGTGTAACAAACAAAATGTTCAGAGCAGGTTGTACCAACTGATGATGAGGTAAGCATCAGTTGGTACAACCTGCTCTGAACATTATTAATCGATTATTAATCGATTACCTCGATTATTAATCGAGGTGAATAAAAAAATACGAAAATAGCACACGTAACCAAGGGTGATAATAAGTTGAGAGTGGATGAGGGTCAATCTAGCGAAATATCAGTTGTTTAGAGATACATTTTGAACGGTATAAGATATCAAAATTCAAACAGGAGAAACACAGAACACACCTCAATTTTTTTTTTAATAACATCGAAACTTTTACAAAATCGTTGTTTTCCTCAACTGGGGCAGTGAATGAGCGATATGATCATTTGAACGGGGCACCATAAGGGTGATTTTACCACCCCTTCAAAATGATGAGAAATTAAATAATAATCACAAATTCTAACATTTTCACTTGTACAGAACAGAGTAGTGTTTTTTTTTCAGGCTGTAGGCCTACTTGTGTAGATTTATACGGTAAAAGTTGAACAGTTGTTACCTCACCATCTTCAAAGTATTTAAAGTAAATGTTGTTTTCCTTAATTTTAATTTTGATATCTTTCAAAAGTGGCCAAAAATAATTATTTCGCTAAATCGACTCCCGTGCGCTCTGATTCGCTAATGAGGCCTATTGCTCAATTCACTGTCCATCAGTTGGTACTAATATGACTAATATCATTATTGAAAAAGTGTACGATATAGGTTACTCGCTCTCAGATCAACCTTGCCATAATTGGTGGAGGTGCCGTGTTTTTCTTCAATTTCCACATTTGAAAAACAACTTGTGAAAACTAGTATGAAAGGTAATTTATGCCGACGATGTCGATAAAAGAAGAAACCATCTCATTTTGTACTCTAAATTCAATTCCGATATTGGATAGCTGTGGAAGTAGGCTATACGGTGTCAGTAGAATGTGAACAGGAACTGGAAACAGAATGTCAAATACTCCGAAACTATTTCCAATAACATGCACTCCCGTTGGCCGTGACTGGTTCCACGCTAGCCCACAGCCACGTCGAGTCTAGACTCGAAAGAAAATAGAGAATGCATACGTGTGCTCTAAGGGAGTGGGACGTCTCGTGGTATGCGATAAGTTTACCGCTTGGCCGAGTTTTATGGACACAATTCTCGTAAAGAACGAGAGAATAAGTTTTAGAATTATTTACAGTGAGGTCGAGAACGAGATTATATACTTAATAATGAATGCATGGTCAGCAGAATTTAGTATCATGATAACAAATTTTGAAATGAATAATTAAACGATTCTTGTATATATCTTGAAATGCCAGTAGGCCTATTCATCGAGTTTGAGACATTTCCATCAGACCGTGTAATCCAAAAAATAAAGCACGTAAAACTGTTCCGGTCAAACACGTAACTATACGTGAAATGAATCCAGATTAGAAAATCCAAACTTGAATTCATATGAAATTCTATTTGATATGATATATATAGTTCATATATCAAATGAAAATCATGATTTATGACCAATTTAATTTATATAAATGGTTTGTTAATTATGTTTTATTCGAATATTTCAATATTCATGAAAACATAATGAATGAAAAGTGAGATGGGTCTGGATTACAGATTTTATTTCATATTTGGAAACATTTATAGTAAAGTTGATTTGCAACCCTGCTCAACGTTCTGCAGACCCAATACTGAACACACAGAGAATTGGAAATAGGTTATTAATAAATAGTCCCAACTAACAGACGGTGTCTACTAATATAATTTCTGAAATGAAAATGTGAATGTGGGTAACTAGAAAAACGCCATATATGCGTTGTTAGACGAGCGGATAGTAATGATATGTCGACTTTTTTTGCCAATCTTTTGCCTACATTCGCCAATTGGGTGACATAAGTTATAAATGGGTAAAAATTGATTCGAGTATAGTACCAATTTATCAAATTTTATGTTTTTTCTTAAAAGTGGCTGACCCGATCAAGCTGAGAATTTCTAGAAATGTGTATTAAAATGTAATTCAACTGCAGCAAGCACATCTTTTTTGTTTGAAAATATATTTTTTCCGCTGTGTTATTCTAACGGGTATTTTTGAAATTTCTGAAATTCATAAAAATAAAAGTTACCTCTCGATAATGCCACAAAACTATACAGATCCAAGTTAAATGGGGAACCAAAATGAAAAAAAGGCTGAAGTTGATGACTGTGGCCGTTTGACCTGTGGAGAACCGAAAAAAACATAAGAACAAGAAAAAAAAACGAACATCAATTTTTTCAGTATGTCAAATTGAATCCTCGCTAAAGCTCGTCTAATAATTTTGTGGAAAAATACAATGAATGAAAACATTGAAATCGTTTCAGTTCGTTGACTTATTGTGGATAAAGTTTCAATGAAATTATAATAAAAGTAAACGTTTCAATATTTGCTGGTAATTACAAGAAGTAACTAATGGAAGACCTTGATCGATCAAGTTGACACAACGATGAGAGAGTACCGAGCGACCGTCCCTCATGTCCCACACCTATAGCGCACGGGTGTTTCACGCCTTCCTGCGTGGATACAAGTACACACATTTATTCCTACAAAAATGAGAGAAAAACACGATCAGTTTTTGTAAAATGAAAAGATGTAATACTGTCGCACAATAATGAACCTATTTCACAAGATTGTACGGAAAACTAATTAGGCATACTAATCACCATATAGTTTTGACGCAGACTAACAATAACCAAAAAGTTATACCAATTGGGCTGAGTCAATCAATAATATTGATCAATTAAATTAAATTTATTATGGCTAAAGTGAAACTTGAAATACCTATACATAAGATTGTTTTTTCAATAAATAGTTCAGTCAGAATAGTTCCTTGGATTTTTGGAGGAGATTCAACACAATTTCACATCTTCCAACCGATTATGAGATATAAGAGATTATCATTTATACCATCTTGAAGGTATTAAAAATATCTGTGTTTCTTCTTTATTAGAATTTTGATATCTCATACCGTTCAAAAGTAATCACCAAAAAACTGTTATTCCACTAAATCGAAACCCAGGTACTCATAACGGTAATAAAACAACGATATAATATTGTAGACATATTAACCTATTTCTCAACAAACTATCAGACTGAATTACCTATTACGTTTCCAATTTGTATCAAATCTATACTCAATCTTTCACCATGTTGTAAAAATCCACGTTTATACAGTCAAATTATATTTATATATCCACCAAGGTTTTTTGAAGAAAAAAAACACATAAACATGAGCATTGATATGTTATGGGAACAAACAATACTAAGCGTGAGTAAATAATAATTCTTTGATCACATTATCAAAAGACAGCAGTTTATACGCGCCTAACCTGACAAGAAAAATAACAAGTCCATAAGTCCAATAGACGGTCAAACAATTTTCAACATCCGATGACAGATTGATTTCCATCTTTTCGTCCACGCATTATTCTGTGATGAGGGATGATGGTAATTTCAGCTTATAGTGTAAATATACGCATCAACAACGTCACAGGTTTGCCTATAAATCGATTGGATGATTGATGATGATTGATAGTGTGGTATAAATACAGACAGACTAAGCTACGCCGTTGTTCAGGATTTGTTGTTTAGCCAATGAGTGAGTTGCGGTGATTCAAGTGAAACCCAAGTGTTCATAGCGGTGAGAAATGTCGTTCGATGGATTTGTTTTATAGATTGATTGATTATTGTTTGATGAACGAACGACCCCACCAACAGCTAGGATATTTGGGGGTACGAATGAAACTGAAGGGTGATGGGATGTTTCAAAGGACGAGAAATGGATGGTGATATTATTTATTAGAACACGAACAGTAATGAAGAGTCAAAATGGAAAATTTAGCGTCCCGTTTGGGTCCGTCAGTGATTTAAATAGAGGATGATTTGGTTTTGTGGGTAGTTTTTGTGTGTGTTAACGTCCTTCCACCTATGGGATCACTTCACCGTTTCATCATCACCCCGATCATTCGTACCCCCATATGAACTATTTGTCGGTGAAATCGTTAGGCACCGATATAATGGATGGAAAAATATTGTACATTATTATATCTATTCACACGTTTTTATGAAGAATCAAATAATACATTTTGAACATCAATGTACAATATTCGATTTGGTAACAATAAATTCGATATCTTTATTGCATTAGTTATGCCTACTATAATTGCTGATGCGATATATTTGCATCTGTTTGGACAGGACAGTATTATTGCGATGAACGTTGAGTAGTTTTATAGAAAATATGATCACTTCACCCGGCTATGGAGCAGAATTGTCTGCATTTATAACGACAAGATAGTTTAGCTATGAAAAGTAGAATCTGCATTTCAATATTTGATATAATTTTCCAGCTATATGTTAAAGTGGTAATACCATCACTAGGAAAATACCTCTGCATAAATATATATATATATATATATATATATATATATATATATATATATATATATATATATATATATATATATTCGATACCATGTAATATTTACATGTAATGTAATGTTATCTCAATGAGGAAAATGTTATTTTATTTCTTGAAAAAAAATACGTTGTACCTCCAACTAGGTACATCGTATAACTAACAAGCACTGTTTTTTAGAAAACGTTTTATAACGTACGTAGGTTTTGTAACTAGGTTTTATATATATATATATATATATATATATATATATATATATATATATATATATATATATATATATATATATATTATATGTAAGTACATGCATGCATATTCAGAAGAGACTGAATATGGAATTACACACATCCAGGTACAATCTTCAAGCACCCCGTTTTGTTGTACATTGAGGAAATTACCAGCATCATTTCTTCGCTATACTTCAACACAAACTCATTTGAAATCTCTTCACTCGAAAAAATTGCAATAAGGTGACTGTTGTCCATGTTTGTTCAAAGATCACTCACACTTACTCAACGCAAATTTGATCATCTATGCTAAAATTGTTAATCACAACCAACGTTTTGAAGTGGGATCCTAAACTACATCGCCATCCTCCAATTCCAAGCGTCTACGAATACCTCTGTGGTCTATATTCCAAGTTGACAGTCGTCAGGTTACGAGAGAAACTTGTTTCCGATACGGCGGACGCCAGGTTGGAATCGATGCTGGTGACGCCGACACGACGCCCCCTCCCCCTGCTCCCCCCTGCAATGAGCGTGGGGACGCTGTAACGTCGGTCAAACGCGGTAGAGGAATTTGTTGTGGTATCAGAGTGGATTAGTGAGGACGTGCCGGGAAGCGAGAGGTAAAAAGGAAAGGAAGAAGGGGGATGATCTAATAACGGTGCAAGCCAATCGACAAAAAACACACACTATTCAGAGGTATTTTCTTGTCTCCGTTGGACACCAGCTGTGATGGGGGATGAACGGAGGATAGATTGGTATAACCTTGTAGGACCATCGAGGGGAAAACACAGGATCGTTTCATCTTAAACCACCAATATGGAGAAAAAACCATATTACATATATAAATGAATATATATATATATATATATATATATATATATATATATATATATATATATATATATATATATATATATATATAATACTATATCTATTTATCTCTGGGGTGGTGAGATCGCCCTTGTGGTGCCCCGTCCAAACGATCCTACCTTTCATCAATAGCCTTAATTGGGGAACAATGATCATGTATCTAGTTTCGGTGTTATTAAAAAATATATATATATTATTATCTGATACACAATATACAGCAATAGAAAATATCTCGCAACTTCATAGAATCATATAGTGAGAATTCCAGTTTTCAAATACTTTCCGATAATGGAGCATCTTCTGCTAATGAAAAATATTAGTTGCTTCGGTAAAAATTTGAACAATACGAAACACCAAAATTGTCATGAGATTGTGACCCAGATAGAAAGAGCTCCAATGAGCCCATATGGAAAATGGTATGCATTTTAGAACTGAGCTGTTTTCATTTTACAATCCAACTATTAAATTACTTCCAACTTTGCGAGTTGAATTTCATTAGATCCATAAATTGTATGCAGAACACATTGTGGATAGTACAAATATCAGTGGTTATGGAGAAACATATTATCTTGCAAAATTGACAACCACGAGTTTTCAAAACCACTAAAATCTTGGCTAATAATAATACATCGAAAGATGATATAAAGTATAAATCTTGTGGAACATTTTGGCCGACTCGGAGATGAACCAATTATTTTCATAGGATCGTAAATGATCCGTTCCTATATACTGAAATGATATACGAGGGAATGACATGATATATATTGCTAATTTGAATTATTATCTTCCAGTTTTGCACGCGGCTCGCTATAGACTATATGCATTAATTAAATTAACACGATAATTAATCATAACAAAAAATCAACTGATTTGCTTCTTTATCGTGGTTTTGGAAGCATACACCATATTATTGTAGTTGTTTTATGTGGTCGTAGCTCGTAACACGAGCGAAAATATTAATTTTTTTCAGACTTATTATTAATTTAAACTGGCAATCCTACTACTGCTGTTTCTCTAATATTCATAAGTTTAGAATTCACATATAGGCCTACTACAAGCAATACAATGAAAACGCCATACTATATGTCGTAGGAGGATAAGTTAAACGTGTGAAAATCAAGAATTCTGAAATGGCGGCAAACTGAGAGGTCACTGTTTGAACTTGTGAGCTATTGAACGTTGTCAGGTATTGCCGTATTTTATCATATTCTGATTACAAAATATAATTTTTGTTCATGTTATTCATTTAATAATCGAAGACAAAGTATATTTTTTCATTCACATCGGAAAAAACTTGGCCAAGTTACGGCTAAGAGTGACAAGGTAGGAGCATTTGAAAGGGAGACCACAGAAGCTATTATAAATTTATAACACCCCAGAAATATATCGAATATATGTATAAACAAACCAAAATGCGTTATTCATGCATGAATCGTTCCAAGTGTAGAATAAATAAAAACTAAAATTAATTGCAGACTTTTTCATAACTATACTCAGTTACTGTTTAATTTGAATATTTCACGAAATGAAAAAACTTCAACAAAATAGACATCATATTTCTTCACCTTGAAGATCCACGATACAGAATACCACCGTTTTCCTGCTAAAAGCCTATAAAACTTACAGACTCGAGCCTAACAGCGTAAGACCATATATAATATCCGCACATAAAGAATGATATATTTTCCGAAAGTAATGTTTTAAACTAGCTTTTTGCAGTCTGTTAGACTATATTTTTATACAGATTCATTTTCCCTGACATTTATTGCTACACGTCTTACCTTCAATAGAGATGCTGCGGCCCGAACATGAATACTACGTCAGGATGAGAAAACCCGCAGGAGATAAAGCCTCGATTATATATTTATGGGGGAAAACGAAATAAAGGTGGGAATCGCGGGAACGTGTAGTGGGAGACGGTATCAAGTTATTCGTGTTTTGTATAACCAAGAAAGAAATAGGTCGTCTACAGCGACTAAAAACAGCTGTACAAACTTTGGTAATTGTATAGCTTTAATTAACGCTTTTTCAAGATGTGGTTGTGTTTCCAATAGTGATTTCCTTCCTGAAAATCATCCATCTTCAAAATACCACAGATACACGAACATTAAAGTGTTGTAGCTGACGACATTTTTCTCATTTTATCTAGAATTATCGAGCAACTATTTCCCAATTGAAAATGGATTGAGCCGTCTAGACTCTAGAGAAGGCTATAAAAAAAATTACGGAATGGAAAAAAACAAGAAAAAGAATAATTACATCACTGTGATTACAATCAGTTTCAAATACAATCGATTAATCAATATGTATGAACCGTTGTAATTTTCGTGAGCATGGAAACTCAATTATTAACTCAATCTTGATTATTTTTTTTTCTCGAGAGAGATTTGTTACCAAAAGAAATGATATGACGAGTTCCATTTCTACACCCATTACTTGACTATTTTGTTGACTGTAAGCCTAATTTCAATTTAATTTTTATTCTACTCATTTCCACGTTCCGTGTTTAAAATTAAATTAGTTTCCAATTTACAACTTTTAGACTTGAAGATTGCTTACTTCTCATCTTCGGTGAACAAAATCGTTCATTATTAACTCATATAATTACATCACAAGCAGTGTTAATGTGATTGATATCGACAGTATCTGTGTTCTGTACTTCAGATCTGGATTGTTTCAAACCATCTGCTATGAAATCCTGTCCATAATCATAAAAGCGCTAACAAAAGACATATCTAAATGTCTTGAGATCTTCTATGAAAAGAATTGAAAAGAAACGAGGGCAATAAAAGAGGATGTTATATATATATATATATATATATATATATATATATATATATATATATATATATATATATATATATATATATATATATAAAAAAAATGCCTATATAGCCTATATATAATATAAAAATGAAATGTGAGTGAAAATAAAAAATGAGACCGTGATCGTTGCCGGACAGAGGCTTCTTGGGAGTGTGGGTGGGTGGAGAAAAGGGGTTGCTTTATTCCTCGTTTCAAGCCCCAGTTACAAATTGCCTTTCAAGTTGGTCTCGATTGCTCAAGAAACCACTCCTTCTCCCCTCCCCCACCCCCTCTCAACCACCACCATAACCCTATCTTCCATATCCAGCACACCAACAACAGTTCAAACCCGAATGCCAAACGAGTGGAGTGGAGAAGGAAAATTCTATTCTAAAAAGTGGACAAGATGAATGAAAACCAACGGGACGTCCAATGATATTAAAACGTTTGTTGGAAAAAGAACCGGAAATATATTTTTAGCTGGTGTTTTGAATGTGTCGTATATATAAAAAAAAACTGTTTTTGCTGTTGTTTTAAATTATACTGTAGGCCTATGTTAGCGGTTGGTTTTTATCCGGGAATAAATTAGCCATTCGCAGACTGAATATAGAGATTATCACGGCATGAATTGAAGTAATGTAGTCGAGTATAAAGAAATCTTTGAAGGGTGGATCAATAATTGAATTGTTTTTAACAACACATTAGAGCGATGGGGTAGCTTATTACCTACCCCTGAATGTGATGTGATCCTATAGAATAACCGATGCGTTAAGGCAGACAGAGTGGAAATGATCACAGACCTGGGAATCTATGTCATAAACACGGTATTCAAATCGTTTTACAACTGCAACTTTGCAGAAAACTATTGAGGCATTCAAAGCTTTTTCATTCCCATTGGGTTGTGATGAATGATATGATGGGAAGACGAGATGAAAAAAAGTTATTTCATCGGTTGTTTTGGGAAGTGGGAAAGAAACGGTCGTGGTCTGCTTTCTAGGAAACATCGCAGTGATCATTTTAACAACAAAGGTGAACCACGAAATATCTCTTGTCAGAATTGGCAGCCATGGAGGGAATCGAATCCCGGTCTATTGAATTACGGTTCGGCGCGCTAGCGACTGTGATTCACCCGTCTTAAACTTTATACTATTGAATACTTTTCTGATCCTCGATTTTTTATGTGAAATACTAAGGTCACAATTGACCTCAACATGACCCGAAGGAAAAATCAATAAGCTCACGGAGGAAAACAATCAATATTGATGAAAGTGGGATGGATTTGTAATATAGTAGATTCATAGAGTATGTATATAGTCATGGCAGAAACTGAGTATCTTTATTGGGCAGCCTCATTATATAATGTCTGAAATCTAGAAATAAATCTTCAACACTATAATAATACACTCCATAATTGGAAGACGCCAAGTGAAAAGAATTTGAGGCAAAAATATTTTTGAATTTTCAAGTCACCCTATCATGAAACTGCACATTGGAAGATTTACTGTCTGTAATATTGAAAAATATATACATTTTTCTTTTATTACTCGTTGGAAATGTCAGACATACGGCTAGCTGAACACCCATTATATATATATATATATATATATATATATATATATATATATATATATATATATATATATATATATATATATATTGATGTCACATCATACTCAAGATCAAAAATTGTTACAAGAGATGGATGTACGAGAACGAACATAAATAAATGTTATTCTTCTGTATTTCACACTTATTTAAAGCATACATCTGCCTGCTGTCTGTCTCGGAAAATGTTTTACATCAAGGATTGGCGAAGAACAAATAAAATTGAAGAAATTCTTTCTGCATAATAAAAAGCGACCAGGCACACTGACAGGGATGAGTGCATTGAAGATGGTGAATAAAAAGAGTTTTGATGTCGATCTTTCAAGAAACGGGTTGAACGCGTTCAAAATTATACTGGAACAAAGTTTTCATTCCATATCTCGCCCGCAAACACGGAGCGCGGAGGCCATGTGAAACGCTTTTCACCTCATAAATTGTCGTTAATTAAGAATTTCAGTTTTTCAATTTTCGAGTCGAGAAAAACCGGAATCTCGGTCAGAGGAAAGACCACGTGGTATAAGTAAATTTACTTAGTATCTTGATGGAAATAAGAAAAAAGTTTCATTTCTTTTGTTGAATCAGTTCGCCAAGTTGAATATTTCGTAGGTGATAAAAATGTTGAAAAAGTCCTTACAGGCTTTCGAATCTATATCTGCCTTGGCGATTATATGTGGAGCCACGCGAAAGAGTGATTTATAAAATGAAATTGAACATTCAGATAAATCTATCTGATGATCATTGTTGGTTGAAACATATTTACTCAACTTGCCTGTTTCATGGACACAATTTAAACATTTTCTTTTTATGACGTGAAATGATTTAAAACCTACTTCAATACAGTTCGTTTAATTTTCCTACAAACATAAAAATGAACGATTTTGTTGAATGTTCATTTTCTTATAACGTTTCAGAGAATCTACTTCAGTTGGCTTTGATGCTAAAAACGGTATAAAATAAAATAAAGCTTCATAATATTTTATAAAGATAGTATACACACTTCACTTGTGCGTCCGATATTTAGAGCTTTAATCACGCTTCATTGAAGTGAAAATCTCTTCGCAGTCTGAAAGCTTTGCTCAAAAGAATTGTGTGCTTCGGTTTTTAGTTTCAACTGAAATGTAAGTATAGAGTGGTGAACGTGCTGCAAAAATTGCTGCAGAGGATTTGACAAAAAAACTTGTTATGAATATTTATCAAAGTCTACTTCTGTACATAGTTTGAGAAATGAGTGGTAATATAAATGTTACGATATTAATTATAAACTATAGTACAAACGTGTTCAAGAGTAAGTGAGTAACCTGAAACATAAATGGAGTTCTGATATAGGCCTATAATAGGCCTCCCATCCTCCCCATGAGAATTTTATGAAAATCTTGAAAACAATGGAATAAAAAAAAATATTTGTTACAACAAATATGAACCAATTGCTATTGCTATTGTTTATATATATATATATATATATATATATATATATATATATATATATATATATATATATATATATATATATATATATATATATATATATATATATATACATATATATATATATATAAACAATAGCAATAGCAATTATATATATATATACATATATATATATATATATATATATACATATATATATATATATATATATATATATATATATATATATATATATATATATATATATATATATATATATATATATATATATATATATATATATATATATATATATGTATATATATATATATATATATATATATATATATATATATATATATATATATATATATATATATACCTACATATATGAAAAAAAATATATATATATATATATACTATGATTGAAAGACTGAACGATAATTTGAATTACAGACCAGATGATTATGAAAATAACATTGATGAAACTGCTGAAATATTTACATTCCTATGTTGCTATTGGATTATTCAAATTCAACTTCACTTTACAAACAGGTTAAAAAAAAGTGAAAGCTTTTGTGCAGCAACAATTAGTATAAATACTGTGCGAAAAGTCAAACAAATACGAATGAACAGTGGATAAAAAGTATATATATATATACCTCGACTAAAATTAAACATGACGTTGGTCACGGTAAAGGTCGCGAAGGTCAATCGATATTTACACCCCTCTCCAACCCCGCATCACGAGAAGGGCAGAGAGGGAGAATGGGAGTGAAGAACGAGCGTATTACCCTCACATGGGAACACCGCTAATATATGCAACGTGTATATTTCGGTGAGGTGTTTTTCACGTCATCACATCTTTCGAAAGAGAGAGAGAAAGGAACTTCTTCAATTCACCCCCTCACGACCCCTCCTACCCCTACTCAGCCCACCAAACAGCCGACAATGACGTCACACGGCAAGTCTAAACCACTCAACGTATTGATCTTACCGGTTACCAGCATCCCTGAGGCGGTGTACGTTTCAAACCACAAATATGCATTATTGACGTAATTACCGATATAAACGTGGGAAATAACCATTGGTTGACCTGTTGGGTTGATATTGATAATTTGTATACGTCGTAAGTATATATAGATAGAGGTCATTTTCGAAAGAGAGAAGTCTCTGGGTTTGTAGCGGCCATATTTTTGTCAATTAAGTCATTCTCTCTTTACGTTATAACAATTATAATATTTACTCTGATAAATCAATCTATATACAAAATTGAATTATTCAAAATCCAATTTTCACACTTTGTAAAAATCATGAGACTCTGAAAATACCACAGCTATAGAAATATATCGGTGATTTAAGTAGGCTATGTTCATGTAGGTAAGACGTTTATCTCATTTTTTGTATAAACGGTATGAACGATGACGTGCCTTCTATATTGATTGATTCCTATTATTCAAATCATTGTAAGAGCGAAAATTGAAAATTATTTGTTTGTATCATCTTTGTAAATTATTAAGGTACACATTGTACATGAAATAATGAAGGTAAAAATCGGCTTAGTAAGCCTATCGTTTAATTTGACACTGATATTTTGTGAACCTCCCTAAATTTGAAAATACCATAATGCCCATGTAAGATTAATATATTTCCAGCAATATAGACTCCACCTGCCATACATAATGGATGCGATGGAAATGAAACAGAATGTGGTTGGCGGAATTTTGCCTGCGATAAAAAAAGTTTTGGATGGAATGTCGGGTCTTTTTTTTATAATTAGGAAATGGAATTAGAAACTTGGTTTATGAAAACATATATAGCTCGCTCCAACACCAGGCGAGATATTCTGAACGGCAAGAAGCAAGTTTATAAAGTGGTGGAGGTGCCGGGTTTCATTACTCTTGTTTCATAAATGTATGTATATATATATAGATATATATATATATATATATATATATATATATATATATATATATATATATATATATATATATATATATATATATATATATATATATATATATATATATATATATATATATATATATATATGTATGGTATTGTGTTAGATTTCAACACTTCAATGTGGTATTCAATGAATATTCCACATATATTTAGTATTCAAAATATTATAATAATTCTGCGGGAGCGATTCTTCGAACTGTTGTCAAAAAACGAATTGAAAAATTGAAACTCCAGTTAAGCTACTCTGCAGTAACTGAACTAATGACCACAAAAGTTTATTCTATTCGTATGGAAATAAGATATTTGAAGATAAATTCACTCCAACCTTCAATTTGAGAAAATAAACCAAAGCATTGATCATGCATTTTTTCAAATTGAAGGAAGGCTATCCAAACAAAACAGACGTTCTAAGCATCAACGCTGAGCTCGAATTAGAGAAAAATATCCAATCACGTTGAAATGTATACAACAATTATATTCACCTCCCACTTTTCTCTCGGTGGATCGTGACTTTCATTTCCGAAGCGCAAGAGGCTTTAAGGGGACATCGACAGCTATTTTTTCATAATTTCGATATTTTTTTTGCGTTCAATTGATAGTATAATATGTTCCAATAATTATATACTGCAAGACTCATCAAATTATTCAAAGTGGTTCTGATCATATAAATTTTTGCATCGATCACTTTGTAGGCCTACTCCTCAAATTTCGATGCTACCCAATTTCGACACATTTTTTCAAATGCGTTCATCTCAGAATATTGTTTCTTCAAACGCCGGTACCTGGATCACTGAAACCGTTGAAGATAATTCCTTCAAATTCTTACCACATGTAGGTACAAATGTGCCATACTTGTGTAGAGCTTTTTTTTGTCTACTAGTGATATCATCAGAAATAAAAATTGATATATACTAAAAAATGTATGTTTTTTTGGACACTTTCTGAAAAATTTGGAATTACATGTAATTTTTTCATTTTATTTTTTTATTTTCCAGTGCGAGTGTAAAAAGGTCCTTAGTAACCACTGTGAAAGTTTCGTGCATTTACCTTCTATAGTTTGTGAGTAACAGGTACCGGCGAAGTGCCAATTCAACATTTTCGGTATAGGGCTGTCAATGTCCCCTTAAGAAATATCTCGCGATACCCACCACTCTATATATATACCTGACTTTCGAAGTGTTATAAAATAAAATGCCTGGATAGATTTTGAGAACGCGGCAGGCAATTCAAGGGAATAAAAGAAATTGTCACCGACACAATATCCAATTTAAGAAAACGGTATCTGGGAAAGTGGAACAAAAGTTTGTTCCTAGAGGATTTCGCTTTTATACACTTGAAATATGATGCCAGTTCCCCCATGCACAAAAACAACGAGTTTCGGTTTCACCTTCCATTTATAGATAAACTTGAACAAAACTTGGACCAAACTTGGACCAACTTTGTGGGAAAAGTTAATAACAATACTATTGGAAAAATATTAAGACCAACACTTTGATAACAATAAATGAACAGCTGTCTCAGTATATGATGTACTTTATTACCTATTTTCGTTACATTTTCACAGTTAAACCTCAATATTCACTATAAAGAATGGAAAAAACACTCCAACGCTATAATCAGCGAGGTGGTATTTTCTGGAATTATATATATATATATATATATATATATATATATATATATATATATATATATATATATATATATATATATATATAAATATATATGTATATATATATATAAATATATATATATATATATATATATATATATATATATAAATATATATATATAAATATATATATATATATATATATATATATATATATATATATATATATATATATATGTATATATATATATAGTAAGTATGTATAGTATGTATAGTATGTTATTATATAGTAGTAAGTATGTAGTAAGTATGTTCATTCAACAGTTTATTCGGAGGAAATTATTTCATAGAATACAAATAATTGAGTTGAAATGAATAAAGATATACAATAAATCATGTTTAGGCCTACTAAGCTATCTTGAAGTAGTTTACGAGATGATGGGATGGAAGGTTATTTTAATTGGTGTTTTTGAATATTGGAGAGGAGTCAATCGTTGCCTGTCTTTAAGTAAACATCCCAGTATTGACCTGAACAACAGAGGAAAACCACGAAAAACCCCTGTCAGGATGGACGACCACGGTGGGAATCGCATTCCGGTCTCCTAGATGACGGTGCATTGTATTAACCACTTGGCTACTCGTTTCAGTATCAAAACACGTGTTATTGCGTACATAAATAAGTGGATAATCAGTACCTGTATAGTAAGACGATTCTTGTCCGCGAGATTGTTCTGGAAATTATGCTGATCCTCATAATTCTCAATGAGTTCGTTCTACATTCGCAAACACCACATTTACATTCCGTTTTAAATACTTAACACACAGACGAAAACAATTTATAATTCTTAATCCCGAGATTAAATCACGTACTAACAACCCAGAACCCATTTTTCAATGACCCCTTCACAACGGGCATAGTTAATAAACTTATTATACCATCACGCCTGCCAACTTCAACCCTTAATCGACCTTTTACTACCCCCACAACGACACAATTTCCCAGAGTTAGACGTGGTTTAATTTCGAATGCATTATGCTGCTGCTGCATCAATTTGTTGCTCTAGTTCGGGAAAGCCGTAATGCGGGCTCTCTGAACTCCATGATGGCCCTTCCCCCTCCATCCTATACCCAGCTTAAATATCGCACAATACTACAGCTGCATATAGGATTGTGTTGAGTCGGGTAGCACGATGGTACTTGGATCGTAGCCAGGTTGAGGTAATAAAATAGGGAGTTTTACATAGTTCCGTGTCGAAACGTATGGGCGGTTTGGTTGTGGATTTAGGAAGACGGGCGGTCGAGCCGCCACCTGACTTATGGACACAGGTTACAAAGAGATGGGACAAACTCCTAGATATAGGAATTTCACCCCTCGACCCGTATGTAACGAGACTAATACGTCGCTACAATTTTCATCCACGAATATTTCATGAGATATGTCGCTTGTAAAGTTGGTCCCCTCATATATCTCTATCTCTTTCTACCCCGTGGAGACGCAATTTAAGAAAACTGAGATTAAACTAATTTAAGAAAATGTGTAAAGCTTGACAGTGTGCCGGGCGGAAGTGTTTGGGGAAGGGGGAAGTGGGGGGGGGGGGCTGATTCAGATGATTCTAGTTTACGAACACAAAAACGGGGAATACAAAAGTTTGTTTAAGCGGTTTAGTTTCGGAACTAACTTTGACCCATCTAACTTTGTTCTGGTCCTCCCCTCCCTAACTTGGCTATACCTTTCACCCCTGTTCATCAAAACCTCTAAATGGACCAGGAAATGAGCAATCAGCAGAAGTACGCACTCCGGCCAATTAGACATACCATAAAACACAAGCTTATCTCACATCCAGAATCTACAAAGGTTATACAACAATAAATGGCACACAGCTCATGAAAGAAATCCGGCGCGAGAAGGAATATAGCTTTCGGGAGCGAGTAATTTTTCAGCAAAGATATTTCAACTTCAGCTATGTTCCAAGTATAGCGAAAAGTCGATACTGAAAATAACTTTAATCTAATCTACGTTACTTTTGAAAATGATTTTGTATCAAGTTTCGATGTTATTGAAAAAAAAAGAAAAAAAAAATTTGAAAAAGATTTATAATAATATTAAAATTCCACATCGTGTAGGCCTAACTGCATGGAGAAGTTTGCAACTAATATGGAATCTCTCTGCAACCGATAAAAAAAACCGTTTCCAGAGAACCACGAGAAGTTGTTGACCGACTTTCATTCGTGTATCGTCCTCAATAGTCGACAGTTCGTATCTCCGAAACATTCATCTCTTAAAATGGTCGTACATATTCATCAATATTACATTATAATTACGTTGGTTCTCATAAACCTCAGGAAATATTACAACTCATTTCATTATGTCCGAAAGAAAAGGAATATTACCGAGTATCCACACGGATACTGCAACGAATCCTTGAAAAAAACACGGCACCTCCATCAAAAACGGAAAAGAACATTTGTATAGATAGAAAATTGATGTCGCTGGATTTTCTCGTTCAAATTTTGGCTGCTCCGATTGTACATCTCTCCTATTCTACACCCTTGCCGTTAGGAAGTGTCGACCCGCCTACTCGCCAACACTCCTATTGAATTACATTCGCCTATAAAATGAAAATAAATCTCTGAAATGTGTGCTAAACATATTATACGTTCATCCGTATATCAGTATGATTCGAGTCCAACCTTTGCCAGCCATTAATATACACACTCGTGGGTTAGCGGATGGATGGGGGAGGGGTAGGTAGTCATGTAGACAGTGGAATTGCTGGCAGACTTGCAACCATTACGTAGAAGTGTCTACCCGAATAATGAGTATTAAGTCGTCTAAATGTACGCCTTTATCTAGTTGCAAGGAATCTAATCGGACTGACACAGTACGTTGATATATCTTTATCTCTGCAAGCACTTTGCGTTAAAAATTGACCGCGGATAGTCTGCTTAGGGACATTTATTGAATTTATTATCGACGGTTCTATGGAATATATATGTATATATTGGACTCTTCATGTAGAACGAATGAACTAATATGAGTTTTTTTTTTTCATTTCACTCTCACGCATGCATCATTTTGATCTTTTCACCCAATTCGAAGAATTGATTAAATAGTAATTTGATGAGTGGAATCACCGTATAAATATCATCAATAATGAATTATTTTTACGATACAGGAATCCAAAATATAGATATGATTCCTTGAATTCCTTGTGCGTGAGTAATAAATCGAGAAGTCTCCACATATTTTGACCCCCAAAATAGCCGATATCTGTTAGAGGGCGTCGTCGTCTGTTGGCGTTATCAAAAAACATATTTCGACTCTCAGAAATATTATGGAACAATGGACAATAAAACAAGATTGTGAAACTGCTAAATGCCACAGTTAAAATCGTATATTCCAATTCAACATACAGTATCATTTACTGCGAAATTTTAGCAGTATAGAGTCAAGCGTCGCTCAGCAAGCTAATTCAAGCAACACAAAACTTAAAAGATATCTCAAACCACAGTCCACATAACATCCGTCTCTCGTCTCGGTAAACCTTGATCCACACTGAGCGACGCCAACGAGCACATATCATAAAACTCTTATCAAAAAAACACCGTCGTCGCGTGTCATTCCATCAAGCATTACAGGACTGTTTTTTCCGCCCGACAAAACCGTCGTAATCGAACCTAACCATCGGTATACCGTGACGGTATACATTCACCGTTACTACTACGACGGTATATTAGCATTGAAAGTGTGAGGTGAAAGTTGACGGTAATAGGAATGAACATGGTGTTTTTTGATTATACGTGCAAGTCGTCGGTGTGAATAGAAAAGAGGCTTTTATATAGATATGACATGGGGAGGGAGGAGGAGGGAGGGGGGGGGATAATATGAGTAGGAATATAAGCGGATAAGAAAGTGGCATATATAAAGAGGGTATAAGATGACGACGAAGGTAGTGGAACGGGACGAGAGACACGTATAAGAACGGAGAATGTGAATGAAACATGAAATGTATACGAGGGAGAGAAAATTTCCAGAAAACTTGAATAGATTGAAATTATAAATTAATATGGTAGGAGGTTTGAGAATGTTATGAATCTGACAGTGACAGGGAAGATTGATAAAGAAAGAGTGGGATGCAGCAAAAAAAAACAATTATATACTAAAAGCTTCCGTGAATGTTGATAAATTCATATTTGAATGAATTCTCAAAACACAAGATCTCAGAGAAGTTTAAAATCGTGAAGACTATGAGATACCGAGGAAGTGCTTTCTATAGATGGATATACGATTTTTTCAAAATTAAAATTGTAAATCGAGTAGATAATGAGTAAATAATGTGTTTTCAAGTTGGAAAGTTGGTGGAGGAAACTTTTTTTTTTTTCAAGATGAACGTCATGAGGGTCCATATAGAACCATGTATTCCTCACATGAACAAGCACACTATAATAAAAAGATAGAGTGAGCGAGAGAGTGAGAGTAAGTGTGAGCGGAAAGAGGAAGAAGGATTGAGAGGCTATTAGGGGAATAGAAAGCTGGAGATGAGAAAGAATGTAATAAAGGTCGGCCACGAGAGATGCTTTTACCCAAGTCCGTCCTTGTGTGCAATGTGCAGTATAAGGGTGAAAGTGGCGAGGGGTTGTGGGAAAGAGGGGGGGGGGGAGATGGATAGAATAGAATTGGGAGATGTACAGGAAAAGGCGGCATGTTGTATAGTAGAGTAGTTTCCCGGTGTATAAGAACAACAGCGTTGAACAGGGGAACAGAAAAAAAACAGGAACGTTAAAAGAGGGGGGGAACCGATGCAAATACGTATGATTTGGTGAAGCGTTCCGCGTGTGGGTATGTACACGACGTTGTGTGGAGTATAATATATATATATATAGGACAACGCATACAGGCGAAGGGGATGACGTAAACAAGGAATAATGTTGAAGAGGGCAAAAACAAGAGAGGAAAAAGCGGAAAGAGATCACGTTTTTGGTTGAATTGTGGTTTCCGAAAATACTGTTTTGCGTCTAAATAGCCACGTTTCACGTACACGTCATGTCGAACGAGTTGAGCACGGAAAAACATTCCCGTTCTATGTTATCTATGAATAATTTCAACATGATTGTTAAATAAAGAAAAGTACGAGCCGAGTCACCGTTAATAGGAGTTGGAAAAGGAAATCATCAATTTTCGATTACTTACGATTCGATAACTTCTGATGTTCTCTTTTTTTCTGAAATACTAAATTCACATTTAACAGTGATTACTCACTTACTTCCTTGAGACTTGAAACTTTCAGCTAAGCTATAGGCACTGTTGATGTGAATCTAAATTACCGTACATGGCTGTAACGTCGACTCTCTGATTGGATGACTAGTAATTTGATATAGATTGTATCCCATACTTTAAGCGATAGCTCAGAGCACTAACCCCAAGACGCTCAAATGAGTGGAAGAAGGAGTTAATTTGTGTTTTTAGAGGCACACGACGGTTGGATTATCAGCGTCTATACTTAAATACACGTACAACAGAGAAAAGCTAAAATGTTGAAAGAATCCGAGTGAATAAGATTGGAAAATGGAACTCGTGAAACGAAAATAATAAATACAGACTTCGTTTTATATATTGGGTTTTAACGACGCACTATCTTGATGACTACGATCTATTGGCGTCGGTGGATGTTGAATGAGATGATGGGATGATGGGATGAAAAGATTTTGATCTAGCAAAAGATCTATATTGAGAACAAATCTTCTTATAAACAATCATTATGGTCAATTGATCATATATCAACATTTCGAAGATGATGATAATAATTTCAAAGCATTTGGTGGTGGTGTCATGTCACATAATTTATACTATAATCATACCATTCATATATCCTATAATTACAATATCTGTCTGTTTTGAGGAAACATTGTGAGCCATCTCCCTTCCATGTTGAAAAACCAAATTTTATGTACCTTTATCTCAGAAACTACTCCACTTAGAATACTCATTTTTTCAAACATGCACCATTGAAGTTTGTGTATACACTGACAGAATTTTATAATCATATTGCAACAATGCTCACAACAATAGAATTCTGAACAATGCTCCAAAATTTGCTACATTTTTCAACATGTTTTAATTTTTTTTAATACCATGTATTTGTTGCAGAGTTATAAAATCCTGTCCACATATGTAGTACATATGTATAAATATAGTGCGAAAATTTCGAGGGTCCAGCTTCAACAATTTGGGGAAAATATTGAATTCCAAGATAAATGCATTCGAAAATGATGTTTCTTGGATTTATTCCAGAACAGTCAAAACAACAATAGAATCCGACATGCTATGATATTGAGATGTTTTCATGCACTACTAAATATTTGATTCTAATTAAACTGTATGCGTTTTTTGAACAAATCTTTCGATGATCAGTTGGGAATGGACCAAATTATTGTAAAATATAAAAGAAAAAAAAAGGAAAAGATACAATTTTTGGCTTACAATGAAAGTCAAGCGTGATCTTTGAAACGCCTCCGGCCGATCAGAGTGGGGCAACGCCAAATTGCTAGGCGCGTAACCGGAAAATATCGTTCTCAATATGTGTGTGGGGGGGATTTCGGAATTCAACCCAATTTTATTCACTACTAGTGTTATCATTTTCACTAAAATTACCAATACCATTTAATCATTCACTTATATATTATCATTTTATTTGATACAATGGATGTGTGCTCAATATATTGTATGGTAGAAATCACAAAGTATTAGTATTTTTTTTCACTCCCGTGAAAACCGATACGAGTGCAACAAAAATAATGTTATGAATTTTGATATGTGGAATTAATTGTATAAAAAATTGATCTTCCAACTTGGCATGTGAAATAAATCACATATAACATTTGAATGACAGAAAAAACTAGCACAATCCCTCAATCCCAACTTCATCCTCCGAAAAATTATTCTCGACTCTCTAATCCATCAAAACTCTTGACACTTTCCTTTGACCACAGCTATCCTCTATTTTCCTCACCGTCCAGATTGTCAAACGTATTCCCGGCAAACACTCTTACAATGATACCCGGACACTCTTTTGAGTGATGTGCAACGCACGGGATAACCTTAGGGAATAACGGGAGACATACGATACAGATATACCGACAGCACAACAAAGACCGAGGGGGACCAACCGAAGTTGGAACGCGAGGGACGAACTGGAGCTGTAGGGATGCTGTGGTTTGGACACAGGAATTGGTGGGTTACAGTTCAGATATCATCTTCCAGCCACTCTCCGGCGAACTTTCCCCCCCATCCTCTTCATGCACGACGAGTGCAAGTGAGACAGATATACACGCGAATCCCATTATCAGAAAAGAGAGAGAATCAGGACAGGAGAGATAGAGAGGGAGGGAGAGAAACACTATACTAGGATAATAGACCTGCGGTCTAGAGAAAGTGGTGGATATACATCTAGAATCTGGACAGTTACACGAAAACCTTGGTGAAGGAAAACACGATTCGTAGTCAGTATAATATATTGAAATGCCTGCGAGTTGAATAAATTGCTATCCCTGCGTAGTCCCCGTGTAATAATGTATTGTGTGGCTACGTATTGTGGTGGTGTAGAGGGGTTTAAAATACTTATTGTGCGTACTTTGGTGGCAAAGTAGTCCGCAGGGAGAGGGTAGTAAAAATATATATTGTCACCAACCGAAATATAAACATAATATCGACAGTAGTAAAAGAAATACGTTTTGTCAGGGAAGAAGATATAAAATATGATTTTATTTGTAGAGATCCTATATGTAGAATGTTCGGTTTCTATGTTTTGACATTCATGTTTTTGTTTTGACTTCCTGTTGTTATGTTTGTAGTTGGGACTAGAAAATATGGCATACAATCCGTGCGTGCAATATCTCGCACTATACAATGTACTCGAAAAAGAAAGTGTATCGCTGTGGCTCTTCGATATGGTGTGATTTAAGAACACACAATGTGAAATTCAATTTGATTTTCTAATGTAGAGTTGCGTTAAGTTAACACATTTTTTTTAACATCAGTACTCTCATTATCAGGAACATGGTATGGTCATACCGCAGCGTTCGCCATGCGTGTATTTGACAGGACATGTGGTGAAAACTGAAAAGTATACTTTTCTCACTCAATAAATGAATGATTGAATGAATGTTTGGGTTTCACGGCGCGTCAGCATCTAGAGGGCTCATTCAATCACATCTACACGGTGTTTTATATTTAGTTGATATCTATATATTCCATTTGGTGGAATTTTGACACTCATTACATACACCTATATATTTCATTATATCTATATTAAATGTCATGTGATCTCAGAATCATATTTGATGAAATAAATCATCCTATCACATCTTTCACTTACTAATCAATGTATAAAGCTCTGAACTCATTATTGATCTGCACTCTGCAAGTGCAGACATTCAGACACGCTCTGTGGCACAATGTACACTTGCAGTCATATAAAGTAGGCGACCAAGTCGAAGTTAAATGTACACTTGAGAAAGTTTATCGACATTATGAATGCACCAAATCAAGCAGATAGTGTACAGCATAAACACTCACGCTTTTTACACAGTTAAGGACTATTTTGATTTCATCAAAACTACCCAATGAATTTGGTAGTTTTTAATGGTGCAAGAGATGGATTTTGTAATTTGTATATGCCTACCAAGGCTATCATCGACGAAGTGTATTATTTCCACGGCGCAACATTTTAAAATTCAATTTCAATATCAATGTAGGCCTACCTATTGATTCAATTAATAAACTGTACCATCATTATACAAAAAATAGTGGTGAAATATACGCAGATTCAATTCAAACTTGGAGAAAAATTGTACCACAAGTGTAGATATATACGTTATAACGGAATGATATTAATAATGTAAATGGTGAGTGCATAGAGCATGTATGTATAGATATATACATTAGACTGGAAAGCAAAGCAGAAGTACGTATAGGCACTATACATACAGCACAATTTGCATTTATTAATTAATAATCAGATTAATAAGACGTGGAGTACATCGCAGTTAGAGGAAAGTTGATGTAATATGCAATAATAAATAGATTATATAACGTGATTATAATTTATAAGTCGTCTCATCTACGAACACACTTTACTTGCCTATTGGAATCTTCTGACGTACAGTAAATCGAGCGCGATAGGCTGAGAAAATGAGAAGTTATAATCCTACTTTTCTATTCGAAAAATGTGTCATCAACATATAAGAAAAGTAATGACAAAAAGGTCAACAATGTCAATATATAGGGCCTATTTCAAATTTCGAAAAATTTCAAAAAGTTCGTACTATTTCTAAGATAAAGCTGAAATACAACTACACATACAAACCTGACAACTCTTTACTTCTGTTTTCTACTTTTTGGTGTGTATAACGATCAAAAACATATGGACATATATTCAATGCTGGGACACAGATAATCGAGCTATCTGTGATCAAAGTTACGGTTAAAATGTGTAATATAACACGATATAGCGAATTTGATGGCATCCACCGTTCAACTTTATCATGTTATTCATAGAATATCACTCGCGATATTCTGAATAACTTTGAATAAGTTACGATAGGAAATAGATTCGAAATCACCAATAAATCAAAACTTTATGTTCTGGCACGTGCATCAAATGATATTATTATGCAGTTAACCTAGATAGAAATAAAAAATCGATGACATCACTTTGCAAACAATTTCAAGAATGCCAAACAATAGCCAAATCATGTATAATATCTATATTCGAGAAGCGATGTTCGCGAACAACTGTCCCCAAGAAACAGTCAAATAGGATTGCATGTTTGCATTATCTATGGTTCTCGGCCACAGTTTGTGGTCGCCACATTATGGAGAAAACACTGGCGTGGTTTCCAACTGGGAGAAACTGACGTGGTTTCCAACTGGGAGAAACTGACATGGTTTCTATAACTGGAAGACACTCGAGTGGTTACCAACAGAAAATCATGGAGTGATTTTCGAACTCTTCCAAGAACTTGTTACTAGGTTGTTGAGAATGAGTAATATTATTGAAATATATTGTTTGAAAATATACTGCAAACACGCAATATGTAATGCATATAAATGCATGTGTGCAATATGTAATGCGTACGTAATATATGTAAATATATAACAAAATATTGAAATAAATATATTTGAAATTTTTGTTTCAGTCTCGCTGTAGTTATTGGTCTTTCTCTAATCTCGATATGGTGAAGTTTTTTGATCTTGTTATGTATTCAGCTGTTTTAGTTGGATTTGGTTAATCTGAATACTAATTACATAGCTCATAATTGCCAGCATAGCGTATGATATATTTTTCGAATATTTATTTTTCATTCGCTTTATTTATATACAAAGGGCAAATACACTTTCTGATTTTTTGGTGCTAAATATTTGCATGAAACCTTAATGAAACCTCAATTAATGTACGCATAAACTGAAAAGAATGATTCCTCACACATAATGGAATAATTCCAAGAATATATTTTTTCAAAGTAATTATGAGAGTAAAATGTGACATTTATTCAGAACAATTACCTACATAACAACAGAAACAACTGATCAATCAATTCGTATATATATATATATATATATATATATATATATATATATATATATATATATATATATATATATATATATATATATATATATATACTAATATCAATGTCGACGACACAACGCTCTAGTGGCATCTCCATTTTATGAACTGCTGTACATAATTCGTTCCAAGAGTTTCCACCCTAGGCTAAATTTGCTCCAATTGTCTTTCTATATAAAACAGTATTTATGCAATGCTATTGTAGAATCACACAACAGAACATTATCACATTGTTACACTGAAAGTGAATGAAGCACACTACACCGTACAACAGCTAGCAACAACCTACAAAAAACAAAAAACGAACAAAACTATATAGAGAGAAAACAATTCAATTCTCTTCGAGCGCGCGGTTCAATTGTTTCCAATACACTTGCCACACAACAGTATGGCGTGCGTCGAGTTATTATATCTAGACGGCCGAGTTTCATCGCTTAATTGCCACCATCAGCTGTGACGGGCTTCCATGTGGCGGGCAACATATATACGTGTGGCCAATACGGCGACATCGACGACAATGTAACGGTGGAAAGGGTTTCGCAAAGACTTTCATTGGATAGGTTGTATTCCGTTTAAAAACGAGTTATTTTATAAAGTTCGATGGGACTGCAAGAAAAAATATATGAATGGGACTTATTCTATGACTGTCAACGAAATTAAAACGAGACAGATGTGTTTACAACATCAAGAATCGTCCGAAAATATAAAGGTGGACGCCTTCATAGTGTTTCAAAGTTATAGAAATTGTCACTTTACGAATATTTGATATCATGACTTATTTTCTCTTCACGTATATACTCATTTTATGACTTTATCATTCACACATTATTCGTCAAGATTGTTCAAATAAAGTACCGGTAACATATTGTGTCGCGAACAGATGTGTGTGAATTTTGAGAAGAAAATGTTCCACTCACGTTTTATAAACAACCATACGAAGTGCTTGTGACTGTTGTCAGGGAAATCAACTTTCCAGTAAGTTGACTAAGTACTAATAATAACTAATATATAATAGTTATGTAATAAAAAATGTCAAAAATGAAATGTCAAATGAAAAATGTCAAGAATCGCCTCAGACGTTGGTTTCAGTTTGTTATCGCCATCAATACGTTCTTGATTGATGTTCCAGCAAACTCTTCAAAAGTTAATCAAAAACCACCGAAACCAACAATATCAAAACAAGATTATTTTTCCCCAAGCTCATATCTTCTTGTTATCTGAGATCAAAAGCGTTATTAATGTCAAATTCCACATATAGAAGGCTCAAGATTTACAATATTCTTATGGTAAAATGTGACCCCCTTCCCCTCCCAAACACACACATTTATTAACCCTCATTTCCCGCCTACCCGTTTCTTTTTTCCGTATAAACGCACTCATTTATAACCTCCAACCCTCAGGCATCGACTCCCATGCGGGTCGTTAGTGACGTAGAGAGAGTCGAGATTGAGAGAAAGTCGATATGAGAAAAATATATCTGACACACTTCAATTCGGAAAAATATTACGTGTAATTTTTATATATTTTATATATATAAAAGTTTTCTGATTTGTTCGGTCCATAAATCGTGTCGACACTGTGAACTTTTCTACAATCTACGGCTTTGAAGAAGGAACGTCGATCTTTGTTTGACAAATTCATACGCGCCAACGATTTTCTATATGATATACTTTGTTTGCCACGGTTGTGTAATTTGTTAGTTGAGAATTTTTCTTTCATTTTTCAATAATTGGACGTCTAAACAACTAGGCCTGCTGCTGTTTGATGTTTGAAAACTCTCTGTTATTATTGATGGTGTAGAAAAGCGAACGCGTGCACGGAAACATGCGAAAACATGGCGCCTCCATCAACGTAAATTTGCTCTCTCGAATTTTATGGTACCACATAAAATAGAGCATAGTTTGTTCAACTACATTCAGTAAACTCTTCCGAAACACAAATTTAAAGCAGTAAATTGTTATGAAATATTTCAAATTTCTAGTGAAACCATGTTGTTTGTAAACAAAACATATAACACTGTTCGATTTTCAATCAATATTTGGAATTGAAAGAGTCTTTATTGGACGGCTGTCCGCAAAACGGGATACCAAAATCGTCAAGCGTGATCAAATCGATATACATACATACACAATGGTTATTGACAAAAGTAAGTATAGCAAAATTGATTATTGAAAACTGATTCACAAATTTTATTTATAATACAAATTGCCATTGTATTATTCGAATAATAGAGAAAATTGTGTAGCTTTTACCTGTATATGGCATTTGATATAATTGTACATACAATATGCAGATCATAATTGCGTTCAATAGCAGGCACAAGCCGTCGGATACAATATTAAAACACAAAAACACCACATTGACATGTGGTCCTGAAGGCGATTTACGTGTGGTTAATTATTTTCGCCCCCATTTATCGAGCATTTTAATTAAATCGCAAAGTGTGTTGATCTGGTCAACAAAAAAGGGTTGAAATCAAATACCGAAACGATACCTACAGGAAACCACTTATGTATTTAGGGGATGGTTTGTGTACTTAGGCGAGCTAACCGAGACGGGGGTAGGGGGGAAACGGTGAAAGAGCTTGCGGGGTATTACTTATTGGTTACAGTCAAACGGGATACAAACCGAAACAGCGTGTACAAATATAATTTTTCTCATCTTGTAGTTGAGATTTCGTTGCTATGGGTGATTTGCATTTTAATATGGAAAAGGGTTGGTGAATAGATGCGCGCGCTTCCGCGGCTTGGAATTATGATTTTGTAAGGAATTCTGAGCAGTTTGTACAGCAGTTCATTAGATGCAATTTGCATCAATTCGTGAGAAAGAAACTGTTGGGAGACACAAATGAATTCTGAAAGAAACACATTCTTGGAACTTATATATAGCACAACAATTATTTGAAAATGTCTTGAATTTCTCCGGAGATTTACGATTATGAGACGAAGTTGTTGACTATGATATGACCAGAACTAAAATGAAGAATCGACATTTGCTTATATTACAATTAGATAATTAAAATTGTTCTCCATAGAGCCCTTATTCAAATGGAGATAGTATTGGAATACCTATAAGAATGAGAATGTAGGAACAACGAAAAAAATAAAATAAAATGCGATTTTTATTTCACATATGATCAAAAGAAAATCAAAAGAGAAGAAAAAGAAGATCAAAAGAAAATAAAATCATTCATCCATGATGACTGTCAATCCTGACGCTGAATGATCTTGGAGGTCCAATTCACTATAAATTCAGAATTTAAATTGCCGAAAGTGAAAATGAGTTATAAAATTATGATGATAAAATCAAAAGCTCAATTAGTTATAATGATCGTGGTGATGATAAATGGAAGAAAAAAATAGAATTTGATTGGATTCAAAGTCGATTCAAGAAGCATTGAAGCATTGAAGCAAGAAGCATCTTGATCACTTGGAATAACTTTGGAACTATTTTAAAATAACAAAGATCATTTCACTTTACAATCACAAAATTATGATGAAAAAAATATCACACACAAATTTGAACACGACTGGTGACAGCTCACTTCACTCCCCATCAACTTACGATCCAGACAAATGATTCTTGTCCTTGCTGCGATTTCGATTCAACTTTTCTATACATCATCCATTCCGAATTCTCTTGTCAAAAAACCGCCCAATAATAACATTGTATATTATGAAAGACGCTCGATAAAGCTGTCTACGCGACGCACAAGTCCGTATGATAATAATGCCAGGTCTAGTTCTATATTCTGTCTGGAATCGATGAGCCACATCATTCGGTATTCACAAAAAGAGAGACAAAAATAGATATATTCGACTTTCAAGAACATTGTTGGTTTGGTGGTAGCGAGTGTTCATATTAGTACAAAGCTGTAGAATCATGTTGAATATGTAAATACGGCAACCATTTAGTATTGAAATTGTGTCTCAAGTATATATGGTTATGGAGAAGGTGGATTTTTGTTCATATTACGACTACAGAAATCGAATAGTATGTATACGATCTGATTACATTTTCGTAAGGGCATATACCCTCAAGGGTGCTTATACAAACAGAGAAATTAATCGTTACTATTTTTTTTTTCATGTTCACGACGAACCAGGTTTGTTGAATAAAAAGTTCACAACTCTAAGGCCCGGTATTACCACGGCCAGTTAGTATTTATCTGATAGTTGGTGAAAACAAATAGCATGGGTAACCATGGTGATAACAAGTTTGAACTGTCAGATAAAGGCTAACTGGACTTGGTAATACCGGGCCCAAGATAATTTTATGCTCTTCAATTGATGTCATTCTAATATCGTGGATTCACAGTCAGTTTTAAGAAAATAAGTTAATAAATGTCATCACATTCACTGACGTATCATCTTGAATCTAATTTAACTCAAGAAAGATAGAATGTTATATCAATTTATATCTATCGTTGTATACTTTTTTTATCGAATGATACTGGTTCGTGAGCATGGAGAAATAGATTTCTTTGTTAAATTATTTTTTTCATTGATCATTACTGTTACCTTCTTTGTATACTGTTCATTACTTGCTTTATTAATTAAATGTTAATTTGATAAAAGCATAGTGATAAAATGCTTTATTAAGCAATTAATTGCTAATGTGTTCAAGTTTTGAACTTCAAGTATTCATTTGTATCTGTTTTTTTTTGTGTGCCCTTCAAGAGGCCTATAACAATTTATGAAATGAACAATGTAATTTCTGTAACAGAATAAAATGAATTTTTGAATTTGAATTTGAATTTGTTTGTATATGCACCCCATTCATGCATCCCCTTGATTTCAACATTCTGAAATATTTGAAAAAACGAGTCACTCGGTCGCTTTAACGAGCTCGCTTCATGTGATCTGGTAGATGAGAGGCATGTCGGGTTTTGTTCCGACCCCCGCCACCATCCACTTTTACAGGGATTTTTTGTGGTTCCTCTGTAAAATATATCGATGCCAATTAATGCTGCGATGGTTCCTACAATGTTGGCCACGACCGATTCCTTCCCTTTATTGTTGCCATTACCTACAAAACCTCATCATCTCATCATCGGATTGATAATTCATCTGACACCAATAGTTATCTTAGTTCTCATTTCGGTGCGTTGTTAAACGCGATATGAATGGAAATAAATAAATATTGAGAACGTTCATTCAATCTCGAGCTACCGTTCATTTTGCACTAATCTGAAATGAAAACAAATCAACCTTTCCCATAAACCGATGCTCGGGCCATCATATATACTAAACAGTTACTTTATTTATATTTTCGTTTTCAACATGGTGCCTGAAAAGTTTGCTGAGAAAATACTTGCTGTCGGGTACATTAAAAGTTGTGAAAATAGGCTTATGGCGAGAGAAATGAAGATGAAAATATGGTTAGGTGGTTTGAGTTTTTAGTTGAGAAGTTTTCTCTTATTTATTGTTTGCAAATGGTATAATTTATACATCTATAATATAAATTCAAATCAAAGCACATAAATAAGTTCACAGAATGAAGTTCCTAATTTTTGTTTCCTTGCAGTTTACCATTACAAGCTTCCATTTCAATTATTTGTTTTTATAATGACGCTCTTCAATAGTTTATGAACAGTTAATTGCGAAAATACAGAATAAGTTTCAGAAGTATAATTTCTTGTTCGATATCTTGGATTTTCCTGAGAGGAATTTCGTTTCATGATTGATATATACAGCATATACTTGTACACAAGAAAGAATGTCGTCTACACCAAATGAATAATTGTGAAAACTTCGGTAATTACGCAATCTCTTTACATCTTCAAGAATTTAATGCTCTTATTATCGCGAATCTTTCCTTTAAAATTAAAATACCACAGCTCCAAGGGCGATATTTATATTATGGCAGTGAACGATCATTTTCTCCGTGGATACAAGTGCGAGTATGAAGCAGAGTCGATAAAGCAGTTCAACCTTCTGTAGCCATGCTACTTTATCGGCTCTGGTATGAATCATTTCATTAAACAGACGGATAACTTAAAACCAAGAGTGGTTTCAAATTCAAAATTATAAAAGCATCAAGCTTGAGTTGACAAATCTACATTTTATTCTCACTCTACAATTGAATATTTCGCAAAGCACGGATGTATGTATTTGACATATTGAGCTGGATGAAAAAGTAAGGGGTTGAAAGGATAGATATGAACGAGGAAGGGGGGGAGGCGGAAGAATTTATGTGTAACGTATCTCACACCAAACCTCACTTACGAATGCAACAGTTGTATTTTGCAGATATGTTGGCAAAAAAAAAATATTTGAAAGTCTGTATAGCCGGTTGCGACGTGGAGGAAAATGCTAAAAGCTGAACATTACATTGTCAGACAAGCGCATAGAGTGGAAGAATGGGGTGTCGGAAAAAGAGAAATAACTAAGTGTCAACTCTATATACGTATCAAAAGGTTAAAAGGTTCTTATATAGAAATACAGTTCGTATCTGAACGATATGTCAAAACTGTTAAACGCAAAAAAATGTCCCATCTCGAGCGCGCCGTAGCGTTAACTATGCGGAGGAAACATTGTATATGCCAGATAAAATAAACTCGACTTGTATAGTGAATGCGTCCCTAAATAAGTACCGCCCAGTACACATGTTCCCTATAGGATAATACAATGTTTTTATAATACAATTCGAGCTGAAAACTACCCCCGATGTCTACTTAAATATGGGTTTACTTAACGTGTAAATTGCGTCCTTAGGGGTGCGTCTGCGATCGGGGATTACACCGTACCCGTCACGCTCAGGAGGATCGCATAGCAGATGACTTGAAGCGTATGAGTGTGCGAAAATGTTGATTTTATTAGCGCGTGTACGAGGCATTATTTCCCACTCCGAACATATCGACTGTCGACAGTGATTGAATTCTAAAAATTAATGAAAATGGAATAAATTAATGATGATGGATGTGTGTGTGTGTGTGAAATGAATTTTCTTCTTTGAAAATCAGTAGAAAATGATTCCGAGCGAATATCATTGATAGAAGAAAATGTGGAAAAATTGATTATGATTGAAGTAATTCTTTTATTATATTAGCCATGTGTTGAAAAGTTATATAGAAAATCAAAATGGCCTATACTTTTTTCCTCTGATTTTTCTTGATAAGTGATCAATTATAATATTGAATTTTCTAGTTCATAGCCCAATATTATTATTAATTTTTGTATCAAACACTATTGTATTGTGTTTATGCTCTCGTTATAAATCTGTTATTTTCATCTTCATTATATATTCTTCTGTGTCCAATGGGCAACCGTTTGTACGGCAGAGTCTTTATTTTTTTTCAATAATAAAGAATTTATATAAAGAAATTTCCCTTGCGTATACACTGAACCTATGACCTAATCAGGGCGAATATGACTGAATCGAAACGTACACGAAATGTTTTCAATCACTTAATTCTGAGTGCAAACCAACTTCTTAACGTCGTTTCTATATGCAATGACTATTTTAAATAGGTAGATTAGTATAGTTTTCAAAACAAAATATGTTTACAATTTACAAATATCATAAGAGAGTGTCAACTCTTTGATCCGGCCTCACAAATTTAAATATTCACAATACATCTTCAAGCAGACATGACGAATGGTTTGAAAAAAAATCACATTAATTATGAATATAATGTGAAGACAAGAATACTTACTTTTGAATTTGGATACATTTTTAATCTTTCATGCTCTATACAAACTCGTCAACTGTAAATAAACTGAGTAATTGAATTTTTGTCCTTCGCAATCAATCATGCTCTCAGATCAATTTTGAATACTTAAAATTGCGTGACGACTTGAAACTTTTCCATCATTTGTATAACCAACTTCCATCACTTGATGTTCTGATTGAACAGTATGGAAAAAAAAGTAGAATGAGAATGTATATTTTCTTTATGAAAATTGACAATGGACCTAACCAAAAACATGTTTTCGTTAGCCTATAGACATTATGTTAATCCCGCCCATATACATCATCACAATGAACAAGCTTTTTCGAACCCCCTTCTCCCCTTGTTGTTATGCAATATGTATAACACAAGAGCACAATTCTCTAGAATGTAGGGGCTGGTTTTTCGGTGGGCGGTGACGGCGGCTGTGGTGGCGGTGGAAAATAGAAATTAACAACAAAAGAACCATTTATTTTGAGGTCTTTTTGGCAGATTTCGAATGAATTAAGTGAATGGAAACCCCCTCCTAACCCCCCCCCCCCCCTCCCCCTCCCGTGACACAAACCCCAGTCAAAACACAAAAGAACGGAACTATTTCTAAAATGAGTGTGTAGTTTGAAAACTGGGGAAACTTGAAACGATACCGCTAAGAAAATATCATTTACTACTTTTAAGTGCGGTTTAAAACGATTATAGGAATAAGAAGAACGCGTGACCGATTGTGTGACGGACGTTAAACGATTTGAAATGGTCAGAATAAATCTTTGTTATAAGATCTTGAAACATATTATTAGAAAACAATAATTTCAGGTATGTAGGCTCAAGTTATCAATTGGCATCGCATTTCTGAAACATATTGTTGGGTCTACTTTGTGGATGATGACCCAAGGGAGACAAATTCTAATTACAACTCTAGGAACTGCTATATACGTTCTCGTTGATGGACTAGACTATAGATTCGACTACATGCGATGTGAAATGATTAACATGGTTACACATTCAAGATTTACACAGTTTGGTTTTGAAACTATCATCTCATTCACATGTCTTGTCATTTACTGCAATCGTTATGTCGTTTACTTAATCGATTGTACCTTTCGATCATTCTGATAGATTCAATTGATTTTGAGGAATACGTTTAGAATTCTTTCCGATACAACGGCTGTTCTGATTTATGTGAGATTCATAATAATTTATATAATTCTTCTTTTTAATTCAATCTGTCAGAATTGAGGTTTTTCAAAGGTTCATTTTCAATTTACTTCCGGGTACTATTAAGAGTTTTTCCAAATTTCGTGATTGTTTTTTCTCAAAAGAAGTTCAAAACTCGTCCAAATAGCTTATATGTGCAGAAGTTATTGGCACCACAGTTCTCATTTAGATGACGACATACGAACACCTCAAGTTTTATCATATTTTATTTTTTTATTTGAACAAAGATACGAAAAAAACAAAGAATGATGTCATCGTGGAACTCACCACATGACTCATGATCATGTATATAAATTGCGATTAATCAACCAAAAATATTATCAATTATTAGAGTCGGTCCAACATTTATATAATGAGAAACGCTGACTTGGTTAGCAATAAAAGGAATGAAAGCATCGTTGGAAGATTCCCCAGAATCTTTTATAAGATTGAGTAACACATAAATTAAAGTTTGAAATGCAATTCAATTTGAAAAAAAAAAACAATAAATCCCAATTTTCGAAATTCACAAACCTTAGCGCAGGAGCCTCGCTCATTTTAAGTATCAAATTTCGCAACTCACCCCAAATTCCACTCTCATCGCCATCTGCCCATTTCATTCAACGTTCACGCACACGCACACACGCACACGAAACAATCCAAACAAACTGCATGCTCTCTTTTCACCGTCTGGAATATTTACACACGAAATAAAACTTCCCGCCACTCACCCACTAAATCATTATAGGCGGTTCGCAAGTCTTAATTTAAATGTTTTTCTCCCATTGCGCGTCCGAGGATTACCCTGCAATAAATTACACCTACAGGGAATGTACCCACCCCTATTTTGGCGTGAAGCAATGGGTGGGGGGGGAGGGGGGAAGGGCTTAGTATAATGGATAAGAGGATTAGATTGGTTACATTTCCGCGACAATGTTATATATATATATATATAGAAGGTACATACACATACACGAATGTTTGCATAAATAATGAGATGTATAGGTTTGAATATGTTTGTATTTTCAATAGCTTATATATATACAGTAACGTTTGTATCCCGCTAGGATTGTGGTTGATTTAAATGGGTTTAAAAGCCCCCCCCCCCCCTCCCCCCGCTCCCTCACGACCTCATCATAACCGCAAGCGCGAGCTCAAAGGGCGTTATTTTAATGATGATATGTGCTAATTTGTCGTCTGGTACAATGGTAATTCGTGTGATCATTGACAACTGCAGCGTACCGGTCGAGATGCGGTTGGTTCGGTTGGTTGGTGTAAGTTTGCCAGGTGGCTGTACTGCTGCATAACTTGGCGATAAGTCACTGCGTCATCAGTGTATTTTTGGGAACCTCAACGCTCAAAGGTGGTTTTAATCAAAAAGCTTGGATTGGATGAGTGGATGAGTGAAGGGAAGAGGCATTTTCACCGTACTCGAGAAAAATGAACATTTTTTTTGCGTTCCATGTAGCAAACGAAACTACAAATTCAGTTCAAACTTGGCATACACATGAAGTGGCATCATAGTCCGATACTGTGTGGTATTGAGGCGCAATCGGTTGCACAACTTCTGAGGAAAACCATTCCAAAGTTTTTGAAAAATCTTCAAGAGAACATTTGGAGAGAATATTTCCTTCAAAGGGATCCAAATTCTCACGGAATGTCAATTCAATGAATAGTTTCATATTGATCGGATCAGCCGTTTTGTTTGAAAAAAATATCATGTAATTTCAATGGATTTTCAATCAAAGCATTTAGATATCAATTACATTTTCCCCAATTTCTTGATATTTCCAACGTGTTGGTGGATCGGAACTCCCGACAGTTAATGCCAACGTATAGAAGGGAGACGGCCGATCGGTACCGCCAACTCTCGTGATACAAGGTTTGCAGTTTGCATTTTTTTTGTTCATATCAGTTCGCGTGCATGTTCAGTATGCGTTCACATTTGCAATTCAAACGGATTGTATCATCAACTTCAACACTTTGACACATATCCATCTGAGTTACGTTTGACCTGGAATTCGAAGTTATTTTCGTGAAAATGCACAACATACCACCAATCTCCACCATTAAATATATGAATTAAACATATATGGAAAATATGAATTGAATAGAATATATGAATCGGAAAAAAGCGTAGGTAGGCCTACTTGTATAAAAAGATTCAATTTTATATTTTACTTATTCTACCTAACCCTAGCCTGATTTGAGAACTTGGAAATTCAGAAACTATTTGGAGAAAAATTTGAAAATTTATTCAAGAATAGGCCTGATACAGAGAGCCTATACAGGGCTACATGACTTTCGAATTCCTCAACTATATAGCTCATTCAAAAGTACGTTTTACAGTACAGGATTTTTACCTATTTTTACGAGCCTTCAGTTTACGATGCAGAACACAAGAGCAAGGTTTTGCTTTGATAATTCTGATAGTTACAATCTAGTTACAAGTTTCTGCAATACTATTCTAGTATTATCTCAGACTTGGGCCTGAGGACTGGAGAGCGACTCATTATAATATCCAATATCCAGGTACAGACCGTGAATATCGCTCCAGGACTCGACGGCAAATGCTGGATAGCTATTATTTCATACGTAGAAACATAGTAATGATGTTAATAACTGGAACGGTTGTATGAGAATACGATTACATACAATCTAGCTAACTTGTAGATTAGAGAATATTAATTATTACCTCTAGGCACAATGTCTGTTCCTATAACTTCGACTGGTAAATTAGCATGATGCTAGTACAGATGAATGTTTGGATGCTGTTTAGCTTTTACATCCTATAGATTAGGTTTAACTCTGATGATCACCAAAATAAGTGTCGGTGAATGATGAACTAAAGGAAAGATGAGATGAAAGATTACTTTATTAGTTCTGCCTGATAGATGGGAAGGAACTGGTCCTAGTTTGTTGTTACGTAATCATCCCAGTACTTACGAAAAGCAACGAAAAACTCACGTCAGGTAACCAACCTGAATCTATGGCCAGAACCAACCAACCATGGCGAGAATCAAACCTCGATCTTCTGAGTGACGTTTCGTAGATTTCGTAGATTGTTGATATATTATTTTAACTTCCGATTGTATGTATTGGGCCTTGAAAGTTTCAATTACGCTGCTATCAGTAAAATTTGAGAAACAAGACGCGAGCGTAGACTACAAAAATGAAATTCATTAGAATTTTTCAATATTGCCAGTTTTTTTTACAACATTTCACCGACCATCTTGCACTCAAGTGTCACTCAATAGAGATAAAAATCAAAATTAAAAAAAAAACGTAGAAGTAAAATGATTCGAATATATGTAGCACGTAAAAGTGATATTTTTTCAGAATGAGCAATCTGTGAAGCAGTGAACCGTACAACTTTTTTTAATCATTAAAAACTCGTTAAGGGAAAGCAAGTAGAAAATGCTGAGTGCGTCTAATGTAATCGCAGGTAAACAATGTACGTAACGTATGAAAAACTCATTACGATGCAGCTTCTCTGGAAATATGTTCCAAATTTATATCACACACAAAAATAAGCAAAGAAAAGTACATTTATGATAGTAAACAAAGCAATTTCTGAAATGAGAGATAAATTAATCTGAACAACACTATCTTCGTATATGCAGCTTTGATGATGAAGCTGCTGAAGACGGTTTGTACCGTATGTTACTTTATTATGAAATGCCTTGACAAGAACTTCAAAAAGTTACGGGTTTCAACTTATTTCAGTGTACATGTCATTCCTGGACATTTTCCATTTTCCAGGACAACTTTTTTCATACAATTACAGTGATATTATCCAGAGATACTTCGACATTTACAAATTCAATTCATATGAATGTACAAGATGTATATCCGAACTTTCAAAGGAAATATCTTGAAAGTATAAAAATAGATATACAATTAAAGACTCTTTTTGTATACTGTTTTGTTTTCATTTTCTTCATGTCACAAAGTGTTTCTTGAAGTTGGTGGAAACGAGTTGCACTATCAAAATTTACAACATGATAATATTGAAATAAATTGGAACTTTATAATGATTGAAATCAGCGAGGGTTTCTATGGAAAATGTTGTATATATATATATATATATATATATATATATATATATATATATATATATATATATACATATATATATATATATATATATATATATATATACTACTTCCTATAAATCTATTTCTACTGTCGACTCAGCAACGATAAACCATCATTAATGACACGACCACGATTCTCACTCCGCTTCATTACATCACTAAATTAGCTGTATCAGTTTTCCCCGCATATATTTCTTTCTTACGAACTTTCGGTAAACCAGCAATAGCAGCAGTTTCAGCTGTGACGATTCGAAACACTCGACGGTTGGTGTCAAGTGATTGATGAGACGGTCGATCGGAACCGTCAAGATTTATACAGCTAGTTGTCTTAGAGATGCGTTTCATGCGTAATTTGTGATCTTCCTTGAAATAGCAAGGGGAGTTTTACAATTATAATGATGAATCGTGTACAGCAGAAACATGACTTTCGCATTTAGTTGAGAGGGTTCTGTATAGTCATGGCGTAACATGTTGACGTCTACATAAAATAAACTGTTTATTTTCATTTATTCAACATCGGGGACTTGACATGGTCACTGTCTAAATTGAGGATCGTAACTTGATGATTACTATTTAGGATCGTTTGAATGGGGCAACACAAAGGCGATCTTACCACCCCGAAGAGATGGTTGAAAACTAGTACAATTGTGAAACTATAGTATCAAGTAATTACATAACATCGAATTCTTGATATAGGCCTACAATTACTATCTTCCAATCTTCCAATTAGGGCTAGCAATGAATGAATGAAGTCGTTTTCGAGGAGCTCCTCTCTTTTGTTTTGAAACGTCAAGGCGGTCTTGTCCCTCTCTCTCTCCTCTTTCTCTCTTTCTCTCTTTCTCTCTTTCTTTCTCTCTCTCTCTCTCTCTCTCTCTCTCTCTCTCTCTCTCTCTCTCTCTCTCTCTCTCTCTCTCTCTCTCTCTCTCTCTCTCTCTCTCTCTCTCTCTCTCTCTCTCTCTCTCTCTCTCTCTCTCTCTCTCTTCTCGGTCTTGTCATCAATATACATATGTCACTTACATTATGAATAAGATTTCTACTTACCTTTCAGAGATTCCAGATTACCAGTTTCAAAATACTGTAGATCCGAGACCAACCTTTACATTATCGGTTACAATGAAGTGTATTACAATCCGTCATCGTGACGTAAACGTAATTAGCAGAATTGTATCAACTTATTCATATTGTTGACAATGATCATCTGATAATTGATTTGATCTGATGATATGATGGCGCATTCATTAATTTTTTATCTTGCCCGACTCAATTTCAACAATCAGTTATTTGTCAAACCACTGGAAGGAATTTTTTCTCTCACGAGTATGAGAAGCATAGTCGAAATATTGAATCGCTAAAATCGTAACATAATAAAAGCATCAACTAAAGAGCATTCAATTTGGTTTCATAAAAAAAAAAGGCTCAATATACTACATTTATGATTAGTTAACATACCTGGCCATTTTATTATTTCGACAATAAAAACACGATGGACGGGACTTGGATTGTACTGCAATTACCAACTCACCTGAGAAAACAGAAAGAAAATATGGAATCAGAATAATTCACAAGCTATAATATAGCTAAAATATGATGTGAGAAAGAAAAAAAACAAGAATACATTCGAAGCCATCAATGACAAAGTGAATAAGAGTTATTCTTTGATTATTCACAACGCATTTATTTAGATGAATTTAATTGATCACTCAATGAACAACTTGAAAACATGGAATAATGTGCATGGATTAAAAACGATTATTACTGACTATTAAACTATCACAATTATTAGTCGGATATTACAGCAGGTGATGTACTGCAAATCTTGAAGCACACAGTGGTATACGTGTATACCCACGAGATAGAAGTTCCGATTGACCGTCTCCCCTATCCCACAACTCTGGCGCACGGCTGGTTCGCTCCTTCATAACTCGTGGATACAAGTTCACACCCACCACACATACATCCACAAAAAGTGGAGCGATTCAATTATTTCACGAAATTAATTTGTTCAATTCGTAGCGAATTTAATCATTCGCCAACATGAAATAATTCAATAATTATCATTAAAACAAACAGAACGATCGTAAGTAGGACCTATTAATGATATAATACTGTTGATGTGTAGGCCCTAAAATATTCAGTTTATTTTGAGTCTGAGTTATTTTAAGATCAGTAGAAGTTATTCTAGTATAATTTAGCATAATTAGCATAATATATATATATATATATATATATATATATATATATATATATATATATATATATATATATATATATATATATATAATATATACATAGAAGTTCAGCGCTTGGCTTTCAAACAAAATAATAAACTTCAAGAACAGTTAATTTCTCACCATATTTGTGATCTTATTTATACATTTCATTATGAGTTGGTTCAGAATGAGACAGGGAGCATTCTTGAGGACAAAGTTGAGGTAACATGTGTAGAAGTCGGGTAGTCCTGGTTTTGGGACTGGAAAAATGGGCATAACCAAACAATGTTCGTGACAAATATGATTTCGTTCTTTCCTTAGTTGGAACTATTTTGAATAGCAGAAACCACAGCAAATTCGATGCTTTCAATGTTAAAAGATGAGGAATGTCATATTTAATTTCACTTTATCAATTGGAATCTGGGAAGCCCATTTTTTCACTCATTTTGTTCAATTGAGCACTGTATCTATCATATAGACTACTTAAAAAAACAAAACAAACAATCATAATACATTTTTCGGAGGTTATGCAAAAGCCATTTAAATATAGTTATACATTTTTGTTCATGCTTAAAAAGTACGATTGATAATTACTGGAAAAATTATGAGATTTATTCGCCAATTATTATATAATTCTTATGAAACATTCAAATCCAAGTATAAAGTGCAAGTTGAAAAATAATTTCCATCATTTCAGTCGAGTTTCGTTATCCACCTATCACATTGGTGGAGGTGCCGTATTTTTCTACAACAACGCTTTGCTCTCTTCCTCTCTCGTATAGGTCTATACATCTTTCAAAATACCAACATATTTCATCAATGTACCAACATTCTCGACATGAACCCGAGAACAGTGCACATGCCAAATACGATCAACTCAGTTAAATAATAAAAAAAAATATAAATACATATAAGTTATTCAAGCGGTGCAGATCATTACCCAGATGTGACATAAAAACGAGATCCAGACGATTCAAATACGAACTGTAGCCTGCTCTCTACGCTCATAAAATTATTCAGAACGATCCATATGTATGTATACACACAGACACAGATAAAATATTTTAACTGCACATTTCTGCATTAAGTAATTGCGACCTTGTGATTGGGGAGCGAGATAAGGGAGAGGGGGGGGGGGTGCATATTGTCTCATTCTCCATGCAGTTACACTCTGGTTACATGTAACTATGGTAACAGGAGTCGACTGGCCGTAAGCAAATTACATTAGAACAAGGGGGTGGTGTGGCATGGGGGTGTTGGGTGTAGGGGGTGAGGGTAGGGGGTAGTTGAGGACGCGTCGTACGCGAGGTTGGGTTGCCGAAAGCAATCCCCACAATAACACGTGACATTATCGATAAATAATCGAAAGTGCGATAGAGATCGCGCAATTTCCTGCGCCCTTCAAGCAAGGATTTTTACCCTCAAATTCCAACTAGATTATCTACGATCTGATACTCTGGAAACATGGCAAGTGGATAGTTTGAACTCAAATAAAGTTATATTGTTTGAAAAATAATATCAACTGAGCGAAATATTTGATTGAGATGGAACATAAATCTACACACATTGGTTTTGAAATCACTAACCCGATTTTCATGGAACTTTCCACAAATATCTTCATCACATCTCAAAATTGTATTTTTCACAAGATAAAAACGTTATTCATTGATTTGTTGGACAGATTATTCTCAAGATATTTGCAAAATGTCACCTTCTACTTTTTCCAAATCTACTTGGATGCTTTGCAGTTCGAACATCACACTTGCATGATGAGTAATTGCCTAGACAAAGTTTTACCTTCGACCTGTGGAGCACGCACAATATAACAAAAACAGGAAAATATTCAATTCGAACTGGGTGGAGTCTTCGCAATCGGTCATGTAATTAAACCTGCGTAATTGTGAAATGATTTCGTCCTCATCATCAAGTTGGTGACACTCAAATTAGATCTTGAAGTATATAACCGTGAACCATGTCTTCCGTCGAAGTATGTTTCAAAGTTCGTTTTTACTTGGTGTTTGTTCTCTTATACACAAACCCGGAGAGTTCATCAAAGAGCAGCAATTTATATGTAAATCTTATTTACATGAAAGGTTGTCTATAAAATAGCAATACTGATAACTTGGCAATTTCGTAAAATTGTCGTAAAGAGAATCAAGAAAACAATGTGAAGGTTTGATATTCAACTACATAGGCCTATACCTATACTCGGAGCACACTGAACCTCTAATCTACATTTATAAACATAGCCAATAGAGCACTTAGTGATATGGTGAACACCCATAAAGTGGTGACAGGTACAACTATATAATTGAAAATTCGAATTTTTACAATATGGGCAGCAGTACACATAAAATATATTTCTGTTGCTTCTTAAGGAAAAACATTTTGCATATATAATGTACCATAAAATTCTTACTCGTCTATATATTCCATACATATATTTTGTATTTATATACTTATACTCAAATAATTACTGAAATCATGTGGTCCAATTTGAAAACGTTCACTCAATTACAACCTTATACTTAGGAATATGGAATGATGAGTATATAGACATGCTCACAGCAAAGTGAATAAGAAATCAAGGCAAAGTAATACCTATTTCACTCGCTTTCAATCCCAGTCATAACATTCAAACAAAGCAATCGACAAACTCAATCACCGATTACGCTTTCTCTACACAAGTCTAACAACCGACCACCAATTTTGATTATTCAAACCACGCCTCACTTCACCCCTCCCTCTCTCCCCCCCTCCCCCCCCCCAACAAACCCAACATGTGCGTGCAGCAACGATAACGATAACGACCAAGTCCATCTCCATCTTCTCTAAATAATGTTCTCCAATATGCAAATCGCATCGTTTAATTGTCTACCCATACATCCCTTGAACATGAGCAGTCTGCAATATAATGTTGACTTGATGTTTCCTCCGCGCCTGTCTGTCTTCAACCCGCCGCACAGCAATGACCTCTTGAAGAGTCTAAAATACAGGCGCCACCACCGACCACCCATCCCACCACTTATCCATTCCACATGAGAACACCAAGAGCGCAAAACTTTCTAATCTAGCCAACGCATTATTATAGAGCTGTAACTGTGAATGGGTTTATAAGTGTGAATATGCCGTTGTGGAAGGAGTTTTAGGCCTAATGCCGCGTCCACACACAGTTTCCTCGTAAGCTTATCGCCTTTCTGTGATAGTTAGTATCCAGTTGTAGTGAAAATCGAGAGATGTGTTTAAGGGTCAAGAAAATGAGGTCAAATGTGGGATCTGTTATTTCCAACTGAAAAAGATGTGTGTATATACTAGTATTCACGAGAGATGAATGCGCGAAACGTTCGTGCGATGATGGTATATAAGGGCCAGATCAGTCTGTAGATCGATATATCCATATTTCGTGGATAGAAGTATAATTTGATTCAGAAAGTGTATGCATGAAAGTAGTGTGTAAGTGATATTGTGCAAGTGATGTGAAAAAAAAGATGTTCAAAATTGGTAAAATAAAATGACTCGGTTTAAGTACCACAGAGTTTCTTTGATGAATTGGGAATTAAAAATTCAGAATAAAAAAAATGGAAAGACATCAAATACGTCAAAATGAAAAGACCTGCAAGTTCCACATCGGACGGCACTTGACTTGTAGAGCGACCATTCTACAATAGATGTCAGTTGTATGAGGAATCTTTAATACTGAAAAAAGCTGAGCGATTCTTCAACTCATTTCTAAAAATTATTTATAACTTACAACACATCGATTCATGAATTGTACTATAGTTTGAACATTTATGAAAGTAATTTTCTTCCAGTTCATCTCAACTTACAGAACGAGGAATGTAACATTTTTACCTCTCATATCAGCAGACATGGCTATGCCACTTGCGAGAATTGAAGATAATATATTGCAAAGAAAAGAAAGAAAAGTTTAAGTTATCGCCCTGAATACCGAAATAAACAATTATATTATATCCCCAAAACAGAGATAAAACCGAATGAGCATTTAGAGGTTTCAACTGTACAATACTTCCACGTTGAGCGTCAAGAGTAAACTTGATTAGAACAGAAACGGAAGTTCATCTGGCTGAAATCTAGACATAAGCCAACCACTTCAAGCACACAGGAGAACCTCTGAAAAGGGTGAACGAAACATTAACAGCTTTATGGTGTGGTTTCAAGTTGAACTAGAAGCACTGAATTCAAACACTAGGCAAACTAGACATATAATTTGAACAGATATAAAATAAGCGAGATGATGGCGAAAGAAACTGTCAATCACTATTTAAAATTAAATAGATGATTTAATTTGATTTGTCACCATATGGAAGTGAGAAAGATTGAGTGAGTAACCAATCGGGATGTAAAAATTCCGAAATAATTATTTAAATCATAACTATTGGATGGACAGAAGATAATGGTGGAGGCGCCAGGTTTTAGTTGGAGGTGCCAGGATAAAGAGAGTAGGTCAAACAATTTGAACGAGAAGAAACATACGTAGATTTTAGACTGGTTCACATGACTAACCGGGACGGTAAAAAAGTGCAAAGTGTTATGAATCAGGCTTAACGGGCTCTTTAACGAACTATTAAAAAACCGGGTCGAAGACTAAAACCCGGTCTTTTGAATCCCAATTCTTAGACCAATTGATATATATATATATATACAATAATAGTTCGCTATTCTTTATCGATATATATTCAGCACAGATGAAACAAATTACAATTCTCTCAAACACAATAATAATTTCACTCCTCATATTTCTACAATGCTAGTCACAAACAATTCATTATGAAACTATACTGAGTCGTTCGTTGTAGTCGTGATAGGTAGTCCATCTTTTACAGTGCATGCGATGTTAATTCGACGTTGATGAGGAACGGAAGCGGGCAGATTAATTCGAAACGGCGCCACTATAATGGATTGATGGCGCACAGGGAGGAGGGTGGGGGAGGGGGGGGGGCTCGATTTACCCCATTTTCATCACCTCGAACCCCTTTTTTACTGAACCACGTGAGAGTTTTCATATTAGAAGAGGATTCAAGTTGGGGATTGTTTTCAAAAAGTCGAACGTTTTTGATATTCTGTTATTCGTTTTTCTATATTTACACGAACGTAAATTCGTAGTGATTTATTTTTGAGTGAAAAGATGATTTCATTTGGATTTGTTTCCATTCACGAGATTAAATGTCAAGTTTGAAAGGTTACCAGGAATGGGTGTGCTGGAATTGACGTTAGTAACTTCAATTTCACAACGCTTCACTGCAATCATTTATTCTAACCAGACAACAATAGAGTATTATTCTTGATTGAATTGGCTGTGAATTATTAATTAATCATTAACGAGCGCGAGGGATCGTAAATATATTTCTACATGTAGGATTTCACGCGCACTATTTATGAGAGCAGACTGATATGGATTTGATGAAATATCATAATTCCAACGGTGGGGAAACACGTATTCAATTATTCATAATCTCATTCATATAATTCCTAATTGAGTATCGAATAGAGTTGAAAATTCTATAATGACAGTTCGATGAAAAAACAGTCGTTAGCACAACAACATGCAGCGAACTTCATAACTAGAACGCTTGTGATTGGTTACGACTATAAGTCCATTTTCATTTCAACGGGATTCCAATAGCATTCCTCAAATATTCCAAATTCATATCCAATATGGTAAATAGCAATTAGGTATATTTCCCTTCTGAATTCAAAATTGAGAGTTCCACATTACCTTCACATAAAAAATGTAAGCACTCATGACGTATTATATGATCACTACAAAAAGCGATCGGTTTTTTAACACTTTCATTTTTTTCTCGATAGTGATAGTTTTATATGGGGCGTCAACGACGACGAAAGTTGTGACTAGATTTATTTCGAATTTAAAATGGTCATTACGTCAGAGTTTAGAATCAATCCGTATAAAGTAAAATACATTCCTAAATGAGTCAACAAATCGGGGTGAATCGTGATAATATAATTCAATCACTCCCTGAATATATCAATAATGTATTCGTCCAACAAATACCAATGTGTCATTGTCATGTTTTGAAAGGCCAAGTGATGAATTGACAAAAGAAATACGTCAATCGACAGCAGCTTTAGCAGATATGAAGTCGTCGTCTCTTCAACTTGGTATGTGAACCCCTGTCATTTGAATTTTATTCACGTGAAAAAAGATGTAACGGTAGAATTCTTGCCACTTACTCAATTCTTTCCTTCACTTTTTTATTCAGCCACTTTCTCTATACGAACTTTTGAGAAGTATCTTCATCTAATTTTACTTTTGGTTTTCAGTGTGTTTCATTTTAATAATGTTGTCTTACTATTCCAAATTTCAAATTTATAGTAGTCTTGACTTTATGGTCATTTATCGGCAAGATGAACAGCTATCATACATAAATGATTTTCTTCTCTTTACACTTGTATTCAGTTCAAAGTTACGAAAGCTAATTGTGAGACATTCATATTTTCTGGATTCACATTACATTTTTCTCTATATATTTTTTTTATTCGCTGATAATGGACATTCACACATTTTTATGAACAATATATACATGATGAATCACAGCAAATAAAACAACCACTACATCCACAGTATCCCACAAAACTACAAAGTGTCGTTTATCTGTGGGTTAAACAAATTTCAAGTTATCGGTCATTACAACACATATAATTACAATAGTTCAATGAATTGTGGTGAAGGTTTTGAGCGAATAAATAAATATAAGGGATAAAAGTAGCGTCAAACCACTCAAAAGCGAAGGTTATTTTCGCAAAGAGTTCACAATTGGTGATGGAAAATCGAGTTCAAATGTGTAATATTCATATAGAACACTTTCACTTCACTACGTTTTAGCTCTGAAAAGGTCATCAAAATCAAGCTAAACCTTGTTTTATAAAAGTCAGTGAGAGAAATACCATTTCAAGCTGCTAGAAAATATAATCTTGCTGATAATTTTCAAAGAGTTAAATTAAAATGTGTTTTTACGAGAATTCACAGCTTTTACATGCCTATATATTTCACACCGCTTGTGCGAATTTGTTCGGGCAGATGATTTTCGTCTCTCTGAGTGACTGATTTGCATAATGGCGTTAGCTTAAATTAGTATTTAATTAAAGACTGCGTCTGGGTTTACATAAATTGAGTAATTACGTAACATTATCCTGCAGGTACGAGCTGGAGTAAGCAATCAAGTTAATTATCACGTCAAATAACTCGACTCGCGCTGTATTGCGTTTAACGAACTAGGCCATGCAGTGCATCATACTTGATCGAAAATTATAAAATCTTGTTGATAGATTCACAGAAAAGTTTACAAAAGCTGGAATCAAAAATGAGAGATAATTATTTTCAAGTACTCCAGAGATAACATTGATTCAAACATAAATGATTGAAAAAATACAAGTATATTTTAATGATGAAATGGGATATGACAGATTCATTTTTTTTTTCATTTTCAATAATTGATTATATGAGAATTGTCAACTTTTCAGTCATTTTTTGCTCCTCAAAATTTCGAAAGGAATAAATTCAAAATGTCTTTCACAAAAAAGTGACTACTTCACTCATAATAATGTTACCATAGTATTAAAACCAGGACAACCCTACTTTATTTTACAGTAATCGTACACATTTTATACTGAGAAATGTTGAAGTATATATTTTCACCAATATAATTATGTTAATGCTGTGAATTTCAACATTCCTTCAAGTTCCCATATTCTAGGATCTCATACTCAAAAATCGATGAAATTGTTGTTACTTGCGAATATAGAAGGCTTTTGAACCTCAGAGTTTTATAATTTCAATTTTTTACTTCATTTCGATTGTCAATGAAGATAACCTTCCAGTATAAAATATGAATGATATACTACGTTTTTTATATAAATATATATATATATATATATATATATATATATATATATTTATATATATATATATATATATATATATATAATGTTACATTCACTCTCGACACATTTACTTCTATACTTCTGAAAATTCACGTCAAAATTTGAAGCTGTCCGCATGTGGGCTGACTAAAATAACTGTTACCGCAAGAACATTACTTTAGCGAATTGTAAAACAATAATGATATAAATACAATCAGAAGAACGCATTAGTTTGTACACTAGATAAATCTATAGGTTTCCTTTCCGAACATTACTATTGCTTTCAAGATAAAGAGAGGATTGATGATTACAGCAGTGTACCAACGACACTGCAACAATGTATCACTGGTTGCCGATACCTAATGGTGTAAGTACCATTCTAGATCCACTGCGAGAGGAATCAATTTCATTTTCACAAGCTGCTCAAGTTGGTATACATATATATATATATATATATATATATATATATATATATATATATATATATATATATATATATATATATATATATATATATATATATATAAATATATATATATATATATATATATAAATATATATATATATATATATATATATATAAATATATATATATATATATATATATATATATATATATATATATATATATATATATATATATATATATATATATATATATATATAAATATATATATATATATATATATATAAATATATATATATATATATATATATATATATATATATATATATATATATATATATATATATATCAATGATGTAATAGTGATACACTACATCGTACCGCAATCTTATTGGCTAATCAATATTTTCAAGGAAGACATTTACAGACCCGATATAGAAAATGACAGTTGAATATTTCAATAAATAGCAAAAAAACAGCCACGTGGTGATAGCTACGGTTAACTGCCAGTTGGAGCAAATTTCAATGTTGGCTGAATCCAGCCATTGGTAAATACAAATAATATCTCTTTATTCAAATCTCCAAATTGATTTGAGTTCATCATATTTGAAAGAAGTAAATCCAAAAATATATTTTTTTCCAAAATATTAATAATTTCATGATGAAACAAAATCCATTTGTAAATGATGCATACGAGCATCTGGTCTAGTGTTACCGACAATAAACTTACAGAGCCTTCGTATTACTATATATTTTCATTCCCCTCGAGACTTTTACCTTTCAACTTGTATCACATGCTTTTGTGACAAACCACATTCCCTTTCCCCCATCCCTGATGTCATCTTCTGTCTTTGAAGTCGTGTCTCTTGTATTGTACAATATAAGTTATACGCGGTGGTGGGGGGGAGTGGGGGTGGCAGATCAATTAACCATCCTGATCACGTATTTAATACGCACGAGTTCATTTACCCTACTCTCCCTTGAATCGTTAACAAATCCCATCCCTCCCCTTCTCCACGTCACCCTCCTCCCCCCCCCCTCTTTAAAGGACATTCCTTTACAGGACGAACTAGACAAACTGTGTCCGTGCACACCAATTCCATGCTAGAATAGTTGCAATTGGCAATTTATATTATCAGTTCTATTGTTGTGTTTAGTGAACAATAATATTGAGTATCTGATGTTTTCATCGGCTATGGAGTTGAATAGATGTTAATATTCACAGCAATTATAATAAATATACACAATCGAGTGGTATGTGTTAATGTGGGGTGCGAGTTCATTCATTGGAATTGGGGGGAGTAAATTGATGTTAGTTCAAGTGTAATTCTAGCTGATGATCTCGAATGATTAAATTTTAGGGTTTTTTCAGTGCATTTAGCCTATATACTCCGGATATCAGAGATAACCTGAACTAAACGGAAATAAAAAAAAATGTTGACAGTCTAATTTTTTAGATATTATGAATTTAATATGAGAAATTCTCCATCTGTTTACACTGAAAAATTAAATATCTCAAAATGTATGGGTTTCGTCTGTTTAAAATTTGAAGAGAAATACACAAAATTATGTTTTTTCAGACAAATATAGGTTATAACTTTTGAGCATTTATAAAGTTTCGAAGTCTATAGACAAACCGACTTTCTATACCGGCAATCTTCATTATCACACTGCAAAATGCTGAGACATATTTTTCAACGATATAATAAGAGTTTCAAAGCTGTGAATCTGAAATTCTTCAAAATTATCCTTGTTATGAAAGACGTTCGCATGGGCACTTCCATTTTTTCGAGAGGGATAAAAATTCACGAAATATATTTCGTTATACATTCATGAGGGAAATCAAATATATTGAATATTAAATTTACTCTGGAAATTAATTGACAAATCCAGATAATGATAATGAAGACTGATTTGATTGGAAAATTAATTTTCCGTTGGAACGACTTCCATTTTGCAATGTAACTTTTTGTAAAGTTAATTCAATTCTGCTGCTCGATTTAATCAGCACTAAATGGTGGAGTGAAATGATTCAGTGAAAGCTTCACTAATTATCATACAAGTTTTGATATTCCCGATCGACCGTCTAATCTATTGATAATCATCAACGACCGGTAGTGTAGATCTGGCAACAATCGGAGGACTGAGGATACAATTGAGAATATTCAGAATTTTCGAGTTCAGAATAGAAATGTGCTTATATTAAATCAGAAAATATGCACGCTGAATTATCGATAGAATTTCAGCAATGGCAAGTCACAGTTTTTACTCCGTTTTCTAATTCAATAAAACCAGTTAGCCAAATTTGAACATTCCAAAGAATTGCTACCAATTTCATTTGTGGCTTCACACAGCCTAGCTGGGATACGAACAGCTGGCTATAATAGAAGAGGGATGATACAATTCAATATTGGTAGCTAGGCCTATATTTCTCGGAGAGGAAAAAAAAATACAATCACAAATACATATTTGTAACTTATTCATGAAGTTATTCAATAAGTTTTTTTCCTATTATTTCTATTGTCATCGGTTTTGTACATACAAATAAAAACACTGAAATGTCAAATACAATCCACAAAGTCTCCAAGGGATACTTGACTGTGGGGAAAAAAATATTATATCTGTATATTGCTTAGCTCTAGATTTTATACATCAGTTTATGTATGGTGATTGAGAAAATATAAACATGATTGATTAATTGAGTGGCAATAAAGAATATGAGTGGAAAAAAGAAGAAATATGATCTGCACGATGGACTATTATTCACAAAACAATGAACAATGATTATTATCTGAAAATTATATACCCTTCAATAATATATTTACCATCGATATAGAAAGTCCTATTTATGAATAAATATTAAATGTCACTATTTTAATTGCACTTGAAAACTGAAGTACATAAACGAATCAATTTATTTTCATAGAACATATAAGTTGACCTCGCAACATTATTGACGGTGACATCACAATGTTTTATTCAAGTCAATGTAAGTGCCTGAAATATTGCTGGAGGAATAACAGTTATCGAACAAGATAACCAGAATTGGTTTAGTTAGGACGTGAATAAAAACTACAATTCCTGTGCAATTTTACAATCTAGTGAACACAGACAACATAAACTTGTTTTTTGCAACAGTGTTCGCGTACTGAATTCGAAACATTGTGTACAAAACATTATTTTATCGCTGTACGTGTATTTACGTAAGAAATATTTACTTCCATAAAAATATTGCGAAGTAGAACTCGTAATATTTCGTGAATAAGGGAATAACGATATAGGTTTATTTTACGAACGTAAAATAATTCATTATGTTCCTCATAATTTATACGAATGCACGTAAAAGTTAGTGGAAGTGCCATGAAACTTAGTGGAGGCGCCAGTCATAAACATCAAAAACATCGTAAAAATTATTTAAAAAATAATCCACAGAGCGATAAATTTCAAGATCGTACAAACAAGGGGCATGTTAAATATGAAATGCAATCTCTCTGCATCTAATGACTGAAGTATATTCGTTCTCTAAATTTATTACACTAATATTGTAAATCTTGCAAAAAAAATGAGATAACGCTGACCCCAGTTTACAAAACACACTCAGTTTGACCAGGCGAACGTTTCTGCACGCAATAAAAGTCGAAACGTTAATACCCTCCGAAAGACTAATATGCTATGCCCTCTTGTACCCTCCGTATACCCCTATCTTATCTCTGGTCTAAATGTCACCCCTGTAGCACTTTGCGACCGGCACGACACTGGCGGGGCGAAAGAGCAACTCTCTCTCTCTCTCTCTCTCTCTCTCTCTCTCTCTCATTGAAAATTCCACAGGGATTTAAAATATTCAAAACATGTTCCCGTCTCCCAACAGTTTGCTCCAACAGGCAAATTCCTGGCAATCCCCGTTTCTATTACTTATCTCCGTCACTCTCCCGACACCCTTACTACTGTGATCCCCCTCTCTCTCTCGCTCTCATTCACCCAAATATAGGGTGTCACCGTTTTTAGTGCCGAGTGTTTAAGTTATTAAATACGTCATAAAGTGGAGACTTATGAGTTATGCGTGAAGGCGCACCTGTGGGAGGAGGGAGGGAGGGAGGAAGGGGAGGTCGCCCGGAATATTAACTATAGTCACAGTACTCAATTAGGGAAATATACTTTGATGTTTGGGGTAAGAGCCCTTCTTGGTGCCCTTCGAGAATGTAAAATTGTGTAAATGTTATTATTTTTTTTCGATGTCTTTTGGTTTATATTTTCAATTATAATGTATGCTTACTAGAGGTACATTTCGCTGCATTTCCATCATTTTCTTTACAAATTGCTCAAAAACTAGGTATAATAAATTGAATGTTTACATTTGAAGAAGTATATTGATCATTTTGATCATTACAGTATCGGTACCGTGCGTGCAGAATACACAAAAAGAAAACATGAAAAACATGTGAAGAACATATAAACAAACATTCCAATTATATTCAACGATTCCGTTGAACCCCGGGTTGCATAACTCCCTTCAACATTGGCAGTTTAGAAAGCGAGACTGTAAGTATGCAAGTTCCATCTACTCACATTTTTCAAATCAATCCGATCCGATCAGTCCGAGGGATTCCGAGGATACTGATTTACCAATCATTAAGCACAAGGGTGTTACATAGTTGAATCATCAAATAACACTAAATATTCGAACAATGACACGATGATATTTTTGTATATGAGAATGGAAACCAACAACTTACGTAAGAAACTCAATTCCGCGGAGAGATTTTATCCAATATTCTCATTTCCATATTATATAAACTCAAATTTTCTAGCGCGAAGCGGAAAAGCCTTTAAGCTCATACACTTATCTCGATGATCAAAAATGGAGCAAAATCTCTTCTCGATCCAGCATCTTTGGCGCTTAGCACCTTCTTTGCTTCCTCTCCTTACTTTTCTCACAGATAGCTTATATTATGCAGTGAATCTCTTAATTAAGAAGAAGCTCTGTAATCGCCATCCGAAACTAAAGAGGTTAATGGTGCGCAGAAAACTCGGTTTACCTTGAAAGCAAAATAATTTATCGAATGGAAGGAAGAGGGCTCGTTTTAATTCAAGAAATAACTTACGGGCTATTAAAAAGTTTTTTCTTCGTACCACATGTGTTTTTATAATTATACATAATGCGACTAGTGTTAAAAAAGGGATCATGAGTATTTTCGATGTTAACTATAAACGGATTTTGTAAGAGCTTTTCATCATTTGTCTCAATAATGGTTGTTTTAAATGGAATAAAAATGAAGTGCCGCACCAAATCAGATAATGGGTAATTTTTATACCAGCCAAAGTCGCAGTAAGGGCTGGGATATAATTTGTCTTAATAATTTCTATATGAAAGGATGTACGTCTAACACAGTCATTCCATACTATTCACCATCGCTTATTCTTGCTATCAAGACTTCTGTAGAATGCTTCACCCATACCGAGAAAATGTGATCGAGCACTGCAGAAAAGCACACAATATAATCATACTGCCAATCCTGTATATTAATTGATCCCCTGTTACTCCTTTCGATGATCTCGCGATTGGTACTGAAAATGTGAATACAAATTGATTCAAAAACTATTTTGATCCCCACAAACAGAACTATCCTTCCCCACAGAAATTACTTTATTTTCAACATCACTACTATAATGTGGAAGATAATTTAAAATAACCGAAAACGATGTAATTTTGTGCTTCCTTATTTTGTGCTAACAAAAATTGAACTCGTTAAATTTTACCACATCGAAAGGTTACGGTAAACCTGTACCGACATTATTTTCAGAATTGAACATATTCGATAAAAGGTTAAGAATGTGTATGGGCAAATTTGATATAAAGCTACTTTTCCACTGAATAGATGGGAAACTTTTCGTATAACACAGAACGAAATTTCAGAATCTCGGCGAGCGAGATGAATGAATTTAATACTTCAGCACATACCACAGTTAAGTGAATACTTGATTAATTATTGTCGGTGGCACGCGAAACTATTTGCTCGCCAACAAATATGTTCCTTAAAAGTTACGGCTTTACATTACAGACTTGATGACTATCAAAACTAACCTAACCTAACGTCAATATGATATAAAGTTGGAACATATTTTATCGGGAACATATTTTTTGTCACTAAACACAGATTCCACACTCTCGACCATCTATAGAGCTAATTTTCATACGTATGGTACAAACTCAAGGTAATGAAGGATATTTTCGCTTACACAATGAAAAATTCTTCACATAAGCAAATAATACGAATCATATAATATTTACATGATGATTAAATGCTGTAAACTCGGTTATAGCTGTTCAAAAAAAGTCGTACAATTACCGCGATATATATATATACCCTATCATAAAATAACAAAAGGGAAAAAATATCAGTGAATCTGAAACGAAATTGTTCAGTTACATCGGAATAAAATTAATATCAGAAGATAAATTCATAATCGAGTTCCAGTTTTATTTACACATGAGAGATTTTCAAAGTTATCAATTGAATACTCGAGTTTGCTAGGTTTGGTTTAATTCCAATTTTCAATGAAATAATAAAAGTTTCATCGAGAAAAATACAACTTTATTTGCTGTTGTTAATCACACGACACTGACTTCGGCTACATAATCGAGTCAAGTATATATACACAACAATTCGAACAACTAATAGGCATATTTCATTTGAAATACATGAATATTGAAAATGTTTATAACTTTATTTACAAATTTATAACAAGGTGAAATAAATGCTGATCAGTAAAGTTAGTTGATAAATAATATTTTGGAATGATGAAACATGCAATATATATATATAAATATATATATATATATATATATATATATATATATATATATATATGCAATATATATATAAATGTTCTCACTCATAAAATTAATAACGAATATATAGCTCGAGTAACTAAGGGTGATAACAAGTAAATTAGCTAATCTTCGGTTAATTCACTAATCATCATATCGTGCGACCGGCCCGATTCAAATGATAATGAAAACTGTCACGAAACATGAATCTGTCAAAGACTCAAAAGTAGAATTCACAACATTTCAAAAAGAGAATGTAATTTAAAAATATAAACCTATCTATATAAAGCGGCCTGAAATTATGGACGCCATTTATGAAAATACGATGATTAACTTTTAATTACTCGCTAAATTAAGTACGAATATATATAACATGATATAGAATACAGGTTCGGGCCGAGACCAAAATGGCAATTCGGATATTAAAATGGCCGGATGAGATTGGAATAACCGGGGCCTATACGCATAGTCGTGGTTTTAATTAGTCTAGCGGTTGTGGTATGATTATCCGTTGTCGTGGTTTGGCTTGCCTTTAAAGGTTTCTTTCAACTGTCATGTGGCCTGTATGCGCATGAAGAGGCTAGTGCAACTGTCAAGTGCGATAACATTGATCGTTGTCATGTAATGGAATGAATGAATAATCGATTTTAACGACGCGTTAACGGCTAGGTTATACTCTGCCAGAAGCAATTATAGTATAGCACAGACGATGCGTATTTAGGATAAGATGAATGCATATTCGATCTCACAGACGTGTCAACAGCTAGGTTATACTGTGCCGGAAGCAATTAAAGCACAGACGTTGCATGAAGTAGATGCATTGCATCTTTTTTTTTAAATACAATCGAAACTTGATACAAAACCATTGTTCCCCAATTGAGGCTATGGATGGGAGGTAGGATCGTTTGGACGGGGTACCATAAGGGCGATCTTACCACCACATACAAATATTCTGAAAGAAAAATCATCATTTTTACGTGACGTTTATTTGATATCCAACAAAATTAATTAGTATTATTCTATAATTTCCCAAGCTAACTGAAAGGAACCAATAAAAGACAGTCGATAAAAAAGCATCCCGTAATTCGACTTCATCGACACAAGTCATATCTCTCCCCCCTCTTTCACTCAGCATGGCATCTGTGCGTGTTAGAAACGTGTAGGTGCTGCGAAAAAAAAGCAAACAAAAAAACGACATGTTTTACATTCAGACAAATAAAAGATAAAATATAGCACTATTAGCATGTTAAAAGACATTTGCAAATATAACCTCTGGTCGCGCATGCGCTTGCGTTACTGCCTTGCACGCTAGTTCAAACAAGATGTCATCATGGTTATAAAGGTATACAATTGGATTAATTTATACGATATTCATATTGAAGCTTTAAATTGTGTTATAATGAAATAATGAGTGACGTCTTGATGATATGGTTATATAAGATTATGAAACTAATTTGCAGTATCATCATATATAAGTCATCATAATGTTTCATAACACGGCATATAGGACACGGCAATATTGTGTAATCTAGTTTGAATTACAGTTCAAGTATGTGAATATAAGTATAATATATAATAATATAATATATAACATAATATATAAGTATTTAAATTTTTACGCACTTTTCTCGATACTTACAAAATCCCAAAGAAGATATTATTAAGAAATATTGTAAACTCAGTTTTGATGGATTCGGTACGTTTTTCACAGCACCATTTATATTCTTTCGAATAATTTCAATCTTTTCAATTAAATTAATAATACCTTCTTTTTCTATTACCTCCTTCCATTTTCATATTTTTTCCATACTTTTGTTATCTACCCTCAATTAAATTAGTTTTATAATATTTCAGGATTTTTCTGTAATCAATTTTTTATCACTTTTGTAAATAACCATTGTACTTATATGTATTGATCATATTACGCTGTACCATCTTGGTATCCCGTTTTGCGGACAGCCGTCAAATAAATTGTCATTCTCTCTTGTGAAGAGGTGATGTTTATACACTTAAAATTTGTTGAAAACAATAATTTAGTCGACGTCAGTCTACATCATGATTGTAGTGACGTTCAATATCAAAATGAATGTGAGACAAATTTGAAATTTGAAATGTGCTTGATTTGTAGTGTTTTTGAAATTGTATCCTGTTATATATGCTTACTCGAAAAAAGATAATTTCACAAAAAAAGACTTAAGACACGGAACTGAAAAAATTTAAAACTTGAAAAACTTGAAAAAAAAATGCGTTCGTTCTTCCTCTGAAGCTGAACACTTTCATTTCTTGTATACAGTATTAATTTTCATGTGTGAAATGTGTCATAATTTACTACTAAACAAATAATAACTGAAGTAATACAGAAGCCAATGTTTATGTTGTAATTAGACCGTATAGGTTTCGAGGAGCAAGGTTAGCTCATTCAGGATATCCTAATTTAACGGAATGAAATGCAATATTTTAATAAGTAAACAGAGTATAATAAATGAGGGACAAAACACGGTTCGTATGAATTATAATAATGAATATGTTTGCTGCCAATAAAGCCACTGGGCTTTGGACACCAGCTTGTGTTCATTACCACACAGTTGTCCGCAAGAATTCTAAACTAGCCAATCCTATCATACCGAAGTCACATAATTATATGCTTGGGAGAACTTTTCAAATTTTAAATTGAATATTATAATTATATACACTTGGGTCAACAAGTGCCCATATAGGAAGAAATATTGTAGACATGTTTCGTTCTTTTGTTTCAATTGGCCAGCGGTATGGCTTTATTAAAGGGAGGTAGCATGCTTGTCTAGTTTCCATAGCAACTAGAAAAGTTAGGGGGAAACAAACTAATCTGTACCCTTACCGCGACTGCCACTTAGAATAACGTCCTGGACTCAGCTAGCTCCATAGAAACTAAGGGCTTTGTTTGATTTCTATTTACCAGTAGAGCTAAAAAGTACCATGGCAACATGTCCAGTTCTTGTGTACTTCCATTGTTGGCAGAAATTCCTGGCCCTGCTCCATTGAGGTGAGCTACAGAATAGGCCATATTTTTGCGATCTTAGAGACCTTTACTCTGTCACTATCTCGTATTGTCAAAGTACTTAGCTCTCCCAGAGAAAATTATCCAATCAAAGTCGTTAGTCACTTGGAGCTAGCTGGGCTTTGGACGTTATTTCAAGCGACAGTCGCACTGAAAGTTCTGTATCTGAATTGCAGAACCCAATCTTTCAGATACATTGTTGTCAAGTTATTAGGCCGTACAACAATGTGTCATTTCACTTGAAAGAAGAAATATATTGAGTGGACTATACCTCATGGTGTTGATCTCAAAATATGAATTATGATGTACTGAAATTATTTCAATTTGAAATGTAAATAAGTATATTTGCTGAGAAGCAATTATCATTATATGAGCCTGGGTGTAAATAATAGATGAATCAAATCTCCATAACAATAAAAATGAAATGATAAAACTCATCCTATTCTCAAATATAACTGTATATAAAATAGGGTGAAACGGTATAATACTTCATAGCCATGCATAGGTCAACGCAAAGTTTGATTGCAATCATTAAATATTTGATGATTATACAATTTTCATCAAAAATAAAATGTGTATTATATGCACAAAAGTAATTCCGCTTCTTTATGAGTCATATATTTTTCATCCATAGTTTATAGATATGTTTATGGCATTGACTTGTGAAATGGAAAAACGTGAAATGGATGAAGACGAAATAATTGACCACTCATCTCCCGAAAGGTTTTAAAACAATACTTAACCGAGCAATCATATTCGCCTTTATAACGCTGTCCTCACATCTCCGTCCACAACCGTTTCCTTCTCACGTATACATACAACCAATAAAACAACCTTTCATATCATCGTCCGGTCATAACATTCATCATTCACCCACGCCAATAGATCTGTGGTCATTTCAGAGCGGTGTTGAAACCGGAATGAATGATAAGATGAGCGTAGCGAAGATTCCATTCCACATATCGAAAAAAATGGGCTTCGTTTTTATGTTTTGTTTTCTTCTAATTTTGTGCGCAGCATACGGGTCAGGAAAAAATACCTATCGACTTGAAACTTTTTCTACATATTTCTGTCATACCAGAATAGGTTGAGTAGGTTTTTCAGAAAAGTCGGAAGAAAATTTTTTCCGGAAAAAATTCGGAAAGTTTGAGAAATCCTCATAAGAATAACACGGATGGAAAATACTTGGAATGTGGAAAATTTGCATTAAATGTGGAAAACATGATTACGGATATTTTCAGTGACTCTCACAACATTCGGATGAGAAATAACAAAGAAAACGCAATACAAGTAGGCCTATACATTTTATTGAAGGTTGGGATCAATTGGTTTTGTAAAGTGTATGTACGGCAGGTTGCAGCACCATAAATATCAACAAGTTGCAGGTAAGATTTTTAAACATTTGAAGTGATCCAAGGTCCGTAGATGTGTATTGATCTGACGATATATTTTTCATTCCAAATTTTCATACTTCTAAGCTCATCTCACAACGCAAATCCCGCGTTTTCCTAGAAATGAGAATGAAAAAAATATTCAAATTCTTATTTCCTAAACGCTTCAAAACAATAAGAAAGCACCAACCAGTTCGATCTCATCTTAAAATCGCTGAAATTCATCTTCTCGCATGCCAAGTCAATTAATGTGACACAAGCGAACTAGTTTCAGCTTAGTCAATAAGTTTCCCTCGAGCGTCATGTCAGCTGATGCAGGACGAACGGTCGTTCACTGACCGTCGAGGGTGTCGATTGGTGTGATTATAAATGCTACAAGCGACGGAATGACGTATACGTCTGTCCGAAACTCTTTGGAGACACGGTTAATTAATATGAAACGGGAGTGAATAATTAAACGGGATGAGATAGGAAACTCCAGAATACGAGAGATTTACTCCTTGTTTGAATCTAATTAAGGAACCACGGAATCTGTATTTGTACACCTGGCTCAATGTCATGGCTCGAAACATGAATACACGAATACACGAATAATACATCATTGAATAACATTAAACAATAACGCGTGGGCATACTCATCAACGAATCAAGAGGCTACTTTACATCTCACAACCCACGAGTAAAACTTGTAGGGAACGAACAAAACAGGACAAAAAGCGTCAATACAGGCCTTTAGCTCCTAACACATGGTGGGCAAACGGTAGGACCAATCAGTCTAATTCTTTTCGCAATAAACCAACATTGAGTATATCTACGTTTGAAAGAAATAATATTTTTCTATTAAATTACTCTGAAAAAATCGTAAAAACAATAAAACCAGGTAGAAACATGTTGATTTTTGACAATTATTTTGAAAGGGTTGAAAACATACCACGAACCAAAGCTCTTCGTACGAGCACGTATTGTATTGAATACTAGTGATCATCTAACCAAAAACTGTACGTCAATACAATGATTTTTTTCCGTTGCCAACTTGGGCCCCGAACGTCTGCAATCAAGCCGGTAGGCAACATTTGAAGAGGCCTCTCAAGATGAATAAAAAAATAATCAACTACTCATAAACAAGGCCTTGGAAATTATGAAATCATGAATTGCAACAGTGAATTACTGTATGAAACATCGAAATATGACTGTATCTCGACTAGACATCAATGAAATACAATTATGTTATTTTGGAGTATGATTGTAATGATCATGTCTGATTCATCTTTAAGATAGCAGTTGAGAGTTGTGGTTTCTCGAATAATACATTCATAAAATGGAACTTGATGACAAATTGATAGCCACTACCCTTTTCCTATTTATAGTTCGATCCCGCAATTCACTGGCGTCTACACTTCCAGTCACATGAAGTGGTCGATCAAGCCTTATTAAGATGCATCCTGAATTCCTGAAAATGTTTTACTGACATACGCACTAAAAATAGCTCACTAGCGTAAGCATTCCAAGTACAGTCTTTGAAAAACTGAGCAATCAAATATGTGTATCCTTTATTTGAAGTAATAGTCAGGAAAAAAATATAATAAAATGATATAATTATATAATGTTATCAAATATATCAATATATCAATATATATATATATATATATATATATATATATATATATATATATTTATTTATATATATATATATATATATATATATATATATATATATATATATATATATATATATATATATATAAATTTTTGTGTATATATTATATATTATTATTAGAAATATGATGTGAGCTTAAGTGAACTGTTGAGGCTATATTCATTCATCTGAAAAATAGAAAAATTTCTTCTGACAAATAAGTTCATTTTGAATCAACTAATGCAGAACCATTGAAGTGAATTGATATTTGATAATTTTTGACCCTGATTCAAAAAAAAAAAAAAATCGTGTACCGACAATATAATGCTAAAAGCTCGTGGCATGCTCTTCGGACACGTGAAACAGAGTTTCTTCAATCAGCAACTCGGGCTGTGATTGGTCAACAAAATCAAACTGCCAGACGAAATTGGTCGAACATTAATAGCCTATTCGCATGTCGCGTGCCAGAGACCTCTATGGTAATCAATCGCCAATTGCATCGAGACTTCAAAGTACAAAGGAGAAGAAAAAGCGTGAAAGCAAGGAAACACGAGAAAAAAAACACGCATTAGTGGCATAACTTATTTCCGTATTAGCGTTATTTGAAGAGACTTTGTGTCAGTTATGTCGTAAACTATGAGTGAGTGAGTGACTTATTACTGTTTCATAGATCACGAATATCTGCGGCCTACATCAAGAAACACACCTAGAACATAATGTGTCGGATTATTTACTACGTGCAATTATATCGTTTTTTTATGTAACAGAAACTCTCACTAAAAAGTAGGGTAAATTCATCGTTGACCTATACCGATCTGTGATGTATAAGTAATGTTGAATAATGGTGGGTGATATAGATGGTTAGTTAAAAGGTGAAGTTTGAACCGTAAAATGACAGTCTCGTTGCCCATTCGACATGAACTTCTTTCCAGCCTAACTCTAACCATCACTGAGAAAAATTATACCTAAAAAAATACACAACCAAGCAATCCAACATAACACAACCCAATATAACCCTCCAACAGATCGGCAAGGCTTATATAATTATATGATAAATTCACCCAATGTAGATTACATGTGAGTTGTGTTTTCATTCAGTAATGACTTTGTAACAATCTAGAGGTATCAATAGTTTTGAAGAATATGGAGATTCTCTTTCAAGTGTGGAAAAATACACGATGTTTTCATATCAAATTAGCATATAACTACTTTGAAACTCACGATTAAGAGCATACCAGAAATTGAGTAGTGCAGATAAACCTGATCAATTTGGTTGATCAATTGAGTGATGAAAATTTCGAAAATATTTTCCGAAAAATGACATTTCAATTGCTGAAATTCAACTGGACAGATAGTTCGGAAGAAAATGAATAGAAATTTTGATTTTGATATACCCCAATCGTTATCACTAAACTACATCAGTGGCTCTTAATTCTGTAGGCATGTTGAAATTGAATATTGAAATAGTGGAATTTATCACATTGTCAAATTTGCACGTAGATTCATGTTCCAAAACCGAAGAAATGTCGAGTGGGTAAGCTACACAGTATCACGGAAATAAACTTAAAATAATGGATCAATCGTGACTCGTGGTGTAAAAAATCAATTTGTGTCGAATCAATGTCACGACCGGTTGATGTGATGCATCTATCTGTCTGTACGGTTCCTCCTTCGAAGAAACGAGATTCATTTTCCTTTTCCTTTTCCCTTTTAGTCATACAAAGTCACGACCGCAAAGAATGACTTGGATCTATTATTATATCGGTCATTCTTCACGGAGGAGAAACACTAATCGATGAATGATGGTGCGATAATAAATCTTGCAGTCTGAAGTTGAAATGCAATCGGATTACTATTAGAACAATAATAAAAACGCAAAAATATTCGTTGTCATTTGTTCTCTTAAAACTAAACATTTAAAGTTTTAATATGATTTGTAAAAATTTGTTCTAAACAAAATGTGAATGTGGCTATCAAGATATAGGTCTAAGGCCCCCTTTTACCAATCTTAGTTAGGGTACTAATCCACCAACTATTAATTAAAGGTACGAAAATAGCATAGGTAACCAATGGTGATAAGAAGTTAATCCGCTAACTATTGCTTAATCCATGTTTCGTAAAACTGGGCCCAAGTACACAAAAAAAGTAAAATACATTTTATTTTACCCCCCCCCCCCCCCCCCCCCCAAATTGACCAGTTATGCCAAAGCGCTTCGCAAAAGGTCTCTATACAACTAGAATATTACATTAAATGTGCGATAAGATGGTACAAACAGTAATACAAACCCAGTGATGTGTACCAGATATCTGTAACTTTTCGTCCTTTATCGCCTACCAAAACAAAATGAAGTTTTATAATTATTATATAGCATTTTTATACATTACGAATTCTTATATCATTGTAATTTGGTTATTTTATACGAGTAGTTGAGAATCAGACCTCTTTAAATGGGCACGGACTATCAACAAGCACGGGCTAGGAGTAAAGTGGAACAATTGTAGTCGATTGCATACGTGCACGTACAGCCACGGTAAATTACAATTCTTATTTGAAGTAATATATAACTCTCGGATTTAGACAACATAATAACTTGTAGGTCTTACAGCTGAGCTGGGTTTATATATATATATATATATATATATATATATATATATGTGTGATTTACGTGTCTCATCCATACAGATAGCACGGGCACTTTCCCGGCTTCCCAAACCGACCCAAACGTTCACAATTTCATCAAGGCAACGTTTTTTTTTATATAAGCCTTTCGCGGTCAGATTTCAGTTATTGTAGACTGGTTAGAACGAGGGTGCACGGATTTATAAGGTTTCTTTTAGGCAGATCAAACGTGAATAGACGAACAAATAGGATTTGATTTACAAAAATAAATTATTGGTATATAATGTATTTTTAGAATTTGAAGCATTGAAATGGATTTTCCGCTTTCGGAGGTGTATAGAATTTGCCAAGTGGTTCTTTCCATATTAAATAGATTGAAAATGAAAAGTCAGCTGTATATAGGCTCTGAATAAGAAATTTGAAGTTATTTTGTAAGTTGGTTTGTGCCGCATAAGTTCTAGGTTCAATTTATTCGGTCTTAATTCTAAACAGTCTGTCCAGTTATTATGGAACTATATAATATAAATTGTTTTCATTCAAATAATCTATGATATTGACTTGTTGGAGCTTTGCAAATTGATTTGAACCCCGCAGACCGCAATTCGTATAGCTGAAAGTGACAATATTCACAAAATAGGCCTACGATCCATTTTGCCATTTGTATTGTAGGTTCAACGGCGAAAATTCCTTCCTCAATTGAAACGTGCTGCGAGATCCACGATTTGAACGTCTATTTAATTTGTCAATCCAATCTACAGAGTACAAACTAATTCCACTCGAAAATCTACAACCACGTACGAAACCACGTCTGCAATTTATACAACAGCGCTTCGGGAACGTATGCATATACATATATAGTTACATAAAAAAAAAACTATCCAAAGTAAATGTTATACAAATTCATGCTAGAATAAGTTTTAGAGAGTACAGAGAATAACTAATATGCATTTTAATCATACCCAACAAACTAAAGAGCTATAATGGAAATTTGTCTAAAATACTCTTCAGTATACAGAAACTCATTTCATGAATTAATAAAATGTATTCAAAGCTAACTTTTCACGGGCCAATGATATGGCGGGGAAAAGAGTTAAGTTTTTCTCGTTTTCTTCGTTTTGAGTGTGTGTGCAAGGTGGCAGCGGGGTGGGGTAGACGGGAAGGGAGTAATTTCCCCGAGGAGTTGGTGAGAAAAGCTAGGCTTATATACTCTCCCATGTCTGTGGGAGCGCATCTGCTTGAGCTAGAGGAAAGCGTTCGCCCCGCCTCATTTACGATTATATATCAGCAGGAAATGCGTTTACATTAAATTATAATAATAGTTATCATAAATAGTGGGGGGTATAGGTGGGTAGTGGGTGAGGGTGCCCACAAAGACCATTATTTCAATTTCAACATGTAGAATATCGCTCGTAGGGAGAATTGTTATTATACATTTAAGATTATTACCCAAGGGTATTTTCATGTGAAGAATTGTCTGTAGTCGAATTAGTAGAATTACGTACAAAATGGTTCTACAATAGACGAGAAACGAAATCATATTGAATCAAAATTCGAATGATATTTTTGAAATACTTGAAAATTGTGAAAATGTAAAAATGTATTCATCCGGTGATAAGAAAAATCATCAAAACACTATAACTATAGAATGAGAAAAACGTTTTGATTTTGGTCAATTCCGCTACGGATCCCAATAAATATCCAATCATAGATCAAAGGAGTATATCATTGGTGTATAATTCAATGTTTTTCATGTTCTACAAACGATTTTTATGGCGAACAAACACATTTGATTCACCAGAAAAAATAACAAACCCATATGTTTGGGATCGAGTTTGCGCCAGAGCTCTAAATAGTGCAGTTCGAATCAACATTGCACACGTTGAACGAAAAAAATACCAACTGCAAACGGATGAAACGACACCAATTTCTGTCCACAGAATGCACACGAGTCTTCGCTATCATCGACTCTCGATAGAGAGAATGTGCGAATATAAAACCAATAATGAAATAATTGAAATACCTCCACACAGAATAGTCGAATCAAAACACAGAAAATCCTCATATATATATATATATATATATATATATGAGCAAAGCACGTTATCGACAGTTCACCTTCTGTTTTTGAAATGATTGGTATCACATCCTCTCCAAGATTCATCCACTCGCTAAATCCCCAGAGGTTTGACACATCTCCATCTGTTGGAGGCTGCTCGTGTTGGATATGAGCTGAGAACGTATATAGCTATTTCCAAATTCAAGTAGACACTTTTCACTTGACTTTTTATTCAATTCTCTCCATATAGACTCCGCGAATACAACCTATAAGCCTGGAACGGTCCAGTCGATTAAAACAGCATTTTGTCATAATTAAAATCAACATTTTTATCTTTTTTTTTTTAATAACATCGAAACTTGATACAAAATCATTGTTCCCCAATTAAGGCTATGGATGAAAGATATTATAAATTATAGATATTATATATTATATATATATTATATTATAATTATAGATATTAGGGATATTATAAAGATATTAAAGATTTATATCTAGACTGACGCATGTATATACTGGCCTAATCTCACGGATGTGTTCGTTAGATATTGTACAAAATTGTGTAAAATGAGCCATCAGTTTTCATTTTTCAATTTTTATTTTTTATTCATCACAATCGAGACTTGATGCAAAATCGTTGATCCCCAATTGAGGCTATGGATGAAAGTGGGATCGTATAGACGGGGCACCACAGGAACGATCTTACCACCAATAAAACAAATGTAAATATTTTACGCTGGTTGGGACAAGAATTTTCACTGAGCTATTCAATATTCATAACTTATTCTTCCTTAGAAATGATCTAACTGATTTCGTCAAAAAAAACTATAGTTCCAGTCAAGAACTTTTGTTCGACAAAATGTTGTGATCGATTCGATTGTCTGTACGATTAGCGGAACACACAAAAAATCACATACTGGTAGTCCGGTACCCAATCTGCAGACCCCACCAGTAATTACGCCACTGATTCTATATTCATCAGAACATGAAAAATCGATCTTTCTCGCGATTTTAATGAAAAATTACATTCCATCTCTATCACTTATACCTCGAAGGGTAAAAGTGAATATTGACTTTTCAAAATCCACATTATACTCCCGATTATTTCCTTCGTCTCTCATATAGGCCTACGGGGTGTTTCAATTACAATTATATTCTCAATATAACGAAACAAATCATAAGTCGTCAGACTCTCTCTTCTCGAATATCTGTGCAACCAACGCAATCAAATAACGTTCGAACTCACACAAGTCTATATACTATAGAATTTAATTTAATTTAATTTCCCGAGTGGACGTAGTTGTTAATTAGTGCACTTTTCAATTAAAATACTGATTCTTTATCGTGATTATACGTATGATCCACCTTTTCAATTTTTCATTATTAAATAATTGGATATCAAGTTGTACTTTTTAGTTTTTACACGAGTACGTGCACTGGTGACTGTCTATCCGTTGGTATACTGTAAGATTTCGAATTTCAAATTTTAACGAACGTTGACATTACAGAAAAAAATTGATGATGATGTACGTTCAAATAGTGAGAATTGTATGATATCCACATCAAGAGCGGGGTCAAAATGTAGATTGAATAAATTAAGCAAATTGAACAGTTGAAATAAGATGGATTGTAACGAAATGTCGGACGTATTTCCATTGCGTCTTGTTGAGTAATAGCCTGAATTAAGCTGATGATGATCCTCACAATGGCCAGAAGACAGCCAATTTATATCTTCATATTCCTTATATATTTATATATATCTTAAATTTTCAACTATTCAACTAGTTTAATGAATCAACTTTTAATAAATAATTACTTATTCCTGGGCCCGGATTCACAAAGAGTCTTATCTTTAGGACGTCGTAAGTTAGGACAATATTGTACTGAGTTGAGACCAATATTGGTCTTGTTTCAGTAAAATTGTCCTATCTTGAGACCAATATTGGTCCTAAATCAGTAAAATGACAACTTCAGACGTCCTAAAGATATGACTTTGTGAATCCGGGCCCAGTAGTTCAACTCTCTCTAGTTTGAACCGTCTTATAAAATATAATTCTTTCTACGTTTGAATTTGAATGAAAATAAACTAATTTGAAGTAAAACAATCGAGTATTAATTTCAGTAATAGGAAGCATTAATACAATAAGATATGGAGGCTCCGATCGACCGTCTAACGACTCGATCGATCGAAATCTTCATTCTAACCTATCCTATCCGAATAGCGCACGGGTGGTTCACGCCTCCATATCTCTTGGTTACAAGCATATAGTTTTTCTTCATTCCATGTTATATTGCATTCCCGTCCAATGGATTCTTGAATTAAATCGACGGAAAGTAGTTTACGATGCGTTTCACGGAACATCAATAGCCAGTCTACTCCGATTGAAGACCATGAGTATCCTTCTCACACAAACACACAAGTAAATTAAAAACAGGTCTTTGTTTGACTTTGAACCGAATCGAGTGACTTACCACGTCTACTCAGACTTGGTGAGAAGTCTCGACTGCCGAGGTGGTCTACTTCATATCCACGAAAGAAGGTAACGAGCGACCGTCTCTTCCATCTAACATCATTAGAGCACGGGTGGTTCGCGCCTTTTTCTTTCGTGGATACGAGTGTATACGATCAAAAACGAGTACGTATAGTCGTCAACAAGCTTACCTGTAACAAAGGAGAGATGTAATTAGTAAAACACTCGTTACACGTATCGGGTGGTGAAACGGAATCGTAATTCTAGTCTCGACACACTATTTTATTCGGTTTCCAGTCGGGAAGCAAGTTTATATTGCTATTACGTCATTCACGTGTAATAATGGGAAATCATAAAACAAAATGAGAATGCAAAAATATTCTGAAAATTGATGTTCATATAGGCTACACATCAATACATACATAAACATTTTTTTTTACAACTCAATTTCAATTTTTCAATTTCAACATATTTTTTATTCTCATTGATAATATAACATGACAAATGAAAATAGAATTACACACATGGAAATAATAACAAAATAAATATACATACGATATGGGCCTACCGGTGGTATGAGAAAAATGAAGAAAACTGCCAAGAATGCGAAAAAAGTTGATTAAATAATAAAAGCCCGTATAAGAACGAATTCTTGTGTGCGGGCAACATAACAACTCTCAATGATGAATTTTTTATTTTCCATTTTTTCTTACATTCGAATTGACCATTGTAGATGGGCGTGACTTATACGAGGCAGGGGAAATTTTAGATACTTTGATTGGTTATTTTCCTATTTCCCCTGCTTCACTGTCCACTTGATTGGTTTTTATATTTTGTGACATCACGAGGGCGGACGATCTACAATGGTCAATTCAAACGCGTGCATATTCTGCAACCACCATGGACTTATGGGAAACAAAAATACAGTGAATACCAATATAGTTAGTCTCTTATTATGAGAGGAGAGTGATGTTTCAACGACAAGTAATTTCACTGTATTCTCGGAATGTACGCTACTAAAAATAAATTATCAAGGCCCCAATAAAATCCTAAGCAAGATTCAAGTTGATTTCTTAGAAATTCCCGCCAGTACGGAATGCCCATGTACTGCTATAAAATTATATTTATATATATGAATACCAAATGATAAATTTTTCAACCAAAAATATATGACATTATTTATATATATATATATATATATATATATATATATATATATATATATATATATATATATATATATATATATATATAATTATATATATATATATATATATATATATATATATATATATATATATATATATATATATATGAATATATATATATATATATATATATATATATATATATATATATATATATATATATTGAACCTATATATAGATCATCATTCCTCTCTTCGCCCTTTATTCTTTCTGACATACCCTCATTTACCGTTCTTTCAGAATCCATAACATTCTCCATCAACAATAAATAACGATTACGTATAGTAATATTTTGTTACCCCGAGTTCGGCTGTTCATCCATTTTGGTCGACGTACATTACGTGAGACATGCAAAGCCTCATCTTAGAACCGATCACTCGAATTTTACTCACAATGCATATTATAAGGGAGGAGGGGGGGGGGGGGTGAAGGAGGGGGGATCACGTGATGCCTCGATGTGGGATTAATATATCATATAATGTCACATCAGTCAAGTGTATCAGTGACCTGTTGAATCAAATCACGTTCCACTTCTGGATGTTTTTTTTGGGGGGTAGGTGGGGGTGGGGGGTGATCATCGATTTTATTTTTCATTCGATCATTTGAAAGGCGTGAATTCGCGAGATGTCAAAACGTTGTGATTAGGTGGAATGCATCACCAAATAAAGGCATGACACATGTGTCAATTCGTTTGATACGAATGTGTAATTAAATTTGGTATAATTAAAAAAATAATCAATTAGTTTCAATTAGAAAGTGTTGTTACAATTTGTTTGAGGAATTACAACTTGGGATTGACTGGAGTAGCATGACGAGTGAAGTGATGGATATGTTTGGCTTATTGCGTGAAGAAAATCGAGAATTGACATGATTTATCTGAACTCGCGTATGTGCAATTTGATGATTAATGACTATTTATTCGCACAAAAAGAGGGGGAGAAATATTGTCATTGCACTTTCTATATAGTATATACCTATGATTTATAGGCAGTGTCATGGCTGTGGATAATGTTGTGATAAATATAATATATATATATATATATATATATATATATATATATATATATATATATATATATATATATATATATATATATATATATATATAGAGAGAGAGAGAGAGATATATATATATATATATATATATATATTCATACCTATATACTATTAAATAGGTAACGTACGATCATTTCTAGGACTCTTTGTTCGAAATCAAAACCATCAGACTAAAGGACGAGTAATTAACATTTTTTATTCGACCCACCATAGTTATAAATAGCGTTAAGACACAGCTAGAAAAGTACACAACAAAGAATATGTGGTCTACAATTGATTATGATGAAATTGAATCAAATAGCAGACGTAACAGAAATCATTGATCCAGTAGTAGTTTATACTGTTTTGACTTTCAGCCCATTTAATAGTGTCTATAAACGTAAGCACTCGCTTAATGTACTCGAGTATACAGCAGGATGCACTTTATTCTACACGTAACAGTGCTATATAATACAAAATTCCACAACTTTTCGAAATTATATTTATATTTCATTAACGACAATTCTGATGGAGTGAAATAGTGACACGGGGGGGGGGAGGAGGGAAGAAGGGTGTTATATATCATAATTTTTATATGATCCACTATGCGTAGAAGTGCACTTCGCGATCGTTAATTCGTGTTTTCGATTAGTGCCGGTTATTGGGCATCAACTACCACACATTTATTACCCACTCATATCGTCATTCATAAAACTCCCCCTCCCCCCCCCCCCCCTCTCTTCCCTACGACCAACATTATTTTCCCGCGCCAGAGCAGAAGTAACGCTAGATTGCATTTAGAGATGACGATTCGCAAGAAACTTTTCGTAATCACCCGAAAAACTACGTCACCGTGACGCGTTAACGACCATAAGAAGGCTGAGTCCACATGTAGTCGAGCGACATTTATTGGGGGTAAAATTATAACCATCAAATGAATGAAGAATGAATAGAATATCAAGAGTTTCCTCCGCAAGTCAATATGTGTTTTCGTCATATGTACACGACCTCGGTTTCAATTATCCGAGTAACAACTAGTCTGTATATGTAACAAATCTAGTAACAACTAGAGCATCCAACTAGTCTGGCAAAGTGATGTCCAAGACTTCGATTATTTTCCTATCGAGCTCATAATTCACCCAAGTATACCAAAAATTTTAATCCCGAGTAAGTTTAATTACGTTTACGATTAGATATGTTTGAACGTTTATGGGAGTTGATTCATCAGGTTTTTGTCGTCACTTTTACCAAAGTGTGACATGTCAAAATTCTGATATTGGAGAAATATAGACATCAGATCTTGAAATGTGATGTCAAAATTCTTATATTGGAGAAATATAGACATCAGATCTTGAAATGTGGTTTGAAATGAGTGAAAATGTCTTTTAAAATCATCGAACTCATAAAAAAACCACAACTCACAGTCAATAGATTTGTGTTCGTTTTTTTTCAGACAACCTCACACTCTCTTGGATACAAGTATATACAGATACTTCATAGGGATTTTTAAAAAATGTGCGAATTTAAAAATCACCTATTTTTTTGAACACTTTTGTTAAAAATTCAGTCTGAACAGCGATTTTAGAAATTTGATATGAATTTTAGCTTTTAAAAGGTTTTAATTGCCATATATTCATAGATCGTTATCCATCATTTTCGCTTTATTTTCATATCATGTTCATGTTATCGTTTATACTAATACTTTCTCAATACAACGCATTTCTTATACAATACATATTTTTTCAATACATTTTCTACCATCAATTTTTTACTCATCATTCATGTTGAAATCATCATTATTATAGTATATTTGATTTTTTTGACCTAATTCATCATCATTCATTATTCTGTGTTTATATTTGAAATGTTTATTATTGTATTTATATTTCATCATCATTATTTATATTCGGCAACCATATATCATGACATATAGTATTTATTCGATGAAGATTTATTTATACATATGAAGGTTGATTTTTCAAACACTTTATAGACAGATGAAATAATTATTTTTCTCTCCAAGTTGAAGTTTCCAGCCCATTGGGAGCGCGATATACGAACAGACAGGTAAGCACGACAGGAAGTGACGAGGTAGACGTGTAGTGTGGAGACAGGCGCGATCAAGAAATGCAAACAGCTGATCCGGAAACAGAACTAAATGAGGGAAACACAATGCGTGGGAATCGAGGAGTGGATAAATATAAGAGGGCTCCGCCTTACCACATTGTGATAACTTTGAAACTTATAATATTATGGTGATGAAGATATATTGAAATTAATGTATCAATCATAAGTATCGGTGAATAGTTAGATGATTGAAGATTTTTTTGTTTTTAGACAGCCTCCATACAAGACTTTGCTTCACGCGGGCTTCTTGAATCATCAATATACCTAAATTAGAATTGTATTTAGAATTTTTAAATGTAACTGCAAAATAGTGTTATATCTCTTTGTATGTATATGTAGAAGCAAGAATAAAATGATTTGAAGTTTAATTGAATCGAACAATGATTTTGTATCAAGTTCGAAGTCCAAGAAATAAAATCATCACCATTGGAAAAAAAATCGCTCCAAGCTTTTTTATGAGAAAATTCGATTATGAAATGCCTGATTTTTCATTAATTTCTTATATTCATATGAGATTTTAACGACGCGCTGTAACTACCAATGACCATGGATCTATTGGTGTCACTGAATGATGCGTGAGATGATGGGAGGATGAGATGAAAGGTTACTTTATTCGGTGATTTTAGATAGTGGGAAGGAAACGATTGTAAGAAATCTGAACCATCACAGTGTTCACCCGAACGACACGGGAAAAATACGAAAATTATCTGTCGACTAAAAACTCGAAAAATATTTATATCCATATAATACATCAATCAGTGTTGTCTTACCAGAAACATCATTGAATTTATTTCAAACAAATATCAGTCAAGTTTTCCTGCTGATTTTATGTACAATTTGAAAAAAAAAACTATGTGAAATGTCCACGCCAATGTCAAAGCGAGAGTTCACGTCGGAAAATTCGAAAATTTCTGCTCAATTTATAAAGATTAAATCCAATCACGCAGGACAGCTCGAATGAGATATTTCATCCAGGATTCCGTCGGCTTTGATAAAACGCGTCACACGTTAACAAAAAGGGAGGGGGTGAGGGGTTGTGAATGGAGCACATGACACATCAATGACGGTAAAAAAAGAAAGACAGGAAATTATATTTTTTTCTGATCACTGGAAAGCCATGAATATGACACAACACCAGGGGGGAGGTTGCCCTTGATAACTAACTAATCAATCGTTGACAACGGACCAAAAAAAATCAAAATATCAGGAAGAATGAACATTCTTTTCTCGATGTATTCACATGTTAGAAAAATAATACTTTCGAAAAACCACCAAAAATGTACTTATTCATAAGTACACTCCAATTCTTTACTTCTGTATACACAGTTTACGGTTGTACTAATTATTAAACGCACACATACTCTATAGTCTTTTTACATCACTTCATACAAGGGGTGTTTGCATCTCATTCTCCATTTACACACCAATGTGAACTCTTTGTAGTGTGATATTTTCTAAAAAGAAAAAAAAAATCCAAGTCAACAGCGGAGTGGCAATCGAAGTGTGAGAACTTCCAGTTTGCCGTGTCCACTGACAACCACAACGCATTGTTAGCCCATCCAGTCGTACCACAACCAATAAGACAAGTGGTTTCCAAGTATAACCAATGTTTACTACACGCTTCCAAAAAGTCAGGAGAGCATTTTTATCGCACACGCAATTCCACTACAGATTTATACCCGAATCGGAATCGAACAAAATAAAAACGTTTTATTGTTTACACAACAACAGTATCTACTTCCGGTTTTTATAGACGCAAATATAAATTACCTCCACTTGAACAATCCAAGAAACCACAACTAGTGCGTTTTTTATTGCTATTCACCTGACGTTAATAGGCGATACCGAAAACAAAATAGCACTCTTATTCGATGATAGTGATTGTGTTTTTTTCACTCCCCTGTGGACAACCGTAAGTCGATCCCCGAACGCAGCACCCAGGAAGTGGCTTCACCCCCGCCTCCACGATCAACCTCCCCCCCTCCCCCCCCCCCCCTCGCCGCAGTGGTATACCATTAGAAGAGCTGGTTACACCGGAAAGCACTCAACGGCGTCGTCGTCAAAAGAACCCGACGGAGACGTTTCAAAAACACATACAATAACCCACAAGACTAACACCCCCCCCCGCCCCCTCCCCGCCATCGTCCTCATCTATCAACTTTCCTTTAAGTACACTCTTATTCTAGTTACTTTATAATACGTCACGTCACCAATCATCGTTACAATCAGGAGAACAATGTGGAGGATTCGAACATCTATTGTTGGATTTTGTGGAACAGGGCGAGGGAGGATTCCGATCGATAACAGCATTAGGCAGCACAATTACAAAGGAAATGAATCAAGGGTTGTCAATTTCAATTTCGTTTCTAACACGTCTTGTCAAACGAACTGGAAACTGTGTTATGTTCGTCTTATTTTTATTGTCGTGTCGACGCTTTTGTGTGGAAGATTCTGTTTTGTCTCTAGATAGGGGTTGTTTCGATTCAATCTCGGGAGAAGATGATATTTTTTTATTTTATTTATCTAATTTCATTATAATTAATCTACTTTGATGCATGATGAATGTGATGATTGAAAATGTGAACAATTGGCTCACATTCATTTCAAATTTTGTCAACAGGTAATTATTATATTGAATGTTACTTTATATCGTTTTTTTTTTTTGGATTCATCTATATATTTAACAACCCTCACAACATCACTTGACATCACAGCTCACACCCTGAGCATAATATTTTTCACACGAACCCTGCACAATTGATTATTATAATATCATTAAACTGTTCTTTTTACCATTTTTGATACTTTTTCTAATATTTTACTTTATATAATTTGTATGTCTCACATGTACTGTACCTAATTTGTAATTTGTGTACACCCACAGACAAGCCTGTTTCAGGCTTTGTGGTTATTTTATGAGCGTAAAACACTATAGGCCTATAATATTGTACGAAACTATTCAAATAAATAATTAAAACAAAATGGTTCATGATCAAGCGTATTCCATTCACCATTCGCAATGTCTAGATCGAAAACAGAAGAAGTATCAAGAATGGTAAATGTACGTGGAACCACGATTAATAAAATATTCCATTTCCCATTTCCGTTTTTTTTTTCAAAAAATATATATTTCGTAGCTGAATGAAGTCAAAAGATTCTCTACATTCTTTCCATTTAGACGAATGATTAAACTCTTCCAACCGAATATCCGATTCTTTTCTCTCTCAGTGGTATCTAATTCGCACATTTTCCGAGTGGAATTTTCTATACTTCGGGAAATTGAAACCATACGCCGATAAAACGTCCGACTGAATAAAACTACGATCACATTCCAAAAGTTGACTTTAGAAAAAAGAGAATATCGCGCGCACTGACTGTCGTCTACGCCTAACAAGAGAAAATTTGATGTTATTCAACGAATACTTTCTGAAAGTATAAGGTGTGCTGACAATTCATGCAGCATCACTATGAAACGACGGAATCAATGTGAATGGATAAAAATGTCGAGTGATATTTTCAAAAAACACCGTTCAATACACAATCTGGGCTACAGGAATATTATCTTTATCCAGTCTTCAAAACATGCCCCATAGGCCATTGTTAGCTTACTAAAGCTGTATAAACAACCAATATTCAACTTTAAATATTTATATAAACCGGAAGGGGCGTTTTTTCTTCAAAATAAAAAACACAACCCTCAAAGACATGATCCATATCTTCTTCGAACAGCTCACATCGTCCGACATTTTTTTTTTTTGCATGATTATTTTACAACGTACAGGATAACAAAAGATCGTTTTCGCCCCAAAAATCAACGGAGTATGATTTTACACTAGACACACACAGTCACCCTCAGCAAACCCCCTACCCCCCCTCCCAATACACTTAGGTGCCCCTCCCCCACAAGTTGAAAGACGCCCTTGTCCGTTGACATAAGAGATTGTTAAAGAAACTACCCCGCAATTCTGTTCAAAAAAAAAAACGTCAAGAGAAGAAACGTGATCAAAATGCGGGGAAAAGTGAAACCCAGAAATTATCTGAAGACGTTGTATAGGTTGCCACGTGCCGTATTAGAAAAAAGCAGAAATTGCGTCACGAATTCACAATTGTCTGTTAGAAAAGATGAGGCAATATATTATGGGAATACAAGAACGAAAGGACATACAAGAATACGGAAGAACAGAATAAATTCTTGAAATATACAGGCTACTTGAAAAAAAATATATATACACAGAATGCCGAATATACAAATTAAGATCTTTGAAAAACTCTAACAAACATTGTTATGACTTCAGACTCCACAATATTCCTTTACTCTCAATTTCTTTGAAATGAAAATTCATTCATAAAATATTTTTCTGGCATATCACAGTTCTGTCGCAAAGACAACAACCGATTCATGATTTTCTTTTGGAAATGTATTCATGAAAATTTTTTAAAAAATGGATGAATTAAAAAATCAAGTTATGCAGCTAAAATATCATATATGTCCACTGTCTTTCACTGTCTATTCTGTATGTCTTTCTAACCACCATACTTCTGTATTTGTCATTTCACAAACCAACTGATGAGTAATGTGAAGCAATGTCTAATTCTTCAACGTATTTCTCATACACATATACTTCTTACTTGCCACTCATAAAATCCATATTACCTTATACCACTAAAAACGTACATTAGGCCCTACCTATAAACTACATTCAACATAAAATAAGGTCATGATAAACCGAACGCAAATTTTAAAAATATTTCCACTTCAATAATATGCACCAACACATATATGAATAACAGACGTGTCACATATGAAACTGAAAATATTCACAGTTCTAGCAGAAGACCCTTTTTTGTTACACCCAAAAGTCTATTTCAACATTTCGAACACAATGCGAATGTCACAACAATGACATGTCACACAACAATGGCAAGATGTCACCTGACTAAACTCTCGCTTCGTGAAGCAAATGTCGCGTGAATCTGGGAGGATGTATAGGATGGTAGTAGATAAATATAGACAGCTGATGTAGTCACGGGAAGGAGGAAGCAAAAGATTCACCTCGTCAATCTCGTGAAAAGTCGAACACACTTTCACGAGAAAAACACAAGGGATTGTAATATTATTGAGAATGAACAATATGAAAAATTCGATTCGATTTGAAGGCGAACAGAGATGACACAGATGTGTCCGGACTGACTGCATTTGTCGATTGGGTTCGAGAAAACAGAACAGATTTTCTAGTTCAAAATTGTTTTCATTTCTCAAATATATGGTGAAACTTCGAAAACGAAACTAACAGAAGAGTAACAAAGAAAATGGACGAGGAATAGAGAAAAATAATAGAGCATAATAGAGTAAATATAGTCAAGAACAACGAAATGATGAACAGTCCTTAAAAAATATATGCTTTTTGGAGTTCCGTCTATACAAGAAAAAAATGTAGACGATTATGTATCACAATTTAAAATGATGCCGTAATAAATATTGAACCTATTTGGGTCCGGTATTTTGAACTGATAGTGGATTAGGTCAAAGTTGGCGGATCAACTTGTCAGTTGGTTACGTAAGCCATTTTCGTACCTTGACTAATTAGCAGATTATTACTTAGCCAAGAGTTCGTGAAACTAGGTCTTAGTCCTAACAAATTATATAACCACAACGAAACCATGCACGAGTTTACTCAAGGTAGGATAAGGAATATTGATTGTATGTTACAATCCCTGTCTTAATACGGTTTCTTCATATTACAATCAATAAACCTACTCAAAAATAGATTTCTGAAACCACAATGAATTGTTCAATAAATTATAGTCATTCGATATTTTGCTTCCTTGACAGTCAGAGACTCAAGGGCATATGCGCTATCTATATGGTACATCAAATCTATTTCGAAACGAATACATCCTCGACTAGTGCCAAGTACATTTTGCAAGAAAATGTTATGGATATCGATTGGCATGCAAGTTTGATGAGTCTTTGCTTATATATGAGATGGATATCACGCAAATGAAACATGGCACATGGACGTGAGGGATTACATTGACACGACAAGTCTAGCAATCACAGAAACCAACTCTAGTCGCATTTCACGATTGGAAACTACACAAGTTCTTAAAAAGAAAACTGCACGTGGAAATCTCATTTTCTATTCTCTGGGATGCCTTGCAGACTTCGCGAGTGACGCCATGTTTTAAAAGGGTTATATTGTCTAGCTGTTTTTATCTGTTTTCCTTACGAAAATCGAGTTCCTCTTCCTCGGGGCTATTATTCCCTGCGAGGGTTTCTTCCCTATTATCCCCTGGCTGTCATAGGGACTGTAGCCCATCAATCTCTCCATCTATCCCGGCGTTGTCACCATTTGTTGTAAAAGCGAAACGTGCGAACGTCAATGGTGAGTGATGGACGAGCACCGAGGTTCGTGTCGTTATCCTTTGCTAGACAACGGGTACATCCCCCAAAGTTTTATTCTCTTCAATGTCAGCTACGATCTCCGCTGTTTCGTCATGTCTATAGGCAGAGGCATTTCAGGACTTTTCCTTCTTATCGCGGATTATGTCCTCTTCATTCTTTCTTTCTTTCTTTCTTATCGCGTTTTCCATCAACGAAGTTGCTTTTGTGAAATCTTTTACGCGAATTTGGTTTCCACTGCATAACCTCAACCTAATTTGTTTCATCATTTCACGCATCGCATTAAAATACATCAAGAAGCTACCTCTCTCTCCTTTTACCATCCCTTAACTTCTAGAATTATTCATGTTCAGACACGTTTCAAACTCATTTTCGAAAAGATGATAATCTTGAACAAGATATTTAAATATATGCCCCGAATCCTAATAAATTTGTAATAAGAAAACGGATGTCTCGCAATCGCATAGCAGATTCAAGCACAATACTGTGTAAGCCTACTACTTCTGTGCGTACTTCATCACTATTCCATTATTTTAGATAAATGCATTACAATAATTCAAACTCCATATACTCCATATACACGACGCACACGTAGGAAGATCAGCATTTTAACGATAGATGAACGATATGATTTAATTACATTCATTCCACCACATATTACTATATTTGTAACTATAACTGTAATTATAACTTATAACGAGTCTTTGCCACCACGTGCCACTGTGTAAAAATAACTGAGCTTCCACTCATTGATCGGGCGACAAGTGAACGTGCCCGATCGATCATCTCTTATCGAGTTTGATTTTCACAGACGTCTCTGGATCGGAGGCATCGACGACGGCTGAAGGGATCAGCCCCAACTTCTTCCAATTCGTTTTCGACACCATACATTTAATGAGTGGTGTATATATATATATATATATATATATATATATATATATATATATATATTCCTTTTTTTTTCTTTTTTTTTTTCTTCTTCAAATCTTACAATCAGGGATGTTTTGTTCATTAACCCTGCAAACTTATGAAGTTGAATCTTCCTCATGTTTGTAATTTCTCTGTCACAGTCACAATATTTACCCTACCCTCCCTTCACCTACCCGGACTCCCCCCCTACCGACGACACATTCTAACCACGAGCGTAGCTCAAAGGAAGTGGAGCTTTTCATCAACTTTGTGAACCATAATGATCGTCACACCTCGCCAGCTTTTGTTTACGTCTCGACACCTGACATGCAGAGTCGGCATCGAAGTCTTCAATCACCGTTGAACCGTCACCTCATTCATTGATTGGGTCGATTAATTAGGTCACAGACTAACGCTTCCGCACTCGACCAAATAATAAAAAAGAAGTTCCTTCATCGAAGATTTTTTTCTACATTTTTTTTTTTTTTTTTGTTACGTTGGCATTAGTTTATAGGTTGACATTTAGCAGCTGACTCTCGTCAATATATACAGGGTGTGTGAACTGTGTCAAGCGTGGTGAACCGTAAAAACGAAAATGAGTTCAATTCTTTTGTTTACGCGATGGTTTTTGTCTGTTTGCTACAAACATAACTAATTCCACGTGAAGCTTGGCCAGAATAATTGGAGTAGAAGTTGAATAAACATCGTGAATGATTAAGGAACGGAAATAAGAGGATACAATTTCGTACCGCAACGGAGAACGAATGTGAAATTGGAACCATATCTCTGTTATATATTTCGTTCTTCATTCGTACCGTACACAAATATAAAATAAATTGTGGGTCATTTGAAGTACTAGTCAATTTACAAACATAAATATGGGTTATAGGCTATGTTTTTTTATATATATTTATATTGAGTTCAACGTTGCACTGGACTGATGACGACGATCTATTAGCGTCGGTGAATGACATATGAGATGATGTGATGAAAAGTTATTGTATCAGGTGTTTTTGGATAGTGAGAAGTGGCCCACTGTTGAGGAACCATCCCAGTGTTGACCTGAACAAGATGGAAACGACGAAAAAGAAACTGTCAGCATGGTCGACGATGACGGGAATCGAACCCCGGTTTCCTGAGTTACGGTTCAGTGTACTATACCTACTCGTCACACATGTCTCAGTTGGGTTATATGAAGTACACGTCGATCTACAAACAAGACGGTACACCATGCATATTTGTATATATTTCACTTCCAATTATAGGCCTACTTGGTTCAACGACGCACTGTGATGATGTGATAACTAAGATCTATTGACATCGGATGAATATTTTAATGATATAATAATAAATGAATGAATGAATAAAAATACGATGATGAGGTGCACATTTCTTTGGTAAGTTAATAATGGATATGATTAGTAGGACAGGTATAGGAAGGATAGTGGGAACTAGGAAGGAAGCGGTCGGTCGTGGTCTGTTTTGGAGGCACAGCCTGGCCTCACTCACAAGTTACAGAGGAAGACTTAGGAAAAAACCATGAATATTGATCGTTAAAAGGATCGAAATGGAGCCCGTTCTGCCCCCTAAAGTCGGACATTCAAGACCAATTGGCCATCCGGATATCAAGTTTAAATCTATGACGATCGCTCCATTCGTGAAGACCAACCCCAACGATGAAAACTAAACAAATAATACAATTTCATTCCTTAAAATGATTCGAGCGCGATCCAAAGAAGACTTCAATCAGCCCCGAACGAATTCCCTCCAATTTCCCTAGTAAATACTTGAACGATGCATCTAAGACGGTCGTCTCCTCCATATGGGCGTCGAGTCAACAACAGACGTAAGACAGGCGTCGGTTTTCACGAAAAGGAAAAGGAGGCCGAGAGGGAAGAGGGAAGGAGAAACGCGTCTGGACGCCCTCTCGGCAAATAGATCCAATTGAGTGACATCAGCAAACATTGTCAGGGAAATTATATGGGGGGTGAAGGAGAGAGGAGGAAGAAAATGAGAGGTAATCCTTTGGAATAGACCTTCTTAACCCGAAATCTTTAGGACGACCTCACGAACGTCGGTTTTTCTTGTATATTATCATAACTATCTTGAGTTTCGAGCCTTCACATCGAGAGTAAGACGGGAAGATCCCAGAGGCGTGCTTGGAAGCAACCGAGACAGACCCTTCTGTTTACTTAAAGGGCAAGTAACACAACCAACAGATAAACGTGGTGATGAGATTCGTGTTAATTGGTTTCTTTTTAAATGGAATGAATTGGGTTTGGGATCTTTCATCCCAGTTCTCAGCTGTCCTATAATTAATGAAACCATTTAACCGATTCAATTAGTTGAAAATGAAACCCTGTATCAGCTGAATAAATATACTGTTGAAATGTTAAATGTTAATTGCTACTTGCTATTTCTTGATTGCCAATTATTTTTATTGCGAATAAAATATGCGTGCTCAAACAAAATGCGTAAGCCCTGTAGCTTAGTCGAGAGTTAATTCGTCTTGAAGGAAACTATTTCGTCCTTCTGATAGGTATTCTCATTTTTAGAAGATAGAAGCGGAGAGACAACGGAATTGTCTTTCAGTAATTCAAAACATATTAAACCAATTCGAGAGTATGTATCAATGAATGAGTATGAATGAGCTACGAATTATATTACCATTTCTATGAAACACAATAAGGTAACACCACTGAAGCGAATCGGAATTCGAGTCTCCAATCACTACGTCTGATTAATCGTTTAGATTCCAATTCAGTTTCTTCTTCTGAAAAAGTAATTTCAGAATGGTCCAAGATGAATCAACTTGGGGAACTTTTTTCAAGTTCTACCATTTCTCGCCATCGGATGTTTTAATCAAAATTTAAATTTGGCAAATTTAACCCGAGGGGGGAGAATGGGGGAGAAGGGGGAAGAAGGGGGGGAGGTTAAAAATTTGAAATGAATTAAATGAGTCAATTTAGCAGAGCTCAGCACAAGTAAGTCTAGAGCACGAACAGTACTCTTCGAATACTATGTGTTCATTTATTTCAGTAAAGGTCTATAATTGAATGAACTACACATATTAAACAGTGTATCATCATTTTTACACAGCAAAATACAATAATTCATAAAATAATGGAGATTTACAACTTTACAACTTCGAGATAATAATTAAAACACCTGTGGGCCTTTTAGTAAGGACACTCGGAAATATGATTTTCCTCCATCTTTTTCTCAAGTGCTTTGACTAAAACAATTGAAGAACATCACAACCCTGGAACAATTTTTTTAAATTGATAATCACGATATATTTTATACTCCCAATTTTAGAGAACACTATAAATCATCATCTCAATTCCAGAATTCATAATCAATATATTGTCCTCCAGAGACCATGAGTGGGCATTACCGATTCGATATAAAACAAACAGAATCGAGTAATGTCTACGTCACGACTAAGAAAAAGAGCCTGGTCCTGTTGGACAAATGAATGAATTATAATTTCTGAAATTGAAATGTTATAATTTCTAGATTTCTACAAAATCAGAAAAGTTAATATCATAATTATTCGTTGGAATCTAGATTCGGGATTGTTTTGTCCTTTGAGAATTCACTATTCACTAGTTTTTTTTTACTCTATTTTATAATTCTCTTCCCACATTTTCCTCATCACATGTCAACTGCAGTCTACAATAAATATACCATAACGTGTGTATATAGGAGAGTATCAAATAGAACTCTTCTATGTACACAAAGCAAGGTAGCAATTGTTCCAACTTTCCTACCAACTCATATAATTATCATAATAGCATGCCACTGTACCACATGCATAATATCCAGTGTGACAAACTGCTGAAACGTGCCAACTTGCAATCGTATGCCCCTAGACTACAGTCTATAGACACGTCTAGACGTTTCAATTCCAGTAACAAAACAGCCAACAGGTTAGTACACTGTAACCAACATTACCACCAATAAACGACCCCTTTGAGGACTCTACTTATGACGTCACTATAAGTTGGTGGAAGATGTTCACAATTACAAAAGTAGTCACTGACGTGGAGAAATATTTGTGTGTAGTGATAATATTCATAATGCGATACTCAACTATATAGTTGGCTGCATTTTGGGCCTACATAGCGTATACCATATTATTAAATCATCACTTTATCATTTTATCATTTAAATTTGTGATAGGTAAAGGCATGCAAGATATTATGTTTATGATAATGTCATTTGCGGTGCGTGAACGGAGGTATAGTTTCAAGACACTAATATTAGGGTGGTCGCCCTCCTAGTGCCTCGTCTAACGATCCTTTCATTAATGCTAGGTTTAAAACGACGCACTGTACTGATGATTATATGATCTAATGGCGTCGGTAAATGATGAATGAGATGTTGGGAATGAAAGATCATTTTATAATGCGTTTTTCTATCGTGGAAAGAAGTCAGTAGTGACCTGTTGTCAAGGAACCATTCCAGTATGAATCTGAACGACATGGGGAAGCCACGAAAAACCTCTCGGGAAGGCCGACCAGGACGGGAATCGAACCCCGGTCTCCTGAATGATGGTTCAGGGTGCTGGCCTCTGGCCTCTGGTCCAGACGATTCTTCCTTGTCATCCTCAGCCAATGACTTCGTGTCAAATGTTCGATTTAAAAAACTATATATATTTATAGTATATGTATACCATGAATTCTCAATGATCAGTGACAATAAGGCATTTTCATTATAGCAGTGGTACTTTACCGGCCCTCTATGTTGACTAGACGTGTAATATTGGTTACGAATCAAGAATGGTGGCGGTTTCGATCGACAGTCTCCACAATCAACTAACACCGACAATCGATTGTTTCGAACCATAAATTCACTACGAATGAATCCACTATCCATCATAACACAACCATAAAACAATGCTCGAACACAGTCATTGTTAATAAACTAGCTTTACTTCCCACAGTAGTTTACAGTTCATGTATAATTACTGTTAAATCCGATGTAATGGACGATTACAAGTTAATACACGCTTAATAAGGTAACAATTACACCGTTGGTTTTAACGTCTAGTTATTACATGTCACTTTGAATTAATTGTATGTCTTAAGTTGTCATGTCAAATGACGTATAAAACAATTATAACTCAGTTTCGGTTGAAACCTAGTTCGTGGTAAATTACTACTCGAAGCTATCTGAAAATTACCAATATGGTAATGGGAATTGCATTTGGCACGCAAAATATTATTCAAATACGCGTTAACAATTGACTATACTACTGATAAATCCGCTCACAAATGTCACAAAACATAACAACTAGAGATTGAATAATAGGGATTGTTTACCATGTGAAAAATTTGTCGTTACCAACCAGAGTATCTTCAAATACACACATGATTCAGGTGGCCTGCTGATAAGTCACGCCCATCACCAAAGTGATGAATTGTCGTACAGGTTATTGTTATTTAGGTTATTTATTACAGGTTGGGTTATTGTTTATAGTGTTTAAATATAACAGATTATTAAATAGCGTTTCCATGTAGCCTTTAACAGTGAGAAAAACAGTGGCCTAATGTATGTAGTACATGGCTTACAAAAAAAAAAAAAAAACTTCATACTAGCCACAGAATTGATGGCAGATATTCAGGAATACTATTGGTGAACCTGCCATTGAAATGAACAGCTATTGTGGTCCATTTTAGTTAGTACGACTGATAAACACTATACACACAGCAATTGTCAACGAGGCTTGAAATGCATTACTCGATCGATACAGATGTCTGTATTATCGACACGGTACACGGTATTATATCCGTATCGCACAAACAAGATTCGATGAGGAAACGGATTAGAACGCGGAAGTCGACCAACTGTAGTGTGTATAGGCTTGACCCGGCTTGACCAATCGGAATGGATTCAGTTATTTCGACCAATCCATAAGATACAGCGTTATAATTGAATTCTATTTCTTGCAAATCCTGATTTCAAGTAGATTCGATCAACTCTCGGCCTATAAAAAAGGACTACACTTCTATCGCATTACTGTACGTTCTTTTGGGTTCAGGACCATTCTTTTTGATAGCAAGAATTCGAAGTGACGTACACTTGGTAAAATGAATGACTAAATCTTTTTGAGAGATCGATCTAGGTTAGATTTTTTTAATTATTATTAGTATCATCACTCTTTATGTAACATTGATTATTTCAATTTCATATCATTCCACTATTCAGTTTTTTATGAAATATGTTCTATTCTATTATTTTCATGTCATCATCATCCTGGTTACTTTTGGAGTCAGGGGCCCGTGAAGTTTACATATATATATATATATATATATATATATATATATATATATATATATATATATATATATATATATATATATATATATATATATATATATATAAGTTATATATATATATATATATATATATATATATATATATATATGTATATATATATATATATATATATATATATATATATATATATATATATATATATATGTATATATATATATATATATATATATATATATATATATATATATATATATATATATATATAGTTTATATATATATATATATATATATATATATATATATATATATATATATATATATAAGTTATATATATATATATATATATATATATATATATATATATATATATATATATAGTTTAGATATATATATATATATATATATATATATATATATATATATATATATATATATAAATTCATAAGTTGAAATTTGTGAAAATCCGATAATTGCTGTCTACATTTTCATTTACAGTGTTGTCTCAATAAGAAATGTTTAGATTACAGACTGAAAAGTATAGCATACTTGTATAGATGGCTGTCATCTCATACGACATCATCACAGGTTATAATATTCGTCGTACAATTACACAGGAGAGTTATAATTAACAGATGACTAAAAAATAGTTCAAATAAACGAAAGAAGACATAATTAAAACTGTCTTTGTACGAAAAATAAATAAGCTATCTATGAATGAATATAATTATCTACTATACCATACAACGGAAACTATAGTAATTACAACTCATTAGTATATGAAAAAAAAACATGCTCATTCTCCGAGAAGGTAGCCAAGAATATTTTCAGTACCAGTCTGTTTGTAGTTTGTCTTTCAACACATCTAATAGTTACGATAATCATCACCATCAAACTCTTTGTGGCCATTGGAATACCGCCAACTAGGATCAAAATGCAGTTCTATATTTACATAAAACTGACATAATATAACTAAACGTTGCCAAAACGGCACGAATTGGAACGGCGTTATTATGTAACTGAGCTATAGGGAAAAACCGAACAGATTCCATTTTGGCAACAGTGGAGTGTGGGTATCGCGAACTCGATATTTAAATATATATATATATATATATATATATATATATATATATATATATATATATATATATATATTTATATATATATATATATATATATATATATATATATATATATATATATATATATATATATATATATATATATATAAAGTATGATAAAATTGAGATCGTATACGATTAATTGGTGGTGCGTTTGTGTAAGGTAGCTTTCATATAAAACCATGATAACCAACACGGTATAATAATTAATTATAGCTGAATATGAGTGAAAATTCGAAATGAAAAGTTGCTAGTCACGAAATGACACTGACCTATGGTTATGGGCTTCAGGTCTCAGGTCATGAAGAGATCAAAAAAATCTTGTGACATTTTTTCATTTTGATGGAAAAAAAACATGCATCTGTTATATTGAGAATCTCTGAAATAGCAGTGATGATGAAAACATTACAATGACAAATTCATCCTTGTTTTTCCACAATAGTCTCTGGGATTTCATTTATACTTATGATAAATTTAGAAGCAATAAGATGGTTTAATATTGGTATAAATAATTGTGGTGCCCCGTCTAAACGATCCTACTTTTCATCCTCAGCCTTGATTGGGGAACAATGATTTTGTATCAAGTTTCGATGTTATTAAGAAAAACAAAAAATTGGTATTGGTATTGGTATTACTCAAAAAAATGCTTATGGATTTCAGAAATGTGATTATTCATCTTGAAAAATCTCGTTCATTTTTTCGAAAATTCTTGAACTATAGAAACACAAAGCATCAGAATGGAGATTCCCTTTTTCACGAGAAAAGCATTCGAAGTTAATTGAAATTAATGTGAAAAAAAAACAATAATAAAAGCAATTTATACATTTATACATTTTTCTAATGTGTTGGCGATTATCTCACTGCTCCACATTTCAATTTTTTTTTCAAGTAATCCAAACGAAGGCAACTTGACTTCCGCACATCATCGTGGGTGATACAGAGAATTATACACAGCCATAAAATAACTTACCACTACACAACCCTAGAAATTCCCCCTCTACACAACGAGTGATTGTAAACTCACAAGCCTACAACCCCTCGTAAAAACACTGATAAATATTTTAATATAGTTCCTTATAATTGTATTGAAAGGTAGCAATCATGATCATGAAACACAATCATGAAACATGAAGAATTACACATAGAACAGGAGTTTTATCTGATTGGAATATAAACTAAGTCCACATCAAAATGCACACAATTATTTGATTTGCATACAGAAAATAAGGGTGAAATAAATCTATATATAGCATCATGGTTTCTGTTTTGGTTCTTCTCTGATCGTTAAATAACGTGAAATCTTGGTCAAAAATGAAAAAAAAATTAAGAAGAGTTATTGAATGATTATTTTCACATTTATAAAAAATCGTATAATCGTTACATCGCTTTTGTGAATGAAACAAATGTTGAACTTGGAATGTGGGATTTGGGAATTTCCAAATGACGCAATCAATCAAGTGATAATTCACATTAGTATCCCACAATCATATCTCACCATTAAAATATCACACAAGTCAATGTCATTGTCATAGATTATTCAAAATGCCCTCACGCACATAATAATAACACGGAACAATAATAATAAAATGATCATATACAATAAAAAGTGAAAACAAAATTCTTTTATGGACAGCCATTCCAATTCCTTCCGTAAACTTAGCTCCAGGCACCACTATTTGTACAAAACAACGTGCATGTGATGTTTGTTTAAAACTGTGCTCTTTTTTTGCACATACATAAATTCTAATTGGCTAGAAATACGTAGTGTCTCCAAGAAGTCGTTAACACGCGAACTAAATGTGTTCCATGCTCTTTCACAAAGTACATATATTTCTTCTTTTTTTCTTATCAATAAATAAAGATATATACATATATATATATATATATATATATATATATATATATATATATATATCTTTTCTTCTGTTCCGAACGAATAGTTACACACACACACACACATATATATATATATATATATATATATATATATATATATATATATATATATATATATATATGTGCGTTATAAGGATTCTCATTGGTTAGAAGCCTTTTTGTTGAACGAATGAATAACAAACTATCTTGAATACTGGAGAGTATGTATATGTATGTATATATATATTTTATTATATATTTTATACATTTTTTTTTTCTGTTCTGAACGAATAGTCACACACACACATATATATATATATATATATATATATATATATATATATATATATATATATATATATATATATATATATATATATATATATATGTATATATATATATATATATATATATATATATATATATATGAAAAAAAAAAAAATATATAGATATATATATATATATATATATATATATATATATATATATAGAGAGAGAGAGACATACATATACATACTCTCCAGTATTCAAGATACTTTGTTATTCATTCGTTCAACAAAACGGCTTCTAACCAATCAGAATCCTTATAACGCATCGTGTAAGCAGCCATTACGAGAACTAAGAATGCTCATTTATTGTGAGCTTCGAATTAACGAGCGACTAGATAAATGCAGTAAGTTTCGTATAATTGCTCCATAAACTAAGTATAGGGTATATGCCGTTTTCAAACCACCGCATATCCCAACAGCCGGAAAGACACGAATGTGGGACTGCGGAAGACAATTTTAGTTCGAGTCTATTTAGTTGAAGTCGGATCCTTTGTATTTACTACACGAACTTCAAACAAACCAGACTGAAATTCAATTTCAGAGGAAACAATATTTGGTATTAGATTTAGGTTATTTTTGCTTTTTTGTCGCCACACGGTTGGTAGGAATCGATTGGAGTATCGACGAAGACACGAACGGAACTTTGAAAAGCTGTTGAATATTTCAAAAGGAAAACGTATTATATTTGGGTAAAATTTAGAATAGTTTGGCGCCTATACGTCTGGATGGTGTTTGTGATGCAATACATTGTAGTACCAGGTATTAGTTTATGATTCTGTTCAAGTTGAGTATATTTTCACTATTATTTTTATTTTTGGCGGCGCTGGTGTGTCGACATGTAATCAGACATACAATCAAGGCTATACATGGAGAATATAATATTCATATAACGTTCTGAACTTTATAAAATAATGATCAGGTATTCATATTTCGTGTGGATATCAATTTCACAACATGAAAGCGATGAAGTGGAAGTATTCAATTGTGGAAATTCATTTTTCATTTTTTTGAGATGGTATACAAATCGAAAACAAATATATTTTCGATATTTTATTACCGTACTTTTGATTCAGTATGACAAGACAATTAGGCGAATAATTTGACTATGAAAATATTCGCATTCTGTAAATGTATATGATTAAAACTATCCATATTGTGTTGACTTCAAACATTCATAAAAGTGATAAACAATTCCGTGTGAAATTCGTTTGAATATTTCAACAAAACACAGTTCACTTTTACTCTCCCATTTCAACTTAGTTGAATTATATTTATGGAAACGTTGAAGCGTTTCGAGTTTCAACTAGGTTAATTGTGTCATCAACTCTACGCGAACCGTACACCTTCATACCTTTATAGTAAAATACATTCAGAATCTACGCTAAATTACGTTTTTAATGCTATCCACCTATCCAATACGAATTAAACATTCCACTGTGAGATTCATATAGACAGGCTGAAAAATCATGGATAGTTAAATTAATTCTCTTTTCACCAAAGAATATACAGTTTATGGCAGTTCGAACAAGTGGCGTCAGGAGTCCACACTGACATACAAATATTGACTTGTGGTTCCACTGCTCAACGATGCATTTATTATATGAATCTATTCAGGCCTAGAAAAACGAATTTCAAGTCATGAAATAATATCTAAATGCCATAGAAAATGAATCATGAAATAAGATTATATATCTGAAAAAAGGTGATTGCATAGACTCAAGTGTGTGTAAATTTGACAGTTTAAAATTGAAATGATAGTTATACGAACGCGTTTCTGTATAAGGAAACTGGAAGAGTCATAAAAGTTTAAATACTGAATTGCATGGTTATTATAAACATATTTGTTATATGTAGAACGGGTTTAGCTATGAAGGAGCGGCAAAAGACTTCTGCTCCTGTGAATACAACACAATTAGGTAAACCTTTGAGGCTATTATCAATTTGAGGTGGTCTAACCAGACCGTCGTAATGAATATACCGTGATCAAAACGATTGGAACTTGACGTCCTTAACAGCTGATAATGTATTATCACGTTTTAATGAAAATATTTAATTATTCTCGTCTTTTAGATAATATACATCATTTTTTAAATCATTTTTTTTTAATAGCACCAAAACTTGATACAAAATCATTGTTCCCCAATTGAGACTATGGATGAAAGATGGGATCGTTTGGACGGGGCACCACAAGGGCGATCTTACCACCCCATTTTGATTACATAAAAGTCTTTCAGTTGAATAATTAAATCATGACGAGTAGGCCTATGTATGATGATTATTTCTGAAAGTAGTTGTAAAAAATACTCACGAATCTTCACGAAGTATTACATTAGTTCACGTGTTTTCGTGAATAAATAGAAATACCATCATGTTCATTTCAATCCGTTGTTAAAAACCAGATATAAAAAATAATTTATTCATATGCCCATCACTCATTTGAATAAAATTATGATTGACAACTAGAAATTGATCGAAAGTGAAAATCTATGTCATCGCCACATTGATGTCAGATTGTAATAATTTTACCGAATATTTTCCACTAAGATTTCATCCATAATGATATCAAACAAAACCATTGATGCAGAAAACAAATGATAAAAATGATATAAAATAAATTAATATATGAAAAAAATCTGTGAGAGGTGATGACATGGAAGCATTAAGGTTGACTTAATGACGTGCCTGATTAAAATACCTGACTGCCTCGCATTACGCATTCCACGCGATAACTCGGCTCATGCAAAATACATAAACGAGATTTCAGATGCAATAAAATGGGCAATTAGAGTGAAAAACGAGTTATATTTAAGCTGATAAAATATTAGGTAATTGAGTATGATTTACTATCTTCGTCAGAATGTTTGTTCGTGTTGAAATTGAACGTTTTAACTGTGCTATATAATATAAATCACATAAATTTCATATAAATATGCCTATATAATTCATAGAGTGGTTTACTCGAAATAGTACGAATAGGATCCAGTAAACCTGCAGGATTTCTTTGGCAGATAACTAACTTTGAGGACGAGATCATACTCTGAAATTCTGAGAGAGCTCACAGAAGATATGGGAAACTTCCATCTCAGGATGTCTTCAATATTCAATATTTATCATTTATATATGTATTATATATATATATATATATATATATATATATATATATATATATATATATATATATATATATATATATATATATATATATATATATATATATATATATATATATATATATGTATATATGAATATTTATAATATATATATATATATATATATATATATATATATATATATATATATATATATATATATATATATATATATATATATATATATATATATATATATATATATATATATATATATATATATATATATATATATATATATATATATATATATATATGTACCTTTCCTTCTCTTACAACATTTGAAAAATCACATTATTCAATGGCGTCGGAAAAATAATAAAATAATCGCTTCGGCAACCTCGATGAAAACAGGGATCAATCATGATTCCTAAGAACGCCTGTCAATACACTTAAAAAGTATTAACCCACTTCTGTAATATTTGATGATCCCCTTAATGCATTCTCCAGTCGAGCCAACTTATAGCTTCATACGAGTGGCCTTAATCCTACCATTCCACAAACTTTCCCCCAATAGGAAAGAACGAAATAACTCGTCCTAATCTAATAACATCGAGTTTCACGTATGAATAGCCTGTATACTTTCATAGTAATAACTTTATATTTTATTTTATTTACTCTGAAAATATAATTTTCATGATATTTTCCGTCTCTTTCTTCAGTCGTATAAGAGTATTTTTATACGGTACCACTTATTTAATAGACATAATGACTTGGGGTACAACATACCCTATGAGAAGTATGAAATACAGCCACCGAATAGCGTATTTATACATAAACTGGGTTAGAACTGGAACAACACGGTTCAAATATTATTTTTCCACAGTCAAAGCTTTTGGTAATAACGTTAGAACGAAACCTTACGATTTATTTGCTCAATAACGACAAGCAAGTACACGTAGTACTATTTTATCAACTTTACTTTATTATAGTACATAAACATACACTATACAGAATTACGAAATAAAATACATAAATACAAAGTAAAACCATATTGAATGTAAATGAAATACAAATACAGTTTTATTGTTATTGCTATATTATAAATAATCGGAGTGCAACAGTTTTACGACTATTATTCACTCTGCAACTTGAATTCGCATGCGAAAGCTGCATGAATCTAGAAATTGGTGGAGGTGCCATGTTATTCAAATTTCCATATTATTCATTTTATTCATGATAGCAGTCAATCACGCGCTTCATTCCGGGATATAATTGATCAAAATTCTGTGTTGACGTAATTTGAACCCCTAGCTAATTTCAAACAAATAATAACAAATATTGATTATTAAAATCGAAATTTCGGCATCGAGTAATCGTTTACCAATTAAGGCTGAGGATGCCACGGTGGGATCGTTTGAACTGGATGCCATAAGGGCAATTCTAACACCCAGAAGAGATTTTTTTCTGTTCAATAATGAAAACTTGTTTCAAAATCATTCTTTCTCAATTACGGCTATGGATGAAAGGTGGGATCGCTTTGATAAAAAAAGTGATAATATATAATACAACTCATTCAACAAATTGTACAAATTATAGTAATACACGAAACAATTTTTTCAATACCTTCAAGGAGGTACAAAATTTGACCATATAGCTCATGTCGCATAATAGTCGAGCGTAATCAGTAATTGTATTTCCTCCGTATTAAAATTCTCATATAGCACACAGTTCAAACATTATCACCAAAAAATGATATTTCACTAGATCGAGTTCCATGGACTCTTAAGAGATGAATAACAATAACAGAGCGTTTTGTATTCTTTTTATTTTGATAACATCGAAAATTTATGAAAAAAAATCATTGTTACCCAATTAAGGCTATGGATGAAATGTAGGATCATTTGAACGGGGCACCACAAGAATCTTATACCACCCCAGAACAGAAAAATCAAGTTACAAAAAACTAGTGAGTGGTACCAGTGTGAAAATTGACGCGCCCAACAGACGCCTGAGAAACTCTCAATAAATCACATCCAAAGAAACTCGACGAAACTCGGAAAAGCGATGAGCAAAAGAAATGATTAATACCCAGTCGACACGCCACACGTCTCCTTCAATTGTATTATAAATAGATAATATCTCAATATTACGTTACTGAAAGTTGATCGAGCGGTATCCATGAGGCTTCTTGGCCCGGCCGCCATTATAGCTTCCTGGCCACGTGACATATACGTGTGTGCACGTGATGGCGGATGTGGGTTATTGTGCATTTTAATGCGTTGCTCTCAACAATCAAGACACTATAAAAACCACGAATTATTTTTGATATGTCTTTAATAGAAAGGACGCTTATGACGAGTGACAAGCAGAAGACGAGGTGAAAGGGAAGTGATTATTATCATTATTATTAATATTTGCTTGAAATTTAACGGATATGTTTATATAATAGATATGTGATCGTTTATTTCTGTAAAATCCCTATGATATATCTTTTCTCAAAGAAGAATTATTTGGGGGATTGATGAAGCATGAACGTATATATATTTATATATATATATATATATATATATATAAATATATATATATATATATATATATATATATATATAAATATATATATATATATATATATATATATATATATATATATATATATATATATATATTTATATTTAATTGAATATAATTATGTTTAATCATGATAATTAGATATTTTCCACACAAGATCAATCCGAAAATTGGCCCATGAATTTATAAAAAATGAGAAAATATATATATATATATATATATATATATATATATAAATATATATATATATATATATATATATATATATATATATATATATATATATATATATATATATATATATATTATATACACGGGGGTGGGCTTTTCTTTCTTAAAAAAAGGTTTTATATTATTTAGACTTTGTTAACATACCTGTTCGTGTTTTTCTTTCGTTTATCGTCAACACGACTATAGTAAATAGTAAACTATGAACTGCAATCAACAACTCACCTGCAAAGAAAGATAAAAATATGGAATTAGCATAATTAGCATAAACCAGCGTATAAGTGAAAGAAACTCAAAATACATCCATATTACAAAACAATGATATGACAGAATAAAGTATATAACCCAGAAAAGGCTAGGATATTTGTGGGTTTACGAATGAGCGGAAGAACGATGTTTGTAGAGACTATAGCGATCTATGCGGGACTCGAGCCCAAAGCAATGCCTCAACTGACTGGGCCAGATGGGGGACTGAGGCGCCTGACAAGCAGTGAACAAGGTGAATGGAAAGTGAGGATATTTTATGAGTGTCGCGTGGATAGTAGTTGGTACACGTCACGATTACTACGTTTTGTTTAAAAAAAGAGATATTTTAATATTATTATAGTCTTTATTAAATCAGTGTCAGACTGAGGATAATCCTATTGATTATTCCCGGCAGAAATTGCATTACTGCTTAGAAGCTTGAAAGCTAGACAAAAATTTAATAGGTTCCTCAAATTTGCTCAATATTGAATGAAGATGATCTCATTTGAACTAAATATATTGGTCCCAAAAATGAGATTTCATTTTATTACAGTACAGTTGATCAAATACAGTACATTTGTAATTGATTGAAATGACCATCAAATCGAAATGTATCAAAATATTTCAAGTGAAATACAGAATAATACACTGAGTTTGAAAACACATAAATCTGATTAATAATGGTATATCCAACTTCTCAGAAATCGAAAACGATTATACCCTCATACAATTCTTACACACGAATGTTAATAAAATATTTTGTAATAACATTGAAACGTGATTCAGAATAATTGTTCCCCAATTAAGGTTATGGATGAAATAATAAGTTGAACATTAATCACAACTTATAAAATTAAATTCATGTCTAAACATTTCGATTTTTAATGATAATCTATTACAATAATCACACATGGCAACCGTCCAAGTGTATAGTTATAGAAACATACATCTCATGAAGATAAGATCATATAGATATTTTGCCGGAGGAAAGCGTTTAGCCAATGCTGACCCATTATGCAGATTGTTCTGTTTTCGTCGAGAGTGACATCAGTATACAACAAAGCCTACAGCTCTTTATTACATCATTGAAATGAATATGTATCCACATAGCTGTATAAACTAGCAGTTCGATATTGAAATATGAGAAGGTTACCAGTCAACAAATTGTTTTATAATCTTCATCATCAAGGTAGACAGTGGTAATTATCATTTTCTTCTGTCGGCAAAGTTGGCACGACTGTCAGATGTTTTGAGTATCAAGGTGGTCGTGACTGGATTATTAGAAACAGCAATGATCGGAGGGTTTTGATTGGTTGAGGGAGACGCCGACTCGAACACATACAGCGTGGACAATATTGATATAGGCTCACGAATATACGTGACAATATTACTTGACAGATATAAGATTTGATATAAGATTTGAATCTGAGGGTGGATGATTTTTTTTTGAAATATTGAAAAATTACATAATTCATCCTAGAAGGTATTCCGCCAGTAGTAGGCATGCTACAATTAGTGCTCTTATGGGGATGGGCCAGGTTCACGGAAAGTAAATTTTGAGAAAACTTCGTTTCGAGTTTTTTCAGGGAAATCGAAACTCGTGATTAAATAGATCGGTTAGACCTAACCGGAACGACAATTACATATAATTAAATTGAGTTAATTTCGATATCAATCAGTCATCATCTCATCTTAAATTAACAAAATCCCACAAAAATGAATTGTAAGGGTGTGAGTTGGACAATTCAAACTTTCAATTCAAATATTCAAGGTAATAAATGAAGCTATCTATCATCAAGAAGAACAGAGCATATTTTCTCCACTTCACTCGAACATCCAACTATACTCACGTACATCAAAAG